>MUZC01003263.1:191484-209746 GCA_002072015.1 Radix auricularia
GATGATTCAGTACAATCTCCCGTGTAATAGATGTCATATAGAGAACTAGGAGATGATTCAGTACAATCCCCCGTGTTATAGATGTCATATAGAGAGCTAGGAGAAGATTCAGTACAATCCCCCGTGTAATAGATGTCATATGGAGAACTAGACTAGGAGATGATTCAGTATCATCCCCGTGTAATAGATTTCATATAGAGAGCTAGGAGATGATTGAGTACAATCCCCCGTGTAATAGATGTCATATAGTGAACTAGGCTAGGAGATGATTCAGTACAATCTCCCGTGTAATAGATGTCATATAGAGAACTAGGAGATGATTCAGTACAATCCCCGTGTAATAGATGTCATATAGAGAACTAGGAGATGATTCAGTATAATCCCCCGTGTAATAGATGTCATATAGAGAACTAGGAGATGATATAGTACAATCCCCCGTGTAATAGATGTCATATAGAGAACTAGGAGATTATTCAGTACAATCCCTCGTGTAATAGATGTCATATAGAGAACTAGGAGATGATTCAGTACAATCCCCCGTGTAATAGATGTCATATAGAGAACTAGGAGATGATTCAGTATAATCCCCCGTGTAATAAAATATTTATTTTAATTATATTTGAAACTTATTTTAAATTTTTTAAATCATGTTATATTTCAGGAAAGCTTTCTTTTCTTTACCACATCTTTTTTTTTTTAGGTTCTGTTAGTTAGTGAAACATATATTTGAATTCAGGCAATGTTGATATATTTAATATTTAAAAATAATATTACAAAATTATGAGATCGATAATGATTTTTTTGTTTTAAATTGTTTTTAATGTATGTTTTGCAAATGTTATGTTAGAAGTCTAAAGCATAATTTTTATTCTTATTAATTATAATAGTCTTTTAGAAGCCTTAGTTAACTACTTATAACATGCTTTATTGACATTTTATTATAAATCAATAAAGCACCATAACATTTTTCCAGGTGTTAATACCAGCATGTTTTCAGAAATTATATAACAAGTCATGCATCCGTAAACAACAAGACATTCAGTATGACATCTGTGTTGATGGTCTCATGCTGCATGCTTGCACGTAAACACACTAATCTAGATAGCACGAGATAATAAAGATTTATCTTGGCTTTGTGTCCGATGTGAACAACTCCAGTTTAACTAACGTTTGTTAAATTCCAATGTCCTCGGCAACACTAACTATTACAGTGTCTTTACAAAGCCTGATATAAATAGATTCAACCTAAGTAAACAAGTCGCTAGATAAACGAGATTCACACCAAATAAAACTAGGATTACATCACAACCAGAAAGATAAATGTAAAAATCTAGTGCTCGAAATAATCAAAATATTTAAAGAACACTAGAATCTAATTACCAAAATGACGAAAATAAATTAAAAATCAATATCTACTAGAATTCAAGGTTTCCATATTTAGAAAAACGAAAATATTTATAACTCTGAAATTGTTTTTAGCAATTACATTTCAGAAAAGAGTGATCAGATAATCATTGATCTTATTACAAGCAGTAAAACTTACCATCCACCAAAGAAAATATTGATAAGTGACAACAAATCCAAAAAAGAGCTGACAGATTTATTACTGGAGAATATTCAAAACTGACAAGAGTAACACCATTAGTTAAATCATTAAATCTTGAAACACTAGAGGATAGAAGAATCAAGAGTAAATTAGTAATTATACATAAGGCAATTAATTCTAATTTAGAAATACAACACAAAGATAACTTAATACAACCCTCAGATAGACATAAAGATAAAAACACCTTTCTTATTCCATATGCTAGAACAAACACATACAAGTTTTCGTTTCTTCCGTCCAGTATTCGGGCGTGGCATGGGTTGCCTGAAGAAACCAGGAAAGCCAACACTTTATCATCATTTAAAACTCTAGTAAGAATACAGGACTAAACACTAAACATAGAAATACGTAGGACACAATAATCTTCTGTACAGAAGGAGCGTCTGTAACATATAAGATAAGATCAGAGTAAAACAACACGATCAAATTGTAACTCGCAGTGAGAACTAAGTCAGTTAGTAGGCTACACCTAACTCAGCACCACGGCATATACAAACTAAGTCAATTAGTAGGCTACACCTAACTCAGCACCACGGTATATACAAACTAAGTCAATTAGTAGGCTACACCTAACTCAGCACCACGGTATATACAAACTTTTTAATGCCAAACTAGAACTTATTAAAGATCTATGCATCAGTTAATACTCATTAAAAATATAAATAATTTGTATTATGGATTATAAGAGACTAATCTTCCCGTTCTTAATTGGAGCAACTGTTCCATAGAACGTTATCTAAATAATAAAGGAATTAATACAAAAATTTATTGACACAAATAACGCTATAAACTTAAAGCAAATAGTTGTTTTTGTTTTTTTTTTGTTTTTTTTTTTTGTTTTGTTTTTTTTAAAGTAAAAAATCTATACTTGATTTTTAATAAAGTACAGGGATTATTTAACAATTATTTTAATAATTTTCCTACTTTTATTATATTTCAATTATTCGTGAACATAATTAGTCTTTTAGGTTTCTTGCATACTTAAGTCTTTATTGTTTTGATTAACCTAAAATATTAATGGCCCCAGAGTCCAGGGAATTATTTCATAATCTGTCACACCTTAATTAACATTCATATTTTAGGTTAAGTAACATCGTAACGACTGAAACATTAATTTCTCCGGTAAGAAATGTAACACAAAAATCCATTACATAGAAGCCTACGTCCAACAATGCTGTCTAAGTAAATAACACAAAGCCATGCAGTAAAATGTGGAAATAATTCTTTTTAAACAAATATAAAATCAATATTAGATGAAAATGTTCCTACAAAGCTAACCTCAAATAGGAATAAAAGACTAAAATACTAATTTACTCTGGTGAGACCTGTACTAAAATATGCCTCTTCTGTATGGGACCAATCACATGATAGATAAACTATAACAACTTCTAATAATGACAAAATTAAAATAACAGCTACAATGTTCCAATGAAACAAACTAAGCAATTTTCATGAAATTTTACTAAATCCTCTGCCATGTGTATCTGTGGTGATTTTTTGTTCCCTCCAAAGATCTTTATTGTCATTGTGGGTTTGTGGGTAATGGTGTCTTTAGATCGACTATTGCGAAGTTACATTGAAGAATTAAATTGGTTTAACAACAGACTTGGCTCCATACTGAGAATATATTGGAACACCTCAAAGGTTTTAATGAATAATGGAGGAAAATTAGTTTTTGCGAGTAGAGCGACTGATCAAGTTGTTCATTGTGTTGTGTACCGTGAAATTAACTTATTTTCTTTTGAATTTAATCATCAACCTCATTCCATTGCAGGGGTTTGAGATAATAGGGGTTTTCCAATATATATGCCCATTAGTAATAATTTTCTTAAGCAAGAAAGACAGGAGTGTGTAATAGGGTAGTAGCAAAATTGAGATTTGAGGGAACAATATACATTTATATTCCATGTTTTATATTACACATTATGTACCCAAAAAATTCTACTAGCTTGATATATAAAGTAAGAAATACTAGATACTTTATGCCGGAGACTTACTCATGGACATAGCAAAGAAAGGGGAAAGAACTGACACAAACCTCCCTGTTGCGCGTAAAAAAATACCTAATTCTAGCAGTGGACCGGGATAAATTCTACACATTGCTCCTCTTAGACATTTACTGCCTTTGAAACCGAAGACCATCAAACACAACTAAAAAGCCTGAAAAATTACTTTTGATTTTCTAGCTCAGTTTTGGCTGGTTTCATTCATACTTATCTAACAGATCACAGGTGTTATCAGTAGATGGCTGTCTCTGTCACAGCGCTGACTTGGTTTATGGTATGCTGCAAGGCTCCGTTTTGGGTCAGGTATTTTTTGTACTTTATACAAGGTCACTACTTTTGATGCTCGAAACGCATTCAATTTAGGCCAATCATTTTCATATGATACTCAGCAATACATTCCCAATGATCCTTCTGATACTGACTTCACTGTCAAATTGATAAAGGAACGCAGTGGCGAGATAAAGTCTTGGATGAAGTTCAGCAAACTCAAGCTGAATTTTACCAAGACTGAAGCATTCATTTTTTCTTGCAAACAATAAATCACACAGTACTTTGAGTCTTCCAAATTCTATTCAGATAGCTGGTTCTGATATACTGTTCACAACATCAACTAAGAATCTTAGCTCCATTATTTCGACATGTCCTTCCGACAATACTTAACAGTAAGTGTAACAAAAACTCTAGTCTGTGCTCTTGCTCTAGCTCGTATTGATTATTTCAATGCTCTGCTCTCAGCAATGCACTGGAAAACTTCAAAAAGTTCAACTTACAGCTGCCAGACTAATTTGTAAGAGAAAAAAAAACGACTATATTACTCCGCTACTTTACTCACTTCATTGGCTACCTTTACAAGCCTTAATTGATTACAAACTGTTCGTTCTTTATCACAATTTCTTTTCTGATTCAAGCCCTTCTTATCTTACTGAACTTCTCTCTGCCTACTCACCCAGTTGACAGTTACGCTCTTCAGGAGACACTTGTATTGTCTCTGATTCTAAGACACGCACTTGTGCAGCAAAGCAATGGAATTCTCTACTATTTCACGTCCGTCATATTCCAACTACTAAGGCCTAAGGCCTTCAAGTCAAATCTTTTCAAAATTTATTTTTAACATTATTTTTTAAAAATTTATTTTGAGTGATAATCGTAGCTTATGTGCAGCGTACTGTCATTTATGTGGTTGTTAGGATAACAATGTTTATTGAAAACTGATATGTATGTTATTATCTTTCTGAAAAGTGCAATGAGCCCAGTTCTTTACTGGGGTGCAGCGCTATATAAATAGTCAATTTATTAGTGTATATGAGACGCGATCAATTCAATACAGTACGCACCACGCGACACACTGGCCTAAATATTTAAAGATCGGGAAAATATTATAAAAGTATGTTCACTACAATATGACAGTCGACTACAAACATTTAAATAGAGATAATCTAAACATTCATTAATTTAACTACGGTACATTCAATCGATTTGAAATTTTGATACAATGCACAGTCAGGTGACAAAAGTCAATGTGCCGAATTTCAGCTTGAGATATAACCGTAAAGTTGGTCACTTTTTAATTATTACCTTTTGCCCACGGTATCAAGACAAGATGGTGAAGATAATTAAGGGATTTTAAAATAATTATCTTATCTTAGATATACACACGCTCCTTTTATGCAGAAGATAATTGCGTCCACAGACCAGGACAGGTGATCTGTTGGCAAGTGATGCAGCGGTCACAGGCCACGGCTTTGAGGGTTCCACGCATTACCCAGCCGCCGAACCATTGTTAGTAAGGTACCCATTCGGAGTTGGGTGACTCAGTAACTCATTAAGTACGCCAGTCGAGCGCGCTTGTCACTCGACCACCGTGTCTCTAATTCGGAACATCCACGAAGTTATCAAATAAAGCCTTTCAGAGCTTTCTTGGAAATAAAGGAAATTGAATTTTAAATGAATCAAAACAGTTCCTATACAAAACTAAAGGAGATACTCGCTGACTATTTGCTTTAAGTTTATAGCGTTCACAGCCCTGCACGGGGTCTTTATTGATGAATGTCCAACCCAACAAATCTCAGCCTACGCATGTCCTGTATTGTTGACTTTCTTTCTCAACAGCTTTGTTGAATCCTCGTCGTCATGGATACAATTATAACTTAACCCTTCGGTTTGTGAAGTGTTTCCGTTTAGATTCAATTCCTGATGGCCTCACGTAAAATATCGGCTATAAAGGAAATGGTTCTAAAATTTGACGGCATCTTGACTCTTTTAGATCAGCCAAGTTGGGTTTGAGTTTCCTCCCATTGTCGTTACGTTGCATGATCACTGTGGTGTGTCCTTTACTTTAATTTTGCATCAGTTTAGTCTGGAATACATTCTCAAATCTTTGATTGAAACAACGATTCAAGAATTTAAAAAAATTAGTGAAATGCTTTATCATTATGAAATCTTTTTCATTTTTTTTTTTTTTATATTTAAAAAAATAAAAAATTTGTAAAGTGCATGTTTTTGCTTTGGATTTTCATTTTAGTTTATAGTTAAAGACTTTTTTATAGATTAAGTAGAAATAAACCCGCGCTTTTAGCCTAAAAGGTTTGATTACCGAGTTCAGAATATGCCAATAATTATTTATAAAAATTTTAAGTGTGTGTGACAATCTAAATTTTAGAAGATTGATCTTCGGGTTAAATTATAAACTATATTGTGTGCTGAGCTTGCTCTAAACTCTAAGAAATGCAAATAACAGTTGGTCAGAAATGTACATATATAATCCTCATTCTCTAATTATAAGACAATATAACTATAACAAATTATACAGAGCGTAATGAACCTAAGCTAAAAAAAATTTAAAGAAGTTTTAATTCAATTAGAAACAACTTTAAAGAAAGATGCCTCATAGGTCTAGATCCATTATAGCAAAGGAATAAAACACATGTTCCGTACGTTGATAGAATTCATTTTAGTTTAAAGTAGGGCTGTTGTCGACAAATTTAAATTTAATCGTTAACTTTTGAAAAATTACGGAATAATTAATCGATAATTTTGATTAAAACTAAAAATAAGATGTAGGTCATTGACATCATTAAACTGAAAATTTCAAGGGAAGTAACAAAAACAGGCAAATTACATTTTTTAATTTAAATATTAGTACTTCACTGTAATTTCAATGAATTTAAATTTTGTTATTGTTAATTAATTAAATACAATGTTTAATTTTTTATATAATTTTCCTCGTAAAAACAGCTTATGTTAAAGTTAACACTTTAAAAAAAACTTTTTTTAATGGAGAAGTTTGTTCGTAAAAAAAGGCAAATTATTATTAATTATTCAAAAATAAATTATTTATTTATAAATGAGCACTGTTGGATATAATGTTTTCTGCAATTTTAATCGCTATTTTATCGATTAAAATAATTAATCGAGAAATTAATCGATAATTGCCGCAGCCCTAGTTTAAATGAATCAATGAAAATAATATGGACTGTGTTTTTGTTTTTTTAATTTTGTTCCCTTTTGTCCCTTTCAGAAAAGAAAATGAGCCTATTTACTAGTGAATTCCAATTTTTAACATGTTGCTCTTTAACTAAAAGGTGAATTTTTTTATTCCCGTTTTACGATAAGACATATTTTGCAAATTCTATAACGCAGCCCACGTCTTTCTCTATCTGCCCCCTTTTCTCTCGACTTTGTTTATGGATAAATAACGATTTATTTGCCAAATTTTATTTAATATTGAGCTATTCGCTTAAAATTAATGTGAAGCAAAGAGAAATATTTTAAGGAATACATTATTTGTGAAAGGGGACGGAAGTCAGTGGACACATTAAGTTCAAATCTATTTATTAACTCTAATAACTTATCAGGTTCATGCAAACTAAGTTTGGTCCATCACTCAATTAGCCAATAATTATAGTGTATTGATTTAGCTTATAAAAGTGAAAGCGATTGCTAGTAAATATTTTCTTTTAAAATTCAGTCGAACTTAACTTTATTAAGTAGAGTTTAAGGTATGAGTCTGAAAATCCAAAGACTTTTATACATACGGGAAGTTGGAAAATTATTGAGAGGTGGCTTTAGTTTTTATATGTTTTGAAAACACACACACACACACACATATACTCAAAATTAAGTGAATCAAGAATAAATCAAATAAATAGTAATCAAATATCAAATTCTAAGAAAAGGCTTGAAAGCCAATTTGTTTAGGTTGTAAATATTTTTTTACACACAACACACACATACATATATATTTATATAATTCTCATCATGGTCCAACCATGCCGAACACCAAGTAGTAAGCTGTCTGACCTCCAACCCCATCAACCAAACATATTGCAAGAAAAGGTAATTCACAGCTTGGTGGGTCAGGGAGACCAACGATGCATTCAATTGAGGTCAGGTACTTTATTCTTTCCAAACATCAGAATAGCATTATTTCGTAGTGTAGTGGTTAGAACATTCTCCTAATATAATCATTCGCAAAGAGGGAAAACCCCATCAACTATCATTCTAGGTTACATTTAAAGTCATTTCAAATCAATAATCTTAAAGCTAAACTAAACAATTGCTTTCCACAAGTTGATGCTAAAACTCCTTCTCCAAGATTGTTCTAAATATTTTTAGCTATTGTTTGGAGTTTGTTTCAATCTGTTAGATGTTATGGTTTGCGAGAAATGGACAAAATATTGATTTTATTTTTTTTTAGATTAAAAAATGTTCAGGAAAACCAGTAAACCTTTTCACAATTCCTTTGGCCGTTGCACATCATTGGGTCACCTTTAGTATATTTGCAAAAGACCGGAACTCTATCTTGTATAGCTCAGGGGGGCATTGCATGTGCAAGCTCAAACATTTGAACATGTGCACAGACATTTCAAATAAAGAAACGAAATTCTCAAGAGATATTGCATTAAAAGCTAATACAGTCTGCCTGCGAAATTTCAGCTCAATTCGATAACGGGAAAATGGTTAGAGCCTAGCATGAACATTTACAGCTCGGGAATATATTTAAAAAAGTAGGGTCAATATAATAAGCACCGCACCGTGCGACAGAATTTTTTTTTAAAAAACTTTGTTCAATACGCACAGCGACAGTCTAGCCCAAAAATGTGCATGCTAAATGCAGATACATAAAAATAAAATTTAAAAATCCTTAATTTAAATACAGTACATTCGTTTGGTATGAAATTTTAAAAGATCATTTTTATCGTCGCCACAAATGTGCCTGCAAAAGTTCAGCTTCCTAGCGTAAAGAAAAGTGGGTTAAAATTCGATCAAAATTATTTTGTTTAGCTAACAACCAAACTAATAATCATGCAAGCAGTCGCCACAAGAATTTTTTTTTATTAAAATTATAATGGCGCGTTTTAAGCTTGCTTTTACACTCACAAACAAAACAAAACAAAATAAACAAACAAATGAAATCTTGATATAGCCCTTTATTCTGAAAAGTTTTAATCAAAATACAAATCTTAATCACGGATCACAATTTGCAAGTTTATCACACAGTAATGAAATATCGATTGTACTTAATTTTAAATTAGAGTTTTCAACTTTATTTTGGACGCTTTTTCCGTTTACTCTTTCATTTATAACATGAAGCCTGCGTCCCAATTAATTTTACTTTACCTACATTACAACAAACAATTAAGTCAGTAACAAATTTCAAAGTTATGCATCAAATACTGAATGCTATTTTTTTTAACCTATCTATGGTTTTTTAAATCTCTTTTTTTAAAATTCCTGAAAATGTCTATGAACTGATGTCATAAACTTGTATACCACCAATGACCCGGATGTAGTTTACCTTCGTGTACAACATTCCCACAACATGCGTGTAATTACAACAGAACTTGTTGTCTATGTACAAGACAAACACGTCATTCCTCACCAGGATGAGCAGACGTGTAGTGGTATTTTCCTTGAACGGGTAAGGGGACATCACCGGACGAATCTCACTGCCCCAGCTGTTAGTCCTATAGTAATTTAAAACTAGGATCGGATTGGTAGTCCCGTAGGCTTTACGGACGCGAAAGTGAAAGTTGACGTCACGCCGATCGTCGGTTTGTTCGAAGTTGATGATAAAATCTTCGCTGGACAACACCAAGCCTGTAAGGCGTACCTAAAGATTGTTTAAAAAGAGAAAGCAAAGACATTAAATAGAAATGCTAATAGAATTAAAGTCTGGGTTTCAATTAGGTGCCGTCAAAAAAATGACGTCACACGCCGGTGGGAGGGGGTCGAGCATTTGTTAAACTTTGTTTTACGGGTTATTTATTATAACTATAATGAATAGTAATTTTGATGAGAAGTCTGTTGGAGGGGATGTACAACATGCCAACAAAACGACTCCAAAATCTGGAATCCGGCCGTTTTTAAATATTTTTTTTTATCCGGCTTCCACTTCAGCCAGATTTCTATTCGAAAATTGTCCCTATTGGGCTCTGTCCAGATTTTAAAACTTTTAATCCGGTACAACTTGTTATATTAAATAAATTTCAGCTTTACACTAAATATATATGTAAATATTAAAATATTTAAGCTTGCTTATTTTCATTTACAACAAACGGCTTTTATGGGGGGTCGGGGTCAGACATTTTTGACGTAATATTTTAGGGGGTCTAAGTTTGTGTGACGAAGTGTGGTCAGGGGGTAAAGGGGGCCGAAATTCAGCCAAAATCGAATGACATCATGTATGGACTGCACCTTAATCGTAAAGTAAGAGATAAAAAAAAGACATTTAAGTATTACTGTTCTCCTAAAACTGAAAATACATATATAATGTGAATTTAAAAAGGATAATTCGATTTATCTTATCTTAGATATACAGACGCTCTTTCTATGCAGAAGATAATTGTGTCCACAGACCATGACAGATGATCTGTTGGCAAGTGATGCAGCGGTCAAAGGCCACGGCAATGGGGGTTCCACGCATTACCCAGCCGCCAAACTATTGTCTAGATAGGTACCCATTCGGATCTGGGTGACTCGGGGTCTCCTCAGGCCCCAGGAACAAATCTTCGCAGGGATTCGAACTCGGGACCATCGGTACTACAGTCGAGTGCGCTACCACTCGACCACCGCCTCAGACCTTCTTACCTGTAAAATTTCAAACATAGCTAAGCGGATCAACATAGCCCCACCGATTAAAAGTGTTAAAAATGAAAATGTTAATGTTAAATCATGTTTATGTTCATAGTGGTGTTTGTCTTCATACCCGGTCTAAATTAGCATATCTACAAAGATAATATTTAAAACCATGTTAACTTTTCGCATAATAATCGAAATGCGTCGTCTAGATTTAGAAAGAGTAATAAATGACGAATATACAAAATACTGGAGGGTTACCTAATAAGACAATATCACTATTTGTGTTCACTTCATTCTGGGCATTAGGAAACTGATTTCAATCTCTCCTCTCACCTCCTACTAAACGTTTACTCACCACCATTCCCTCCTTAAGGCCCCCAGGAACTGCAACAGATCTGTTCGTAAACTGACTGCTCACAAAGGGCCAGTAACTCTGTCTCATCACACGTGGTAAGAAAGTGAACTCTCCCGACATGAAGTTAATTCCAGTGACATCTTTTCTCATGCACTTCATGCAATAGTCACTGACGTCATCAAATTTAAAAGCCGCGCAGTTTGAGTCCGTAGAGCAGGAGATGGCGCACGCGACCCTTGTCCTCTTGCCTGTGGGGAGATTGACAAGTTGGCAGCCAGGGAGCTGAAGGTCCGGGTACACGATGTAGGTCAAATCACTCGTCGGGGTGTTACCAAACGTTAGATCTCTCGTGAATACAATGAACAAGATCAGATAAGAGTGGAGGATCGTTTGCAACAAAAGATGACTAAGACGATACATTTGGATAGTTGATATATAGAGCATTGGTGTAAACTTTGACCTTTTGTGTTTTAAATATAAAGGTTATTACATCTTTATTGTAAAGTTAATCTGCTGCTTTTAAAGCAGTTTTTTTCCGTATCAAATGAGCCTGTTGTGTGAATGACAATAAGTCAAAGAAACCAGCACGTAAAACTATGACAACAAACACAGTTCAATAGTGAGAGCAAGCTCTGAAGCTCAACTGATCCACCTCAGATACAACCTGATGGGTAAAAGAGCGGTTTATTTTAGTGTTACAAAAATGGATAGACATCAAAAAATTTATTTAAAATGCATAATTATTATTTTTTAATTATTTTTTACATTTCTATTTTTACTCCACAATATTTTCTGTATCCTGTAACATTTTGTAAAATATATTTAAAGTTTTCATGTTTATGCAAAGTTAATTGCGAAGTTTATCATCTTCTATACTAATAAAAGGGAAAGCCCTGACTGGCTGACTCACTGACTGACTCACTGATTCATCACTAATTCTCCAAATTCCCGTGTAGGTAGAAGCATGAAACTTTGGAAAGTTGTTGGGTACTTATCAACGACGAATATTGGCGGAAAAGAGTTTTAAAAATCTCGCTCATGTGGGGCCGGGGGCCCAAAAAATTCTTTCCTTATATTGGCTCTATAAAAATTGAAAGTCATCAGTTTTCCTATTTGGGTACATATAGCGAAATCACCTCTCACTAGGGTGACGATTGTCGAAATATAGTTTTTTTTCCCCAATATGAGTATTATAAAAAGGACGCATCTTTAAATATCCACGTTCTTGTGTACGTAGGAGCCTGAACGGTTGAAGTTAATATATTTAGTATATCCATCTTCATTCAGATTAAATTCAATTGGTGTTTTTAATTGTTGTTACGTGGGTTCTCAACGCTAACTGAAATTCTAATTTCCGCAGCAAAGTGCGGGTAAATTGCTAGTCTATACTAATAAAAGGGAAAGCCCTCACTGAATGACGGACTGATTCATCACTAATTTTACAACTTCCCGTGTAGGTAGAAGCATGAAACTTTGGGAAGTTGTTGGGTACCCTCTCACTACGAAAATTGGCGAAAACGAATTTTTTAAATCTCGCTCATGTGAGCCGGGGGCCCAAAAACGTTTTTTTACTTTATCATTAATTCCCCGACTTCCTGTGTTAGTAGAAGTATGAAACTTTGTGAAGTTATTGGTTACTCTCTTGAGACGAAAACTGGTGAAAAAGAATTTTGAAATTCATACTCATGGGGGCCGGGGGCCCAAAAACGTTTTTTGTTTATATAAGCTGTTATATACAAATTGAAAATCAATAATTCTTCTATTTCCCGTGAAGGTAGAAGCATGAAACTTGGGAATTTTTTTAATTACAGTTCTCCAACGATTTTTTGCAAAAGAGAATTTTAAATTTCCCACTCATGGGGGCTGGGGCCCCAAAAACGATTTTTTACGTTATATGAGTTATATAAAAATTGAAAAATCAGCCGGGAAACCATGGCTCTTGAACCAGATGTGGCTCTTTTGATGGCCTTATCTGGCTCTGAGACATGTGTTTGATTTTTTTTTCAAACTCTCATTAGACTCATTTGATCTACATATTAATTGCATATACAAAACCATAACGATGTTATTATAAATAATTCAGAGACATAATTATTGTACTTTAAGGTTTGAAACTACACAAATTGCACACATGTACTTTAATTTTTAGTCTTAAAAATAATATATGGCTCTCACAGAATTATTTTTCAAAATATGTGGTGTTTATCGCTCTTTGAGACAAAATATGTGTTGTTTGTGGCTCCCTCAGACAAAATATGTAGTATTTATGGCTCTCTCAGACAAAATATGTGGTGTTTATAGCTCTCTCAAACAAAATATATGGTGTTTATGAATCTCTCAGACAAAATATGTGGTTTTATTGCTCTCACAGACAAAATATGTGGTGTTTATGGCTCTCTCAGAGAAAACATGTGGTGTTTAGGGCTCTCTCAGGAAAATATGTGGTGTTTATGGCTCTTTCAGACAAAATATGTGGTGTTTATGGCTCTCTCAAACAAAATATATGGTGTTTATGGCTCTCTCAGACAAAATATGTGGTGTTTATTGCTCTCTCCAACAAAATATATGGTGTTTATTGCTCTCTCAGACAAAATATGTGGTGTTTATTGCTCTCTCAGACAAAATATATGGTGTTTATGGCTCTCTCAGACAAAATATATGGTGTTTATGGCTCTCTCAGACAAAATATGTGGTGTTTATAGCTCTCTCAGACAAAACATGTGGTGTTTATTGCTCTCTCACATAGAATATTGCAGAACTGAGTTTTTCTGACTCAGAAATGTGTACAACTTCGAAATTTGTCAATCACATGCACTTACACACACATAAACACACAGAGAGAGAGAGGGGGGGGGGCAAACACAGAGAGAGAGAGAGGCAAACACAGAGAGAGAGAGAGGTAAACACAGAGAGAGAGAGAGACGCATACACATACAGACAAAATTGCAGATTGAAAAACTCAGTTTCTCTGACTGAGGAAGGTGTACATTTTCTATTTATGCACGATTACAATATTTTCGCTTAAACTTATTAGAGATTAAAGAGAATTATTGGAAACTCTTAGTCTTTTCTCTATTGAAATTTAGATTATTTTATGGAATTTTTTTTCTTCTGATTCTTTACCATAATGTGTCATGGTTAGTAGTTATTACTCTTGTTTTTTTTTTTACTATAAAATAAAACGCTTTCTAAATAAACACTTATAAACTATCGAGAAGTTACAGAAATCATGTCTGGAAATAAGTTTAATTTCTTTACCATTTTATGATGTGTAAGTTCGCCATCAGAAAAAAGGTTTCTTTCAATTTCTCTCCCTCTCTCTCTCTCTCTCTCTCAAAATATCCATTCATTTACACCTTTGCCTATCTGTCTATCTATCTATCTATCTATCTATCTATCTATCTATCTATCTATCTATCTATCTACTTATCATTTATTTACATATTTAAATATATATAAATATATATATATATATATATATATATATTCATCATCATCTGTCCATCCATCATTTATCCATCATTCTTCAATTACGCCAACAGCCATCAATCTCTCATACTGTTTATACAGCATCTAAGTTAATACGCTAAATTGTTCCTTACCTTGAACAGCAGAGACAAAGTTTAGAAATCACGGCCCCTAGGAATAGCTTTTAACTTACCCTGAACACACAATGACAAATTGTAGCTCTTTTCAAAAATCATTGATCAATCCGGGCTATCTTTTAACGGAAGCAGTTTCTGACGACTGAGATGTTTTCTCTGTGTGTTTTTTTTTTAATTTGCCTTTTCTCCAATGAAGCTTAATATTGGTCTCTTATACACGAATCGATTAATCGATATATTTCCTCAAACAAGTAAACTTTGAAGTGATCGCCCAAATAATCTACTTAACTGATTTTTACAATTGTCGCAAGTATTTTAAAATGTAAACACGTTCTGATGATGAGATTATTTTAGATCTTGATTGTTTGTGGAATATCATTTTTGTAATCGAATAAGGGACTAGGCGCATTACGTATAAACCAGTGTTTATGTGCAGATAGTCAAACATTCAGAAATGTAAATATTTTAACGAAAACGATTTCATCGGCCTAAATTTTAAACAGCCAAAAAAGAAAACAAATTTATTTCTTTAATAAATTGCTTAGATCTGGTGTAGTATGTTGCAATAATAGTTTAACAAGGATATTTATTTAAGAAAAGTAGAAGTGGGTTTGAGAGAATTGTATGCGATGAACTTGATTTTTTAATAATTTTTTTGATTAAATTCTAAATAATTATCTAAATTAATATTTCTTATTTTACTAGAATCCTTTTTAAAAGGACTTGATTAGAGAGAATTATCAGCTGCACGATTTGACATGAGCCTATGAACACAACCTCATTAGAGTGTAAAACTTTCAACTTAATCCTTACTTAAACCCTATGGCGGATTAGGGGGGGGGCTGAGCGGGCTAAAGCCATGGGCCCCCGACGGTTTTGGGGCCCCCAAATTTTTTATATTTTATAATAAAAGTGTACAAATGTTTTCACGAACCCTTGACAATATAATAAAATTAAAAAATAAAATATTATCTATACACCTGTTTGCGACAGTGGCGTAGCGAAAGGGGGCAAGGGGGCACATGCCCCGGGCGGCACTTTGCCAGGGGCGGCAAATACCCCGGTCGTTAATTAGTTTCTAAGAAAAAAAAGAAGAAAATTAAGCTTTTTATAGTAATGAAAGAAAACAAAATAAGAAATTAATAACAGAAATAAAGGAACTATCCTAAGGGATGTGAACTTTTCAACCGTCAAAACTTCAAACTCCTGATTGGATATAAATTCTTCTAATACTAATGTTACTGTACTGAAAAGTACTTACTAGTATGATGATTTGACTTTTAAGTTGGGTTAGTTTAAATAATTATTATAATTAAAAAGCCACTACTGTTTAAAAAGCTAAACTTATTATACATGAAACACGAACCAAGCTCGGAGCGGCACATTGTGTAAAAAAAGGGGGGGGGGCTAATTTCTCGTTAATTAGCTTCAAAGATTGAACGGTTTTTTTTAATAAAAGAAAAGATAACAAAATAAAAGGAATAAAGAAACGACATTGTAGATGAGAACGTTTCAAATGCCAAAACTTTAAACCCCATTATGAAGGGGCGGAATTAGTGTACGAATATGACAGTATGGTTCTGGGATATATAAATGATTCAAAATCGATTTTAACTTAATTAAACTACTGGGGAAAAAACAATGTCATACTTACATGGTTCATTCTACCGAAACATTATTATTTTTATTTTAATGTCTTTTGATTTGAAGCATCAACAAAGATAATGAATAAAATAGCCTAATTAATTAAAACTGTACACGCATATGATCAAACGTAGCCTCCCAGGAACATGTGCTCAACGGTTCTAAAGTTTTATTGCAATTGAAAGGATCAGAAATTTGGATAAAATAAAGAATTGAAAAAAACAATTAGTTGTATTTAAAAAAATAATTTTAAAAAAAAATAAAAAGTAGCAAGACGTTTTTGTTTGAATTTTTGACATTATTAAATCCTCGCACAGAGAGGACAATACTATTGCAAATGAAGGCAATATTCCGGAAACCTTGTAGTTTCTTCCCAAGTACCATCGAGCATTCACAGAATATTGTGTTAAAAAAGGTTTTTAAAAAGTGTCATCTAAATTCAAAATGAGCTCATCGCAATTTTTAGAGATATAGATCTCGAAAAAGTATCTTTTTTTCAGGAACAAGATACCCAATATTGCTCTATTGTAGTCGATAGCTCTTCACATATTTCAAATAATCACCGAACAAGTCCAGTTGTGAGATATGAAACGATTGAAAATAAAGAGGTAGACATTGTAGAATCCTTAAAATATTTCATAGAAGTAAAAGTGAATCTGCTTACATTTAAGAAACGATTTTAATAAATGACAATCTTAAATTAATGGAATGCAGAGGATCATCATGTGTTAATACTTTTTCTTTATGGCTAGAAAGTAAACAGGCGTATAAGAAAGGCGTAATAACATATATCTCACTGTCAAATCTTGCTCCAACAGTTCATTAGTTATATAATCTGTTTACATGGTAATTCAACTAAAACGAATTATCTATTTTATTACTCTAGAACGTTGTTACGCATTCTTATTGATTCACATAATCGTTTGGAATATCTACTTACTTTAAAAGGAAGGCTTCAGAAAATAAAATAGTGGATATACCATATAGCAATTTTGAGATTATTTTGAAAGCTATAGAAAAACTGCCTGAGGCAGAAAAAAAAGTTCATCAGACAAACAAACGCAGAACTTTCCTAGTCACAATAACATTTTTTTATTATAGAAGCTATGTCAAAGAAACACGGAATAAATTTAAAAATGTAAAGTGCTAGAAAAAATGCGATGCAGAAATTGCTCACAGAAAAATTAATGGAATACTTAAAAGATGCTTTGGGAATGGATAACAGTTTATGAGGGTACTTAATCCTTTTAATCGAATCTTTAAGTCAAAGTACCAGAAAGAAAATTTTTGGTGATCCAAAATAGGTATCCATGTTATTTTTAAAAAAAAAACAGTTGAGAAGAAAGTTCTATTATTCATAAGATGAGGTTACTGTAAAAATTACTGTGAGAATTTGGCAGGTAGTCTATGTAGAATTTAGAAAACAGATCCAATTTTCGTACACCGGGCAATCTGCTGCACTTTAAAATGTTGCCTTTAAATTAGAGTATTCAAATTAAATTGTCAAGCAAAGACTATTGTACCACAAGAATATAAAAAAACAGAATCAATGAATTCAAGACCAGTTGGTTTCTAAAGGTTTATTAAGATATTAAGGCTAGATGTTACCTTGCCTAAATGAATATAATTAATTTGAACAATACTTACATATTATTCTTAAGCAATGCAATGTCGGCAATGTCTTAAAATAGCTTCTCTAAAATTAAGTTAATGAAAAATAATTACAATCAATATCGTTTTCGCCAATTTTTTTGAATCTATTGCTTTTCATGGCTTGCTTGGCATGGCTGAAAACATTAATACATAAAAGAAGGTGCCATCAGGCAAAACAAAAATTTTCAATTTTATTAAAATAAATAAAGCTTTTCGTTTTATCACTATCACACTGCTATTATTACCTTCCAGGAAAAAAATTGTCTATACTTTACAGCGTTGACATAATTTTCTGGGGGGGGGGGGGGGGGGG
>MUZC01003263.1:209761-226765 GCA_002072015.1 Radix auricularia
GGGAGGCTGTAAAATTTTAGTTCTGCCCCGAGCGGCACATACCTACGCTACGCCGCTGGTTTGAGATTCAGTCGTATTAATCGATAAAACTTGATTTAATTGGCTCACTTAGAGAACATATTATTAAATATAGTTTATATTTTTAAAAATACTCTTATTAGACAAGTTAGTCGTGTGGAGAGAGCACATGCGCGCGATGCAAACGGTGTCGGGTTCGATTTTAAGCAGTGGATAATTAAATTTTTCTTTTCACACTCAATTGTAACATACCGCGAACACTTCAAACAGTTATTTCTTCGTGTTCTTTTTTTTTTTACATTATTAATATTTAGTTATAGTCATATATTAGCTGTTAAAAATCATTTTATTTTAAGGGACGCTGGCTGGTTAGGGTTACGGCCCCCGTTTGATTGCAGCCCTGGGCCCCGTAAAGTCATAATCCACCCTTGCTTAAACCCCCAGCAGCAGAAGACTTTTAGCAAAACACTTTTTAAATTGTACCATCGAGCTTCAATCCTTCAATAGGCAGCAGTGCCTCTCAGGTGTGAATAAATTATTTCCACGTCAGATGCCCGTTACGACAGACATTGGTTTTATCCAGATACTTAAACTTTAACTGTACACCTTAAAGGTGAGTTAGGAAGGCGTATAATGTTAGAAATATTATTTTAAAGCTATTTTGTATGAGTTATATGAAAAATAGTGGAGTTTCATGTTAAAGAAGATATATTTCACAGCGAAATTGAATATGAAACTGCTTAAAATATTGTTTATATCTTCTATCTGTTGATCCTAACAATCGGCACAGTACATCTTATATTTTATATATCTTCTCTCTGTTGATTCTAGCAATGAGCACAGGAAATCTTATTGTGACAATTAATGAGTCTACGGATTTTCACCAATGCCCCCTCCTCTACCACCCGTATAAAGATAGATATATTTTTCTATATGTCTGAATGAAAAAGATCCAACATGCATTACAATGTTAGATCTATTTTGTGCCTATCATGAAAAAAAAATCGAAACATTATATTAGAAGATATTAGTTTAAGCGTATCACAGAAGAACTTTTTTTAACAATATAAATGTTTTAATGTCCTCCTTTACCAACGTTAGCTATGACACTTTTTGTTTTAGTTATCTCCCGTTTAATTATAAATGTCATAACTTCAATACTGCCGCCCTTAGGACACAGACAAATTGAATAGCGACCGCTTCTTTCTAAACTTTTGTAAACAATCCCATATTTCCCAAAAAGCCACATTTTTAGCAATGCCACCTTTATGCCATCGCCTTGTTTTTGAGTGAATTCGTCCAATCAATAGGTGTGTTGCTTTTATTGCCATGACGCATTACAGTCAAAAAAAAAATATGCAGCAAAAGTTGGAGATGTTTTTTTTCTTTGGATAAATTTTATTTAGAATTTTTAGCGCATTTTCGAGAAGTCGAAATGCGCTTTTGTATCCGTTTTGTCCGTCTGTCCGTCCGTCCATCTGTCATCACCCTAGATCTCAGCATCCATAAGTCCTAGACCCATGATGTATATATGGTTTTTGTATGTCCTGACCTGCCATTTCTGCATCAACACTCAGTTACTCGATCCGACCTCTTGTAGTGGCAGCAGAGCTCCTGGAAGTATGAAAGTCCTAGACCCATGATGTATATCACAAGAGTTCATACCACCTCCAACACACATGAATTCCTACCACCACCAACACACAAGAGTTCCTACCACCGCCAACACACAAGAGTTCCTACCACCACCAACACACAAGAGTTCCTAAAAATTCATAAAAATATGTCTAAAATCTAAACACAATTACTGATAACTACATAATGCTGATATCTAACATAAGTACTGATACATAATAGGAAAATGCGCTAACACGTCCTGAGTCCAAAAATGGACCAGGCTTAACATGATTTTTTTAAAATTACAATAACAGTTCCTTATTTAATTAAACCTCATTTCCTTATTGAGGAAAAAATTAGTATAACATTAGCGAATCAATCATGTGCTAGAGCACCGAACTTAGATTTCTAAACATACTTAGGATTTTTTGTTCGTAATTTTGAAAAAGTATCTTTACTGTTTGTACAAATCTTCCTGATTTGCCACATGAGTAGTATCCTGTTGTCATTTCAAGTCAAGGCCCCCAGTCGAGAAGGGGTGGCCTCTACGCGGCTCGACAGATGGATAAGGCCGTGGAGCCAACCGCGACCTGAAACAGACAACTCCTGGCATGGAAGGCCGATATGTGGTGTTAGGTGCTAGTCACATATGATTAAAGTCGCTGTACGGATCTTAGGCATTGTAGCTCGTAAGCTTGGCCAGGGTGGCGCCAAAGTGATTGCGAGTCGAAGTAGGGAAAATTTCACCTCTCCCTCGAGAGGTCAATTTAGTGGGAGGCGTTTTCGACATAGTGTCCTCGACGCCCAGGTGGCCGCTTCTAGAAGCGACCGCTCCGGGGATGGGGGGGGGCTTCTCAGTTTTTATCTCCCTTAGAGGGCCAGAGAGCTTAGGGGGTTTTCCGGGAAGCCCCATGAAGAGCGAAGGCTTGGGACTGGTGACTTCTTCCACATTTAGGATTTTCAGCCAAGTCCCAACTCTAAGCACTTCTCAATTGTCACGGACTATGCACGCAGCACAGCCTGCTATACAATATGTTATATTATCTTTAACTTTAAAGTCAGGGTATAAATCAAGTATCAAAATAAATATTGCTTTAGGCACCATATTTATCTATAGATTAAACAACGCTGGTATTAATAAAAAAAATTTAAAAAGAAATCCACAAACAAATTGACAAATAAATAAACAAATTACAAACAATAAATGTTCAAATATTTGCGTCAATTGAAACTTTGAAAATACGAAATGCCTCTCTAGTACGTAATATTTTTTTTTTTTTTTTTGTAACTTAAACTAGCTAATTATTCGCGCTTTGCAGCGGTAAATTGGGATTTCAGTTAGCGTTTAGAACCCGTAAACACCCATTCAAAATCCATTTGAATTCAATCTGGATCATGATAGGTATACTAAATATATTAACTTAAATATTTTTGCCTTTATTGTACAAGATCTTAAAAAATTGAATGGGGGATAAAATCTTAAACATTACACACAAAAAGGACATTTGGTACCCCCGGTCCCAAAGAAATGGACATAATGAATTCACTGTACTGCAGTATTTTAATAAAGGCTCTCACGTACATATATACCAAGTTTGGTTAAGTATCATTCATTTACACAGTAGCAAAAAAAGCAACATAATGGGCCCTCTAGCCCTAGGGGTGGTCAACTTAGCTAAATACCCGTTCTCTGCTGTGGAATTTAGGTTTTTAGTAAGCGTAGAAAACCCGTTTCACACCAATTAAAAACACCAATTGATTTCAGTTTGAATCTCCATGGATATACTTGTTTGTCAATATTTGTCAAGGTAGTGTAATAAAAAATGGTAATTTAAATATTTTTTTCGCCTGTTACCAGCGCGGGAGTGTACTCAACCGTTTCCCTAAAGTTTCACACATCTAGCTACATGGGAAATTGGAAAATTAGTGATGAGTTTGTTTTTATATTAGAAAAAATACACTTTTGCCCCCAGTCCCCAGTGAGTGTTATTTTAATGTTTTTTTATTTGCCTGTTACCATTGCGCGAGTGTACTCACCAACTTGACAAATTTTCATGTTTCTACCTGCACGGGAAAAAGAAATAGTAGCGATTTTCAGTGAAGGGAAAAAAACGTTTTAGGGTCCCCGGCTCCCATGAGTATGAATTCTAAAAGCTTTTTACGCCAATAATTGTTGCGAGAGGCTATTCAACAGCTTACCAAAATTTCATGCTTCTACCTACACGGAAAAATTGAGAATTAGTGTAGAGTTAATTTTAAATATAAGAAAAATACAGGCCCCAGTAAGTGATACATTAAATATTGTTTTCGCCTGTTACCATCGTAGAAGTGTACTTAACTACTAACCAAAGTTTCATGCTTTCACCTACACGCGAATTCAGAGAATTGGTGATTTTCAGTTTTTGTTTAGCTTATAGTAGGGGGGAAAAGCAACAACAAAAATGGATCCCCTTACTCTGTGGATGGTCACCATCCTGGGGTTGAAAAATAGCATTTGATCTTTCCCTGGTCAAATTGCTGTGCCATGCAAAATTTCAGCACCCTATATACAATAGTGTGGAATTCTATTGGTATCAAACAAACAAACGTTCATCTTTATAGATTAGATATAAAATGTTTGATAAAAAAAACATCTGATTTAAACGTTTGCATGTAATTAGTTCAGAGACAGAGGGGAAAGCATTCAGAGGCATGACGGGAGATTTGGGTAAATTCTTATAGCCATTATTGTTATTTTGAAACAAGCTTTGATCAAAGAATACTTTAGTAGATGGGGTATTACACATAAAAAACCGATGGTTTGTTTGTTTGTTTGTTTTTGTTTTTGTTTTTTTTGTGCTTTTTTATATTTTTTTATTTTTGGGATTGGGGAAGAGGGATAAATGTTTTTTAGCCATATTAATGAGCTTATAAATTTGGGGTTATCACTTAATAATTGTTGAGGAAATATGGGTGCATCGCTACTTGATATGTCATATAATTATAAATTACCTAAAGAAAATCTAGAGTGACGGACGGCTAATTTTTGTCATCGTGACGTCATGTGACTAGGGCTACTATATTTTATAAGTTAACTTCTACCGATAGTAGAAAATATTGTGACTAACTGCGATATATAAGGAGTTTAAATTTTAAAACAATTCATCTCGTCTAATTTTCATCAATTTATTTAGATCAGACTTCTGATACACTGAGATTGTTCATTGATGATAATGACAGTTTCTTGTTTCAAACTATTCGGTCAAGCGAACTATTCGGTCAAGCATACCCTCCACGCGCTGATTCTCAAAGCTATGTTTCATTTGTTTTTAAGACTTGTGATTTCTCCTAAAATGTTTCTTTGTCTTGAAACGCTGTCCTGTAACTTGGGAGGAAGTTTGCTTCAAAAGGACGCACTCCAGCCGAGATGAAATGAGGTCAGTAGACACGTGATCGACTTGAAGGCAATCCAGTCGAGATGAAATGAACAGTAGACACGTGATCGACTTGAAGGCATTCCAGCCGAGATGAAATGAGGTCAGTAGACACGTGATCGACTTGAAGGCATTCCAGTCGAGATGAAATGAGGTCAGTGGACACGTGATCGACTTGAAGGCATTCCAGCCGAGATGAAATGAGTTCAGTGAACACGTGATCGACTTGAAGGCATTCCAGCCGAGATGAAATGAGGTCAGTGGACACGTGATCGACTTGAAGGCACTCCAGGCGAGATGAAATGAGGTCAGTAGACACGTGCTTCCCGTTTAATTTTCCCAGAATTCAAATTTTATTTTAAACTGAATGTGACGATCTTTTATTGAGCCCCGTCGCCTGCACGAAATACCAACATAAACAAAAGGGAAGTCACTATGGACGAATCACACTTGACGGGTCAAGGTTACTAATTATGTATGCACCGGAGCACATGACCGGTCAAGATTACCCGATTGTGAACCCGACAATCAACATCCAATCAGGAAGAGCTGCATAACATTACCTGTCGTGCATAAAAGATGACACACCGAAACGACACGTTCTTTTAGATCCGCTCAGTTGAATGAAAAATGTGGTGTCTTATGTGAATTCAATTCACCGAACTACATCCATAACCATCCTTGTTGTGGGAGAGCCGGCATTATTCTCGTTGACCAGAATCTATGTAAGTTTGAATTCTAACTTTTTTCCCTCGTATTTATAAATATATTTCACACCATTATTTAAATATTAATCTTTGTGCATGTCGAATTGAAATTGTTGAAACATCTTGACCCCCATGACACCATGCGGAGCCACGTGCGAGATTGTACTTCTATTTTTATAAATAAATGTGATAACACGCGATCCATCAGGTAGATGGATCGAATTATATTGGTGTAACCAATAACATTAATGTATTTATACCACCATCCACTTACGAGGTGTCAGCGAGATAGGTATGCCCTGTGGTGGTGGTGGTAACGTAATATTATTTCTGTCTCATGTTATAAATTGTATTAAATAACCATTTGTTTATTATAATGTATTTTGATCCCCTTTCGGCACCTTGCTCTGAAGGCTCGGCAGCCGAAAGGGTGGATGAGACAGACAAGTGGAGAAACTACCCATATGTGTATTCTATCTATCTTAGTCTGGCTTCTAGGCACCCGCCTGTACTGGGAGATAACAAGAACTCCGGACAGCAACCCTGCCCAACGAAGTGTCGAAACATTTGGACCAAGAGCTGGACTCACCGCTATCCAAGCGTCTTGTATTCGACCCCTACCTCACCCCCTCACCGATCGACAAGACCTGAGGACAACTCATCCTTAACAGCCTTACTCCTAACTGGTTGATGCCTATACACACCTTACACGTATAGATGCCGGTCATTCACACTTCCGTGATCACCAAGGTCACCTGGATCCATAGGTGAAGCTACACACTGAACAAGGACTGTGCAGAACCAACCGCCAACGGAGCGGGGCACGCCAACCTTGAATTTGAGTATTAACCCTATAATCAAAATTATAATAGGCTTAAGCCTAATGATGATGAATTTAGGCCAAACCGGAGCTAGTTTCCGCTTATTGTAAATAATGTATAATAAATTATTGCTACATTTTCACTATTTAGTTTGTTGATTATCGTTTGCAATAGATCACTAAAATGTGTGCGTGTAGGCGAGAAAGGATAACTTAAATATTACATCCCTAGATGCCTTGACAAACCATATATATNTATATATATATATATATATATATATATATATATCTTTGTCGCCACACGTATATAAATGGGGGCCCGTCCAGGATTTCTGTAGAATTGTACTAGTGATCTCACGCATTCGTTAGATTAACCCAATTAGAGCCTATAAACCATCATTAGTTTACCTTAACCCATGTTTATTGATATTAATTAATTAAATTAGCAATTGCTTTATATTAAGATTTGTAATTAACCTAATATTAGCAACACCTGATTGCAATACAAGGGTACATAGTTGGAGTTCGCTTATAAGGTAGTATGGCAGAGTTTGTGAAGGCCAAGGCTGAGGTCAAGGCCGAAGCACGCCGGGAAAACGAATCTCTCGGGCTACAGGGAGCTGAACTGACACAGCACATCAATAGGGAAGTGTAACTATTTATAGAAAGGGAGAGTGAAGAACGAGAGATGGCCAAGGAGAGGGCAGAACGAGAGATGGCCAGGAAGAGAGAAGAACGAAAGATGGCCAGGGCCAAGGGAGAAGCAGACCGGGCACATGCCCTAAGGCTAATAGAGTTAGAGATAGAGAAGGAGGAGGTGAAGAAGGAGAACACGAACGTCCCAGTAAGCAATCTTGTTATAGATTCCAGGACCGGCCAGATTCACCAATCGCTGCTGTTCCCCTTGGACCCATTTGACGAAAAGGTAGAGTCGATTGAGGTGTACCTCGATCGATTCTAACAACTCGCTCGTATGTATGAACTCCCAGAGGATAGGTGGAATTTACGCTTGTCTCACACCCTGAAGGAAAGAGCGTACGAGGTTTACTCCAAGTTGTCGGTGGAAGACTCCAAGAGTTTCACGGCCTTGCGATCAGCGCTTTTCACGAGATACGAACTAACGGCATCCACGTACCGGAAGAAGTTCAGGACTGCTCGACTGGAGAAGGCAGAGACGTATAGCCAGCTCCTGGTTTGGCTAACAAAGTATTTGGATAAGTGGCGTACCCAGGGAAAGTATCCCGAAACTTACCAGGGCGTCGTGGAGATGGTTCTAACAGAACATCTAAAGGAATGCATGACCCCTGACTTCCGCATCTTTGTTTGGAAAATGGAGCCACCCGCGTGGACAAAGTGAAAGAGTTGGGGGATAGATATATGACGGCCCACCGAAAGGGAAAGGAAACTTTCAAACGAAAACCTACCAGCTATCCTAGGAACGACCAAGTAAGGAGGGAAGAAAAGGGCACAGGACAAAGTCCCCCAAAATAATTACAAGGGATCGGGGAACTATAGGAATGGAACGTTCACCCAATCCACATTGCCGCCTGGAGAAACCGCACTTGGTGCGAGTTTCACGGGACATCCTCTCACTCCCGCGAAGACTGCAAGAGGAGGAATACCCAGACCCACAACCCACTGATCAACCCACCCAAGCCATCTCGGCACGTGATGGGGGAAGTATTAGATAACCACACGCCTGATAGCACTATTACTTTCACTTCACTCGCATGTGAAAGAGTTCTAGTAAATGGGAACCCGGCCACGTGCCTGAATGACACTGGATGCTCATACGACGCCATTGTCAACACATCCTTAGTCAAGCCAGAAGACATTACCGGCGAAACTGTGGAAATCCGGACAGTCAGATGGAACAGCCCTCCAAGAATGCTACCCGTTGCCCATATCCACGTGGAAACAAGCTACGTACAGGGAAAAATCCGGGCAGCTGTAATGGATGATTCCATATACGACCTTGTCTTGGGTTGTAGATATGTATACTTAGGGAAGCCGAAGTACCCAATAACCATGGCACCTGTCATCACCAGAGCTAGGGCTAAGGAAACTGAAGATGAAGATAAGTCCA
The DNA here is from genome assembly GCA_002072015.1 of Radix auricularia. NCBI lineage: Eukaryota > Metazoa > Mollusca > Gastropoda > Lymnaeidae > Radix > Radix auricularia. The sequence goes on from MUZC01003263.1 coordinate 218,423, forward strand.
TCAGCACATCCCAGGAAATGAAAGAGGCGCAAAGACGGGACCCATCCCTCTCCAAATTGATTACTCTTGCAGAGGGAGGAAAGCCTCAGAAGGGGAAACATGAAGTATTTCTAAAGAATGGCTTATTATATCGCCGACCTAAAGGGGGAGATATCCGGAAAAGTCAATTCATAGTCCCAGTTGAGCACCGGAAGGAAGTGCTAAAGATCGGTCATGATAATAAGCACCGCACCGCGTGACATAAAATTTAAAAATCCTCAATTTAATTACAGCACATTCGTTCGATCTGAAATTTTAAAAGATAATTTTTATCGTCACCCCAAGTGTGCCTGCAAAAGATCTGCTTGCTAGCGTAAAGAAAAGTGGGTTAAAATTCCATCAAAATTATTTTGTTTTGCTAGCAACCAAAGTAGTAATCAAGCAAGCAGTCGCCACAAGAAATTTTTTTAATTAAAAATTATAATGGCGCGTTTTAAAAGCTTGCTTTTACACTCACAAACAAAACACAACAAAATAAACAAACAAATGAAATCTTGATATTATAGCCCTTTATTCTGAAAAGTTTTAATCAAAATACAAATCTAAATCACGGATCACAATTTGAAAGTTTATCACACAGTAATGAACTCTCGATCGTACTTCATTTTAAATTAGAGTTTTCAACTTTAACTTGGCGCTTTTTCCATTTACTCTTTCATTTATAACATGAAGCCTTCGTCCAAATTAAATAATTTTGCTTTACCTACATTACAACAAAAAATTAAGTCAATAACCAATTTCAAAGTTATGCATCAAATCCTGAATGCTATTTTTTAAACCTATCTATGGTTTATTAAATCTCTTTTTTTTTTTAATTCCTGAAAATGTCTATGAACTGATGTCATAAACTTGTATACCACCAATGACCCGGATGTAGTTTACCTTCGTGTACAACATTCCCACAATGTGCGTGTAATTACAACAGAACTTGTTGTCTATGTACAAGACAAACATGTCATTCCTCACCAGGATGAGCAGACGTGTAGTGGTATTGGCCTTGAACGGGTAAGGGGACATCACCGGACGAATCTCACTGCCCCAGCTGTTAGTCCTATAGTAATTTAAAACTAGGATTGGATTGGTAGTCCCGTAGGCTTTACGGACGCGAAAGTGAAAGTTGACGTCACGCTGATCGTCGGTTTGTTCGAAGTTGATGTAAAAATCTTCGCTGGACAACACCAAGCCTGTAAGGCGTACCTAAAGATTGTTAAAAAAGAGAAAGCAAAGACATTAAATAGAAATGCTAATAGAATTTAAGTCTAGTTTCAATTAGGTGCCGTCCAAAAAATGACGTCACACGCCGGGGGGAGGGGGTTGAGCATTTGTTAAACTTTGTTGTACGAGTTATTTATTATAACTATAATGAATAGTAATTTTGATGAGAAGTCTGTTGGAGGGGAGGTGTAAAATGCCAACAAAACGATTCCAAAATCTGGAATCCGGCCATTTTTACAATTTTTTCTCCGGCTTCCACTTCGGCCAGATTTCTATTCAAAAATTGTCCCTATTGGGCTCCGGCCGGATTTTAAAACTTTTAATCCGGTACACTTGTTATGATATTAAATAAATTTCAGCTTTACACTAAATATATATTTAAATGTTAAAAAATATTTAAGCTTGCTTATTTTCATTTACAACAAACGGCTTTTATGGGGGGTCGGGCTCAGAACTTTTTGACATAATATTTTAGGGGGTCTAAGTTTGTGTGACGAAGTGTGGTGATGGGGAAAAGGGGGCCGAAATTCGGCCAAAATCGAATGACATCATTTATGGACTGCCCCTTAATCGTTAAGTAAGAGATCAACAAAAAGACATGTAAGTATAACTGTTCTCCTGAAACAGAAAATACATATACAATGGGAATTAAGAAATGATAATTCGATTTATGTTATCTTAGATATACTCGCTTGATGTGGGAGCCGGACCTTTGGTTGGTCCGCCGGAATGGTTTGGCCTCTACGTGGCGTGGGAGATGAGTAAGGTGTAGACCCGACTATATCCGAAACTAACAAACCAGACAGAAGGAAATGTCAAATTTACCAGAACCCCCCCAGGAGTTTAGGGGGGAAGGGCTCGACCTTAGTGAGAGGTCTGGTGAAGGTAACGGGGAGAGCTGTACTCCCAGTACCTAAAAGAGTCCGGCACGGCAAGCCGAAGACCGAAAGTTCCTCCAGACAAGGGAGATAGCACAAACGCTGCATCCTCAATGGAATGAAGATTTCTATCCAACCCCCTCTCAAATGGACTACAACAATACGAATTCTTCCGCAGGACGTGGCGCCGTCCTTCTAACGCGCCCCCAGAAGATGCTTCGGAGCGTGGCGTCTCGAGGGTTGGCTATATCCTCTATTGCCGGTGACGAACGACAGGCCGGCATTAGTTGTAGAGCATACTGACCGTGTACGAAAGGCTGCTGAGAGCCAGTCTACACATACTCTCAATGTACTATAGTTGAATGTGTGTGGAATCCGTCCCAAAACACAGGAAGTGCTCAAGCTACTCAACGAACGAGAAGTGGACGTAGCACTCTTCCAAGAAACGCTTCTGAAAGGGAAGCCGTTTCACCTTACATGATAATCGCTGTATCACTGTAAGTGTGGCCCCAGGTGTCGGGGGATAACCACAGCGGTGGGAGACGACCTTGGGGTTGAGGTGCTAGGCATAGAGTGCCTCAACCAAACTGATACGATCACGATAAAGGTGCTCACAAGTGATCGGGCCTACACGATCACCAATGTGTATAACCGGCCCGGAAACCCAATCTCGTTCCCAATTGGTACTGAGACCATATTTGACAAGAGAATTATAGCAGGTGATTTCAATGCCCAATCACCTGACTGGGGTTACGCCGACCGGAACCCATCGGGCCGCTATATTGAGGAAATTGCACTCAATACAAATCTCATCAGGCTCCAAAGTGCAGAGAGCCCCCCTACTCTTTTGCATACGGGACATAGCACCTAGTCCCGACAAGATTTATCCCTTATATCTGCGGACCTTATGTCCCAACACATTCTGGAAGTCCTAGCAGAGATAGGAAGCGACCATCTTCCAATATTGATGAGATTTGAGCTCAGGACGACAAAGGCACGTTGCGAGCAGCGCCATTGGCAGTTCCGGAAAGCTAACTGGGACCGGTATGTGAGCGAGTCTCACATACAGTTACTACCACTTAACGTCGAGGTGGACGACGTTGATGTGTGTTATCGAAAAGTTTGCAGCGCGATACTCGGTGCGGCAAGGAAAACGATACCGAGATCGAATGGAAAGGAGAAATTCAGGCCTTACTGGAACTAGACCCTGAAGGAGCTAGTGAAGCTGCGAGCGAAGGCCCGGAAAAGGGTCGTTAAATCGAAGACACCCGAAGCTCGTAGGGCATACAATCGATTGACGGCTGAAGTCCGGGACGCGGTACAGAAGGCTAAAAAAGCAAAATGGGTTGGTACGTGTGAAAACCTGGAACTCGATGGCAGAAAGGTATGGCGGTTGATTAACGCACTCTCTGGTATGGGAAAAGTCAGAAACCCGAACCCACTGGTGACAGATGGGGAAAAGAAAGCAAGTGAAGAAAAGCGCGCACGTGCGCTGAATAGACACTTTGGCCAAGTTAATCGAAAGACCAGAGACACTGAAGAAAAGCCGGGCCATAAACCGAATGAGAAAGGTGGAGGTTAGAAGGCAAAGGAAAGGCCCCCACCTAGAGTTTTCACGGCAAGTTTCACTCTGAACGAGTTGCAAACAGCCCTCGATAAGTGCGAGACAGGGAAAGCACCAGGTCCAGACAAAGTCCATAATGAGATGCTCAAGCAGTTGGGCATCGAAGGCAAGAATAAACTATTGCAGTTTATTAACAGGACATGGACTACAGGCATTTTGCCGAAGGAGTGGAAGAAGGCCACAGTTATCCCAATTCAGAAAGAGGGGAAACCAGGCGAAAGCCCCGATAGCTACCGGCCGATATCCTTGACATCGTGTCTTGGTAAGGTAGCTGAGAGGATGGTTAACGCCAGGCTCTATTGGTTTCTAGAAAAAAGTAAGTGACTCGGGTGGCTTCCGCAAGGGACGCCAGCCGATGGATCAAGTAATAAGACTTGTTCAGTCTATCACGAATGAGCTACAGTTGCGAAACCACACATTGGCAGTATTCTTTGATCTAAAACAGGCCTATGACAAGGTCTGGCGTACTCGACTTATGTATAAGCTCCAGAAATTGGGTATTACAGCGAAAATGCATGGCTGGATAAAATCGTTTTCGGAGAATAGAACAATAAGAACCCGCATGGGGGAGTCTCTATCCAGCGAAGCTCGACTTTAGGACGGACTCCCACAAGGGTCTGCCCTAAGTTGTACACTGTTCCTATCATACGTTAGCGACATTCAAACGTCTATCGAGAGTAGTTGCGCGATGTTCGGTGACGACTTGGTTGTCTTTGCGTCCGGGAGGGACGTAGCGAATTTGCAGATCAGACTACAGCGCGACCTCGATAAGATCGAGGAATATGCCAACAAGTGGAGACTCATAGTGAACACGCAAAAGACCGTCCATTCCATTTTCACGAATGGCAGGAATGCACTGAAACATGATGTTGTGCTTAACATCTGTGGGAAAAGGCTGAAATGGGACAAGAAACCAACGTATTTGGGCGTGTGGCTGGAGTTTCTGGTCCAGAAACTCCAGCTACACAACCATATTCGTGAACTGCGTGCAAAAACCACTGCCAAATTGTCACTGGTGAAAAAGCTGGCAAGCACTGATTGGGGTGCTGATGCAAGAACGCTGAGAGCTCTCTATCTCAGCAAAGTGAGAGGAGCCATTGATTACAGCCTTTGCGAGCAGAACAGCGCTCGAGGACCTGGATAGAGTCCAAAGCCAAGCTCTAAGACTGGTTTGTGGGGCGTTACGTGTCACACCCAACGCCGCGGTAGAAATCTTGGCAAATGTGGAACCGCTCAAAGTACGGCAAGAGAAAGCAATACTAACTACGGTGGAAAGATACCGTAGAATGGATCGCAACGAACCCTGCTTTCAGATGCAAGGAATATGGGTAAAACGCAAACGACTGAAATGACCCTCCTTTATGGATGTGGTCAACGAGCTCGAGGTTTCAGTTAAATTACCCAAAGGAAGGGAAAAAATATCCATGGTCCCGGCGAGGGGACCTCACGAATGCTACTCTCCGCCCGATCTACGTTTGTCACTGGCAAATGCCGCGGTGGGGAAAAATAGTCCAGTTGAGCTTCAGTACGAAGAAGCATACGGTACCGGCGTAGTAAGCGTCTATGCCGACGGCTCATGCTTCACAGATGGACGAAGTGGGTACGGTGCACTAATTGAAAACCCTGCTGGACGCCCAGCAGTAACTGAACTGTCTGGACCGTGTGGAAGACAAGACTAGCTTTGAGCGGGGATGCCGAACTAGATGCAATTCATAAGGGTGTGAAAGAGGTGCGCCTGCGCCTATGTAGACGAAAGAGTTTTCCAACAGTCGTAGTCTTCTCCGACTCAATTTCCTCCCTGGAATTCTTGGGTCGTCTCTACGGAGACGAAAACTGTCGATGCTGTACTGGAGATCGTTAACAACATTAGATCTCGCGGGGGCATGGTCATCCTACAGTACGTTACAGGTCACGCAAAGATACCACAGCAAGAAAAGGCACACTTGCTGGCACAACAGGGTGCTGCCCAGCCCCAAATCGAACGCCCAATGACCCAGTTGGGGGTAAAACTGTGGCTAAAAGACCATTTCACGGAAAAATGGCTAAAAAGTTGGGAAAATGGTGACAAGGATGCTTTACAATAAAATGCTGCGACCGCATAAGCGAGATCCCTGGTGGGAACTGCCTCGCAGCTGCCAGTCCTTCATTACGCAGATGCGGACTGGACATTGTCCAACAAACAGCTACTTTCACAGTAGCTAGACAGAAACGTTTATGTGTGGCATGGCCGAGGAGACAGTGTCACACCTGCTGACCGATTGTTCTGCGGCAATTGGGGACGCGGTAAGGTCAGGCAGCCATCGCACTGCGGAAGAATATCTCCATGGCGACGCCCTTATGTTGGTATTAAGTCTGAAGGACTCAACCCTCCAATGAGAATGACACATACTTATCTTAGATATACAGACGCTCCTTCTATGCAGATGGTAATTTGCGTCCACAGACCATGAGAGATGATCTGTTGGCAAGTGATGCAGCGGCCACAGGCCACGGATATAGGGGTTCCACGCATTACCCAGCCGCCTAACTATTGTCTCTAACTATTATTCAGAGCAGGGTGACTCGGGGACTCCTCAGGCCCCGGGAACAAATCCTCGCCTTCGCGTGGATTCGAACTCGGGACCATCGGTACGACAGTCGAGTGCGCTACCACTCGACCACCGCGTCAGACAATCTTACCTGTAAAAATTTAAACATAGCTAAGCGGATCAACATAGCCCCACCAATTAAAAGTGTTAAAATAAAAATGTTAATGTTAAAACATGTTTATGTTAATAGTGATGTTTAAATTAGCATATCTGCAAAGATAATATTTAAAACCATGTTAACTTTTCGTATAATAATCGATATGCGTCGTCTAGATTTAGAATGAGTAAGAAATGACGAATGTACAAAAATACTGGAGGGTTACCTAAGACAATATCACTATTTGTGTTCACTTCATTCTGTGCATTAGGAAACTGATTTTAATCGCTCCTCTCACCTCCTACTTAAACGTTTACTCACCACCATTCCCTCCTTAAGGCCCCCAGGAACGGCAACAGATCTGTTCGTAAACTGACTGCTCACAAAGGGCCAGTAACTCTGTCTCATCACACGTGGTAAGGAAGTGAAATCTCCCGACACGAAGTTAATTCCAGTGACATGATTTCTCATGCACTTCATGCAATAGTCACTGACGTCATCAAATTTAAAAGCCGCGCAGCTTGAGTCCGTTGAGCAAGAGATGGCGCACGTGACCCTTGTCCTCTTGCCTGTGGGGAGATTGACGAGGCGGCAGCCAGGGAACTGAAGGTCCGGGTACACGATGTAGGTCAAAACACTCGTCGGGGTGTTACCAAAAGTTAGATCTCTCGTAAATACAATGAACAAGATCAGATAAGACTGGAGGACGGTAATCGCCATTTAATCGTTTGCAACAAAAGATGACTAAGACGATACATTTGGATAGTTGATATAGAGAGTATTGGTTTAAACTTTGACCTTTGTGTTTTAAATATAAAATGTTATTACATCTTTATGGTAAAGTTATTCTGGTACTTTGAAAGCAGTTTTTTTCTTATTATTAAATGAGCCTATTGTGTTAATGACTATAAGTCAAAGAAACCAGCACGTACAAATATAACAGCATACACAGTTCAATAGTGATAGCAAGCTCTGGAGCTCAACTGATCCACCTCAGATACAACCTGATGGGTAAAAGAGCGAGTTATTTTAGTGTTACAAAAATGGATAGACAACAAAAAATTTATTTAAAATGCATAATTATTTTTTTTAAATATTTTTTACATTTCTATTTTTACTCCAAAATATTTTGTGTATCCTGTAACATTTTGTAAAATATCTTTAAAGTTTTCATGTTTATGCAAAGTTAATTGCGAAGTTTATCATCTATACTAATAAAAGGGAAAGCCCTCACTGACTGACTGACTGACTGACTGATTCATCACTAATTCTCCAATTTCTCGTGTAGGTAGAATCATGAAACTTTGGGAAGTTGTTGGGTACCCTCTGACTACAAAAATTGGCGAAAAAGAATTTTGAAAATCTCACTCATGTGGGGCCGGGGGCCCAAAATCTTTTTTTGCCTTCATCACTAATTCTCCAACTTGCCGAATAGGTAGAAGCATGAAACTTTAAGAAGTTGTTGGAGACTCTCTTACGACAAAAAATGGCAAAAAAGAATTTTGAAATACACACTCATGGGGGCCGGGGCCCCAAAACTGTTTTTCTCCTTATATAAGATATATGCTAATTGAAATCAATAATTCATCTATTTCCCGTGTAGGTAGAAGCATGAAACTTAAGAAATGTTTTGAGTACATGCTTCCAACGATAATTGGCAAAAGAGAATATTAAATTTCCCACTCATGGGGGCTGGGGCCCCGAAAACGATTTTTTCATTAAATGAGCTATATAAACATTGAAAATCACCAATTCTCCTATTTTCCGAGTAGGTAGACTCATCAAATGTTGGGGAGTTTATAAATACACTTTCACGATGCTAGCAGGTGAAATAATTTTTAAAATTTCTCTCACAGGGGGGCTGGGGGCCCAAATTTAAAAACTAAAAATCACTATTTCTTC
>MUZC01003263.1:260257-296405 GCA_002072015.1 Radix auricularia
AAGACCAACACATTAGCACACAGACCAACACATTAACACGCAGACCAACACATTAGCACACAGACCAACACATTAGCACACAGACCAACACATTAGCACACAGACCAAGACATTAGCACACAGACCAAGACATTAGTACACAGACCAAGACATTAGCACACAGACCAACACATTAGGGCACAGACCAACACATTAGCACACAGACCAAGACATTAGCACACAGACCAACACATTAGCACACAGACCAAGACATTAGCACACAGACCAACACATTAGCACACAGACCAACACATTAGCACACAGACCAACACATTAGGGCACAGACCAACACATTAGCACACAGACCAACACATTAGGGCACACAGACCAACACATTAGCACACAGACCAACACATTAGCGCACAGACCAACACATTAGCACACATGCCAACACATTAGCACACATGCCAACACATTAGCACACAGACCAACACATTAGCACACAGACCAACACATTAGCACACATGCCAACACATTAGCACACAGACCAACACATTAGCACACAGACCAACACATTAGCACACAGACCACCACATTAGCACGCAGACCAAGACATTAACACATAGACTAACACATTAGCACACAGACCAACACATTAGCACACAGACCACCACATTAGCACACAGACCACCACATTAGCACGCAGACCAAGACATTAACACATAGACCACCACATTAGCACACAGACCAACACATTAGCACACAGACCAACACATTAGCACACAGACCAACACTTTAGCACACAGACCACCACATTAGCACACAGACCACCACATTAGCACTGATACATGTACATCAACTAGTTAATAGCATATAAACAGATGAAGACTTTTTGTAGAAAGATGTTGACCTGTCTGGCCATGTATGGCATTAGTCAAAACCTTAGCCAATCAAACAAGTGTCCCAAGCTACTGTAAATATAGTTAAAACCTTAGCCAATCAAACAAGTGTCCCAAGCTACTGTAAATATAGTCAAAACCTTAGCCAATCAAACAAGTGTCCCAAGCTACTGTAAATATAGTTAAAACCTTAGCCAATCAAACAGTCGCCTTAGCTACTGTAAATATAGTCAAAACCTTAGCCAATCAAACAAGTGTCCCAAGCTACTGTAAATATAGTCAAAACCTTAGCCAATCAAACAAGTGTCTCAAGCTACTGTAAATATAGTTAAAACCTTAGCCAATCAAACAAGTGTCCCAAGCTACTGTAAATATAGTTAAAACCTTAGCCAATCAAACAAGTGTCCCAAGCTACTGTAAATATAGTTAAAACCTTAGCCAATCAAACAGTGGCCTTAGCTACTGTAAATATAGTCAAAACCTTAGCCAATCAAACAAGTGTCCCAAGCTACTGTAAATATAGACATACCTTTGTCTGTGGATGGATCAAATTGACTCCATTCTTGTTGATGGCAATCAACAAATTCTCAGGGTAGTTGGGTTCAGTTGTTTGCTGGAGACATAGGGAAACAGATGAGGCAATGTCAACAAACAGATGAAGCAATGTCAAGAAACAGTTGAGGCGATGCCAAGAAACAGTTGAGGCGATGCCAAGAAACAGTTGAGGCGATGTCAACAAACAGATGAGGCAATGTCAACAAACAGATGAGGCAATGTCAACAAACAGAAGAGGCAATGCCAACAAACAGATGAGGCAATGCCAACAAACAGATGAGGCAATGTCATTAAACAGATGAGGCAATGTCATTAAACAGATGAGGCAATGTCAACAAACAGATGAGGCAATGTCAACAAACAGATGAGGCAATGCCAACAAACAGATGAGGCAATGCGAAGAAACAGTTGAGGCAATGTCAACAAACAGATGAGGCAATGCCAACAAACAGATGAGGCAATGCCAAGAAACAGTTGAGGCAATGTCAACAAACAGATGAGGCAATGCCAACAAACAGATGAGGCAATGCCAACAAACAGATTAGGCAATGCCAAGAAACAGATGAGGAAATGCCAACAAACAGATGAGGCCATGCAAAATTTAACTTAGAAAATAAATTTTAAAAAGATACGCATCATTTTAAAATACCAACAAAGAAAACCCTAAAAAGACGTCTACCTTGACATCGAAGAAGGCTGAGCCAAATGTGGGCCACTCGTAGATGATCTTCAGGAAATCAACCTTGGCCTCATTAGGAGTCTTGCCGGCATTCTTGTTGTAGGCTGCTATGATGGTCTGAATGATGGTGGAGACACAGATGAACAACAAGATTCAGAAACAAGCAAATTTAATCAACTAAGAAAAGAATGATGCATGTTCTAGGAACTCTAAGAAACTTAGACAACAGTTTTAAAACACCACAACATAACAACATATCAGCCAATCAAAACTGAGGGGGAAATACAAATTAGTAGATTATTTCCTGAATATTCAACATGAAAGCAAAGACAATGACTGTATAATTTTGAGATCTTAATTTAAAATGTTAAAACTTAAAACATAAGACTAGTTAATGTGATATTGAAAGAAAGAATAACTTTTAGTTGAAATAAATATTACACTTTTCAACATTTCCATTTCAAAATTGATAAGCTTTTTTTTGTCAGGCAAGGTTAAAACAAGAAATATGTTTGAATAATCAGATATACAACAAATAGTTTCAATGACAATAACTTTGTCCCTATGGATTTCGTAACAGTGGATTATTGGTGACACTATTAATGTCACTTTGTCGCTATGGATGTCATAACAATGGATTGTTGGTGACACTATTAGTGTCATTTTGTCCCTATGGATGTCGTAGCATGGATGATTGGTGACACTATTAGTGTCACTTTGTCCCTATGGATGTCATAACAATGGATTTATAGGTGACACTATTAGTGTCACTTTGTCCCTATGGATGTCGTAACAATGGATTATTGTTAACACTGTTGTAGTAACAGATTATTGGTGATACTATTAGTGTCACTTTGTCCCTATGGATGTCGTAACAATGGATTATTAGTGTCACTTTGTCCCCGTGGATGTCGTGCCACTTACCCTCTTCCAGTCTTCTGCTGACTGAGCTTTGACAAGGTCACCGGGTATCAGGCGATTCAAAAACTCTCTGGGATGGCACAAAGATAGAAACATAATTATATTTGTAGCAAACTTTGTTTATAGCCAGATCAAGGAATCACATCATTAATCTTCAACCAAACCACTTGTATTTAAACATAAGAACTCTTAATGAACCATTCCTCTGGACATTAGGATAAAAGAATATAACAGGAGAAATGCTCCATAAACTGATACTTGAACACAGAAACAGAAGCCCACATTTAAGCTCAAGATGAAATAACAGTTCCTTTACTTACATATTAATATATTGTTTTATTTAATATTATGCTCGACAAGGAATCAGACTGTTTTTATCACTATGAGTTTATTCCCTTTTATTAAAGTATTTTTATAGTTCAGTAACCCTCAAATATATTTATTGATTAACTCTTAAAGTCGCAAAGCGTCGTAATGCGTCTCTTCCCGCTATCCCTAAAGCTTTGTAATGCGTCCCTAGATACAAATCTCATTGGAGATGAGATCTCGGAAAGTAAAAACTCTTAAATGCTTGAAAAACGATGTATTCGACTTCCAGCTATGGCGGCTGTTGCCCGCGCTAGTGTTATCGCTCGATTTGCGATGTTTTTTGGTAGTTTTAACGGGTTTTTTTTCGAAGATACGTTTTCGTTATACTTTATTACTAAAATAATAGTACTAAACTACAGGTAAATATTGTTTTTAACTCAGTAAGGTCCTTTGGATGCGTAAAATAACCATTCTTAGCCTAAAAAATGAAGTCAGTATTACAATAATATTATAAATGGATTTTACGCAAATTTTTTAATTTCATAACCAGTTGATCGTAATACGGGAAATCCTTACGGGACTGAGGCAGAAGTTTATTGAAAACCTTCTGGGGTTTTAAGAGTTAAACACATTATTTTATTGATATATTTATTAATCTAACGTGTGATCCAAGCAGATTTCAATCCTAGTTAAAAAGTCAAGTCTAGGGGTGGCCATCAACTTACGGTATTTTGGTGAGACTTGTCTTGTCTTCACCATGCATGACTCTGTAGATGAGGGCCCCAAGCTGACTGGCCTCCTCCTTCGTACATTTGTGATAGCCTCTCAGATATTTGGGCAGTTCCTGGACACAAGATTCACAGCAGTTTAAACATTGAAAGTCACAGAGAAAATGTTTAGTTTAGAAAATGTTTAGTTTAGAAAATGTTTAGTTTAGAAAATTTTAGTTTAGAAAATGTTTAGTTTAGAAAATGTTTAGTTTAGAAAATGTTTAGTTTAGAAAATTTTAGTTTAGAAAATGTTTAGTTTAGAAAATGTTTAGTTTAGAAAATCCTTGCAGGTGGATCAAGACAAATGATCTCTCTGAGCTGCACCAAATGCTATTTGTCCTACGCTGTGCGGATGTTTCAAGTTATTGTGCAGCAATTTTTTAAAAGAACAGCATATCTTTGTGGGATGAAAAATTTTGCAGACAAAATGGATGTTCAAACAACTTTGCACAAGACTTGATCATTTTGCACTTGTATCAACAAATCTTACAGGAATTATTGGTCAATACAATTACTTTCATTCAACTCAAAATTTTTCTAATACATGTTTTAAAATGTAAATTTAATTTTTTTTTTTATACATTTAGAGCAGTGGTCAGGAAACCATGGCTCTCGAGCCAGATGGCAGCATCTGGTTGTAAGACAAATGTTTGATTTGTAAAAAAAAAAAAAAGTTTATTTAGACTCCTTTGATCTACATATTAGTTGCATATAATTACTGCATAACAATGTTATCTAAAAGAATTCAAATATATAGTTATTGTACTTACAATGTTGAAAGTAAACTAATTGCACTCATTGACTTGAATTTTAAAGTTTTAAACACAATGTATGGCTCTGACATATTTACTTTTTAAAATATATGGTGTTTATGGCTGTCTAAGGCAAAATATATGGTGTTTATGGCTGTCTCAGGCAAAATATATGGTGTTTATGGCTGTCTCAGGCAAAATATATGGTGTTTATGGCTGTCTCAGGCAAAAAAGTTTCCCGACCCCTGATTTAGAGAAATAATGTGTTTACACTAATCTCCATGTGAGGAAAAACAAAATTATGTATGGGATACAAAACATAATGAGCGTTGCTCTCAACATATATGATGACTCTATGTTGTTTCCCGGTATGATGTTTCTTAACCCTTAGGTTGTGTCAGTGACAATGTCCCTAACCTTAACCCTATGTTGTATCACTGACAATGTCCCTAACCCTATGTCGTGTCAGTGACAATGTCCCTAACCTTAACCCTATGTTGTATCACAGACAACGTCCCTAACCCTATGTTGTATCACAGACAACGTCCCTAACCCTATGTTGTATCACTGACAACACCCCTAACACTATGTTGTATCACAGACAATGTCCCTAACCCTCACAATGCCCCTAACCCTCTCATTGTCCCTACCCCTCACAATGCCCCTAACCCTCACAATGTCAGTCCCTCTACATGGGGCCATAGTTTACCTGGTGGTAATGGAAGATCTGATCTGCTTGCACATCCCGGCCAGGGACAGTTTTTATCCACAATTTTTTCATGAAGAACACTTGGTAGGTAAATGCTGGGGGAGCACCTGGGGGTAACAGATGACATAATTAAACTGGGGGAGCACTTGGGGGCAATAGATGACATAATTAAACTGGGGGAGCACCTGGGGGTAATAGATGACATAATTGAACTGGGGAACATTCAATCAATCAATGATTTGACATGTACAGTAGAGGGACTAGATAAATAGATTACTTTTTTTATTTTGTAGTTAAGTCTTTCTAATGGATATGGAAACGATGACAAGATCCATTACCTTCTCTTGCTGGTCTTGCTTTACGAATCCAGTCAGTGAGATGCCTGACAAAGTCAAAAAAGAAATCTCCTTCGGGGACACTAATTACTGTAATAAAAATGAAGATAAAGACAGTGAGTGTGTCTGTCATACTAGTTACTCATGCTATTCAAATATTGGTAGATTTTTACATTTTATTTATTACTGTTACAATGACTTTTTAGGGTTAAGTGCATCCCTAAAATGAAATTCTTTTTTTGAATTGATAAAAATCCTGTAAAGCGCCATAAAAACATAGATTGATGTGAGTTCGACTTAAAGCTGGTTAAAGGGATTCAGGGTTGACAATATTATTTAAGACTAGAAAAATACCCGCGCTGTGCTATGCAAGATAGGATTTAAGTTAGAGTTAAAAACTCATTCAACACCAAATTCATTTCAATTTGTATCATGATGGATATACATGTTTGTTAATATTTGTAAAATCAAATGGGGAATAAGATGACATGAAAGGCCCCCGTGCTAAATGGGTTCAGGATTTGCATATCTCATAAGTCCTGGACATTTCAATCTAGGTCATGATGAAGATATGTGTCTAATTTTATTGAAATTTTTTAAATATGAAGGTAAATAAAAACTTATAATGATTAGAACAAAAAATTTTTGGGTCCCGGCCCAAAAGGAACAGACGATAGAAGTTCATTACTGACATTACCCTAAAGAATTTTTTAAATCCAAATTTAATCAATGATTCATCTATTTACCCAGTAGCCACTGTTTAAATTACCTTTTATATAACTCATGTTTAAAAATGGCATAAGCCCCCCAGGCCTAATAAGTGGTGTTTGAAAAAATGGTAATGCCAGAAAACTTCCCTGGAGCATACTCAAAAACTTCTCAACATTTAATGGCCGAGGTATAAAAAAAATACAATTATTATGGATTTAAAAATAACTAAAATAAGATCCCAGGGACCCTATTGGCGTAAGAGGTAAAGTTCAAAACAACAGTTTTATTCAATCTGGATCGTGAAGGATATATTAGTTTGTAAAAATTTGTTTTACAAAAATCGTGTGAAATCGAATGGTTAAAATGTCTTAAACGTATATGAAAAAGAGATTCAGGCCCTTGGCTCCAAAAAGAATGAAAAATATAATTTTAATGCCAAATAGTATTTTATGATACTAAGTTTTTATATTCCACGTATTGTATACATTTACACAATATGCAAAGTTAAAAAGAAAATTATTTAGCTCATATAAGGTGGAAAAACTACATTTTGGCCCCAGCCCCCAGTGAGTGATAATTTAAATATTTTTTGCCTATTACCATCACAGGGGTGTACTAGTTTTATGCTTATACCTACACAGAATTTTGAGAATTGTGATGAGTCCGTTTTTATATAGCTCATATTTGAAAAAATAATGATTGTGAATTTTAACTTTTTTTTCATGAATTATAGTCTTAAGAGTGTACTCAACAACTTCCAACAGTTTCCTTCTTCTACATACACAGGAAGTTGGGGAATTTGTGACTAGACAGTCAGGTGAGGGCTTTGCCTTTTATTAGTATTGATTCACTATCTCAAAGACCCGAGACATGGATCAAGTCTTGCACAGTTTATAACAGACCAAAGAATAATAAGTTAAACCAAATGACAGACTTTGACGTACCCTTATCTACAATTTTCACAAACAAACTGAATCCATCAGCAGACTTAAGACCAAGTTTGTTGGCGATGTTCTGGCAGAAATCTTTGGCTCTTGTGCTGGACTCTACTTCAAATCCCTGGGGAAAAAGAGTTGATTTAATAAAATCAGGCTCATGGATTATAGATGAGAGCAATCATTTTAGGTATAGGGAACACAAATATGAAACAATCTAAAAGATATCATTAGGATGTAAAATATGTAAAAAGTAAGATATAAAAAGTAAGGTGTAAAATGTAATATGTAAAAAGTAAGATGTAAAATGTAAGATGTAAAATGTAAGATGTAAAATGTAAGATGTAAAATATAACATGTAAAATGCAAGATGTAAAATGTAATATGTAAAATGTAAGATGTAAAAAGTAAGGTGTAAAAAGGAAGATGTAAAATGTAAGATGTAAAATGTAATATGTAAAATGTAAGATGTAAAATATAATATGTAAAATGTAATATGTAAAATGTAAGATTTAAAATGTAATATGTAAAATGTAAGATGTAAAATATAATATGTAAAATGTAAGATGTAAAATATAATATGTAAAATGCAAGATGTAAAATGTAATATGTAAAATGTAATATGTAAAATGTAAGATGTAATATGTAAGATGTAATATGTAAAATGTAATATGTAAAATGTAAGATGTAAAATGTAAGATGTAAAATGTAAGATGTAAAATGTAAGATGTAAAATGTAAGATGTAAAATATAATATGTAAAATGCAAGATGTAAAATGTAATATGTAAAATGTAAGATGTAAGATGTAAAATGTAATATGTAAAATGTAAGATGTAAAATGTAAAATGTAAGATATATAATTTCTGTTTCAAACAAAAATAATTTTAATGATACAATATTTGTGACATTTAGTTGACAAACATACAAATCAATGGAATTGAACAGTGCATGTGTTTTTAAGGAGGGATTAACATGGGTCAACTACAATCAGCCAATCATTGTTGTCATTGAGTCTGTCTAAACACAAACTACAATCAGCCAATCATTGTTGTCACTGAGTCTGTCTAAACACAGACTACAATCAGCCAATCATTGTTGTTATTGAGTCTGTCTAAACACAAACTACAATCAGCCAATCATTGTTATGAGTCTGTCTAAACACAAACTACCATCAACCAATCATTGTTGTCTGTCTAAACACAAACTACAATAAGCCAATCATTGTTGTCATTAAGTCTGTCCAAACACAAACTACAATCAGTCAATCATTATTGTCATTGAGTCTGTCCAAACACAAACTACAATCAGTCAATCATTGTTGTCATTGAGTCTGTCTAAACACAGACTACAGCACAAGTTGTTCAGTTAAACATACAAGTGATTATTAACTGACCTCATCTGTGTCATCTGGGAAATAAACTTTGTGTAAGATCTGAGTTGTCTTATGTTGAATGGCCTCAACTTCCACTTGGTGTGGGGGGTACTTGCGTACACCATTCCTAAGCAAAGGAACATTTCAAGTTTAATCCTAAGAATGTAAACTACGGATCTAAGCACATCAAGTTTGTCTACAGTCGACAACTAGACCCATGAATATCTTTATGTAAGGGAAATAATACAGTGTGATATAACAGAGAATCTAAAAACGTTGGCTAGCGCTCATCCAGTGTCAAGGTTACCTCAGACATTTCTGCAGCCTATTTAAGCTGTCTGCTGCTATTCCAACGTAAGATCTGCTACGTAAGAAGGCTGTAAGTTCTTTCAAAAGGTTGGTGCTAGGTGAAAAACAACCAGTTGCCAACCACATGAGTTCCCAGCCCCTCTCTTCACTGACACTAGACAAAGAGAAACACATTTTATTTATCAACCTGCCAGCTATACATTAAGATGGTTGAAATGTTAAAAAAAAAAAAAAAAAAAAAAAAGAAAGGAAGGAAGTTGTTAGGCTCATTTTTTATAATAATTGTAAAGATTTAAAGTCTCATGACGCAATTCTGAGCAATTTTGATATTTGTATCCTGAACATTATTCCTTAGCCTATCTGCCTTTATTTTCAAAGCTCATCAATAATGAAGGTTTTATGCTGTGCTTTTTCTTGGTTAAATGTTTTTATTAGTTTTTTATTAAAATCTGATTGTTTTAAAAGTGTTGTGTGTGTGTGAGACAAACTGGCACTTTGCTGAGTTTACGCTACTGTAGTAACCTCATCTACTCCCGGTATAAACGGAGCTGAGGGAGTGAATTCCAGTTATCTCAATCTGTTCAAGTCAACATTCAAATGTAAGAAGAAAAGGAATTTTGTTTCTGAAGAGAATTTGTAAGCAGGCTCAACATGTTATCCCATCATACAGATAAACTATTAGAGATGTTTTACATGTTATCCCATCATACAGATAAACTATTAGAGATGTTTTACATGTTATCCCATCATACAGATAAATTATTAGAGATGTTTTACATGTTATCCCATCATACAGATAAACTATTAGAGATGTTTTACATGTTATCCCATCATACAGATAACCTATTAGAGATGTTTTACATGTTATCCCTACATACAGAAAAACTATTAACTTTTAAAGCCCCTAAGCTTTGTAAAGGGTCCCTAGAAAGCACTCTCGTTAGAAATGAGATCACGCAAAGTAAAAACTCTTCAATGCTTGAAAAATGATGTAATGGACTTCTGGCAAAGGCGGCCGTTGCCCGTTGTAGTGTTATCGCTTGATTTGCAAAGATTTTTGGTAGTGTCTACTTTTTTTTTTTTTTTTTNCTATTAGAGATGTTTTACATGTTATCCCATCATACAGATAAACTATTAGAGATGTTTTACATGTTATCCCATCATACAGATAACCTATTAGAGATGTTTTACATGTTATCCCATCATACAGATAAACTATTAGAGATGTTTTACATGTTATCCCATCATACAGATAAACTATTAGAGATGTTTTACATGTTATCCCATCATACAGATAAACTATTAGAGATGTTTTACATGTTATCCCATCATACAGATAAACTATTAGAGATGTTTTACATGTTATCCCATCATACAGATAACCTATTAGAGATGTTTTACATGTTATCCCTACATACAGAAAAACTATTAACTTTTAAAGCCCCTAAGCTTTGTAAAGGGTCCCTAGAAAGCACTCTCGTTAGAAATGAGATCACGCAAAGTAAAAACTCTTCAATGCTTGAAAAATGATGTAATGGACTTCTGGCAAAGGCGGCCGTTGCCCGTTGTAGTGTTATCGCTTGATTTGCAAAGATTTTTGGTAGTGTCTACTTTTTTTTTTTTTTTTTGAAGATGCGATTTTCCTATACTTCATTATAAAAATAATAGTACTAAGCTACAGGTAAATATAGTATTTAACTCAAGACAGTGTTTTGGATGATGCATAAAATAACCATTTTTAGCCTAAAAAATGAATTCAGTATAACAATAATAGAAATGGATTTTACGCAATAAACTATTAAAGATGTTTTACCTGTTATCCCATCATACATATAAACTATTAAAAATGTTTTACCTGTTATCCCATCATACATATAAACTATTAAAGATGTTTTACCTGTTATCCCATCATACATATAAACTATTAAAGATGTTTTACCTGTTATCCCATCATACATATAAACTATTAAAGATGTTTTACCTGTTATCCCATCATACATATAAACTATTAAAGATGTTTTACCTGTTCTTGTTGTCTGTAAGCTGCTTCATTAATTGACAATATATTTCATCTCTTAGAATTTCCTGAAAGAAGTTAATTTTTTTTTAGTCTTAATTGAAATGAAAATATTTGGGTTCAAGCATGATAACTCAACAGGTCATTTGACAGTTTTCAAAATATCAAAATACAAGTGTTAAAAATACTTACATTGGCAATGGGACTTGTAAAAATCTGGTCGGTAAATTCATTGGCCACGCGACCCCTCTTACTCGGATGATCTCCCATATATTTTAAGATTGGTAGAGAAAATTAAGGAAATTAACTTGGAATACATTGGGTCAGAAAAAATCAGTTGATTTACCAACAAGACCATAGCTGCTAAATAAGAGGAGTGCTACAAACTGGCCTTTGAACTAAATAAGAGGGTGCTACAAA
This sequence comes from Radix auricularia, assembly GCA_002072015.1. NCBI lineage: Eukaryota > Metazoa > Mollusca > Gastropoda > Lymnaeidae > Radix > Radix auricularia. Next base: position 271,931 of record MUZC01003263.1, read on the forward strand.
CTGGCCTTTGAACTAAATAAGAGGGTGCTACAAACTGGCATTTGAACTAAATAAGAGGGTGCTACAAACTGGCCTTTGAACTAAATAAGAGGTTGCTACAAATTGGCCTTTGAACTCAATAAGAGGGTGCTACAAACTGACCTTTGAACTAAATAAGAGGGTGCTACAAACTGGCCTTTGAACTAAATAAGAGGGTGCTACAAACTGGCCTTTGAACTAAATAAGAGTGCTACAAACTGGCCTTTGAACTAAATAAGAGGGTGCTACAAACTGGCCTTTGAACTAAATAAGAGGGTGCTACAAACTGGCTTTTGAACTAAATAAGAGGGTGCTACAAACTGGCCTTTGAACTAAATAAGAGGGTGCTACAAACTGGCCTTTGAAGTAAATAAGAGGGTGCTACAAACTGGCCTTTGAACTAAATAAGAGGGTGCTACAAACTGGCCTTTGAAGTAAATAAGAGGGTGGTACAAACTCGCATTTGAACTAAATAATCCCAGTCTCTATCTACATAGATTCTAGCTTGGCACAAATTCAAAGATAACTCGTTGTATAATAAACCTAAGGATTAATAGGAACTATGCTTACATGTTGCCTTATCAAACTGAAACAAATATCATATACAAGCAATTTAAAACTGTAAAATGGTATGTTTTTAAAAATATTTTTTTTTTGGTTGCAATATTACAATTTGTTGTAGATGGTTGCAATATAACGATTTGTTGTAGATGGTTGCAATATAACAATTGGTTGTAGATGGTTGCAATATTACAATTTGTTGTAGATGGTTGCAATATAACAATTTGTTGTAGATGGTTGCAAAATTACAATCTGTTGTAGATGTGATGTACAAGCCATAAACCCTCAAACTCTGTATACACCAATGACATAGACTCAACTATTTAAAACTGCAATGTAAGCTTTTGTGGACATGGGGGGGGCCATCATATGACTGAGATAATAGATTAAACACGATTGTTATCTTTATAGGTTATATAGATGTAGCTACAAAAAACTCAAGGCAACTAGAAATGTGGACATGGGGGCCGTCATATGACTTAGATAATAGATTAAATAAGATTTTTTTTTATAGGCTATATAGATGTAGCTACACAAAACTCAAGGCAACTAGAAATGAAAATATTAACTGGGAGCCATGTTCAAGCCAGACAAAGGATATCCATAAAACACATGCAGGCGTCAGCGCTCTGCTGCTCTTTGCCAATCAGTTTTTTCAGCAGTGGCTGCTTGAGAGGGTCTTTAGAGTGCCGCCACAACTCCTGGTTACGACGCTGCCTTGGTCTGTTCAGTGTGCCGGTCAGTGTACGCTTGGGGGGTGTCCTATCAACAAGACAAAATTCTCTTTTAAACATCAGTCAAACATCAGTGGGACTATAAAAATAAATTTTATAAGCTCATCCCATAATAAAGATACATATACACGATGCAATGAAAACAACAACACAAAAAACTTCTAACGTCTTTCATATTTCAAGACTAAAACAAAAAAACAGATGCCCAGCTATTTGTCTATTGGTGGATCCAGTCAAATTACCGGAAATGATCATAGGAATATTGTTCCAAGGTGTGCAGGAGCGCCGACTGTTCTTTGGGGATCTCCTCGTCTGCGGTGTACTGGTCATTCAAGGTGCCAGACTGGACAAACAGATTCTGTGAGAGACAACAAATCAAATATCAAAATAATGCTCACATTTTGAGCCCAGCCTTAAATGGTGAATAAATCATTTATCAAAGTTTGTAGGAACACATTATAGACAACGGATGAATAGTACTATGATGAAAGTTGTACAAACAAAGCTGACTGATGTATATATTATGTATGTATGTATGTATGTATGCTTTAGGTAATACAAATAAATAAAACGTATTTCTGTTTTATGATCAGTACTACACAAACTTTAAGCATTCTTGATAGATGGCTTTGGAATGTTTCAAACAACATTTCAAAAAATTTAAGCATCATTCATTAACTCTTAATGCGCCATAACGTTTTCGGAAAACTTCTGCCCCAGTCCCGTAAGAATTTACCGAATTGCGATCAACTGGTTATGAAATTTTAAAAAATTGCATAAAATCCATTTATATTATTATTGTCATACTGACTTCATTTTTTTAGGCAAAGAATGGTTATTTTACGCATCCAAAAGACTGTCTTGAGTTAAATACTATAATTATCTGTAGTTTAGTACTATTATCTATATAATAAAGTATAGAAAAATCGTATCTTCAAAATAAAAACCTAAAAACTACCAAAAAACTTTTGGAATCGAGTGATAACACTAGCGTGGGCAACCGCCGCCATTGCCGGAAGTCGAATACATCTTATATCCCGCACTGAATAGTTTTTACATTCTGTGATTTTGTTTCTAAAGAGAGCACTATCTAGGCACGCATTATCATTCTTTGATATAAAAAGGTAATTTGCGCATTATTGCACTTTGGAGCATTAAGAGTTAATTTCCTATGAATGTAAAAAAACAACTATTAAACAATTAAGCCCTAGTGATGGACTAACCAAAATTTCTGGAGGTGGTTTAGTTATAGTCGGCAGGACGTAAACACACTCTGCGGGGAAATCCCCTTTCTTGTTGGTGTTGACATTCTGTCCAAAGCACCAGCCAGAGTTCAGGACCACCTCCCCATTGTTAGCTTGGTCAAGGATGATCAGGTCGCCCTTCTTAAAGGACAGGAATGAGGACTCCTCTGAGGGAATAAAAGATAACAGCAGGCTTATGAATGAAAGAGGTCAAATGAATGAAAGAGGTCAAATGAATGAAAGAGGTCAAATGAATGAAAGAGGTCAAATGAATGAAACAGGTCAAATGAATGAAAGAGGTCAAATGAATGAAAGAGGTCAAATGAATGAAAGAGGTCAAATGAATGAAACAGGTCAAATAAAGGAAACAGGTCAAATGATTGAAATAGGTCTTAAAAGTGAAACAGGTAAAATATATAATTAGGTCAAATGAGTACATACACAGCAGTGACAGAGTATTTAAAGAGAAACAAGGAGTAGCAAAAAGGGGTACCGCACCTGGAGACAAGTAATCTTGCATAGCAATGACAAATTTGGACCTCTTCTTGAGCCCATCCAGGAATGTGACCACTAGGTCCCTAATGTCCTCAGCGTTTGGTGATGTGAATGTGTACTCATCTCCCTTGACAGTGGCCAGTGTAAAACTCTGACCATGCATTTTGCCAGTTCTGAAACCATTGAGCACATAGAAATGTTTGTAACTCATGCTCTTCAATGAAAGTCTAATACCGATCCCTAATTAAAAGACAGGAAACAATCACATAGTTATTCCTGGCTTAATTATAAGACATAAAATAATGACATAATTATTCCTTACTTAATTATAATACAGAAAACAATCACATAAATATTCCTTACTTAATTCCTACATCATAATTTATATCTGTATAATTCAACTTGGACTGGAAACAATTAATTTAATGTCAATAGAAAACTTTAAAAAAAAATAAAGTATTAATTAGATGTTAACTTTGATGTCATCAAATATACAAACAAATGTCTGTGATGTAGTTTTAGAAATGGTCACATGTTATAGCAATGATTTCTTGTAAAAAAAAGTGGTAATTAAGTATTCAAAAAGCCAACAAATGAACACAGAGCTTGGTTCAAGAGATGAACATTTCTTGTTGACACAAACATCTTGCATCTTATACTTTCATTTCCTCTTCATGGGCAAATATTCACTATTTGATTAATCATAAATCCAAAATTGAATCTTTAAAAAAAATTAACAGTCAACTAACTGATAATTGCCACAGACCTAACTAAAACTAAAAAATGGGATACACAAATATTGACCAGTCCATGTGTTAAAACCAAAAGGTACCTGCTGCTAGAGACTGCAGTTATCTCAGGGAAAGATAATTCTAATAAGACTTGTTCCTGATCATCCACAACATAGACCCCTGTCCAGTTAACAGCGATGATGACATCATTTTTGGGAAGGCTTGGTCCAGAGAATTTGTAGGCTTCGTAAAATCGTGAAAAGAGCAGCGGCCACTTGAACTTGGCATAGCTGACAATGTCTTCCTTTACCTGCCAGGCAAACAAAAATCTTATCTGTTACAACGTTCCTTCTATAGAAAAGATTATTGTATCCTAAGCTTATCAATGGTTTATGTCTAGTCTTGCATTTTTACTATAGTTTTAAATGTTGATAGAGTGTTGGTTTTCCTAATTTCTTCAGGCAACCCACTCAGCCAAGAAGAAAAAGAATTTGTATGTGTTTGTTCTTGCATACGGAATAAGAAATTTTTTTTCATTATTCCTAAGTCTATCTGAGGGTTGTATTTGATCATCTTTGTGTTGTATTTCCGAGTTAGAATTAATTGCTATATATATCATTACTACTTTGCTCTTTGTTCTTCTGTACTCTAGTGTTTCAAGGTTTAATGAATTAGCAGGGTTGTTATTCTCGTCAGTGTTGTTCCTCTTGTCAGTGTTGAATATTCAGCATGTCAGCAGCATACAATCATCTTATCTTATCTGTTACAGACGCTCCTTCTATACAGAAGATTATGGCGTCCTACATTTATCTATGGTTTGTGTTTAGTCCTGCATTCTTATTAGAGTTTTAAATGAGATTTAAAAAGTGTTGGCTTTCCTGGTTTCTACAGGCAACCCATTTCACGCCCGAATTCCGGACGGGCAGAAAGAAAACTTGAATGTGTTTGTTCTTGCATATTTTCCTGGTCAGTCCAAAAGTGGATACAAACATTACTTTGCTGAATCAAAATTTTATGTAAGGCCACAAATAATAAATGTCATCAATGACCTATATTCCAAACAATAGTCAAACAGCATTAGGTCAAATGGTAACTGATGAGCTTTACTTCCAACAAACAACATCAGACCAAAAAATGACCCATTCGATTATTCTCTCTTTACTTCCAACAAACAACAGACCAAAGGATGACCCATTTAATTATTCTCTCCCAAACACCTAGGATAACTAATGGGCAGCCATCTTTTGACTTATCACACAGCGGTACAGGGACTACTGCACTCTTTGACTTAGCTCAAGCCCAAACAGCTAAAGCAAGACTAAACAGCTATATCAAGACTAATGGGCCGTCCAAAAAGTATCTCACACTATTTTTGACCATTTTAAACTCCCCTCTCCCCCTTGTCACAAACTGTCACAAATCCTGTACCCCCCTCCCCAAAGTACGTCACACTTTCGAACACAAACAATTTTTTTATTAACAAAATAATTAAAATGTCATATAAAACACTGTGTTGTCACATTTGGCCAGACAGCCCCTCTACCCGTCACAAACTGTCACACTTTCTTACAACCCCTCCCCCCTCTGAAGTGTTACATACTTTATGGACGGCCCGTAAACAGCTATATCAAGACAACACATTACTTAACAGTTCAAACATCCTCTTTTAAAAGAGTATTTCAATCTAAATAACAAATGCAAACCATTAGTTAAACTAATGAAAGGTAAAATACCTTGGGAACTGATTACACCTTGGGAGGTAATGAAATCTCTGTAGGTAATGATACTTTGAAAAAAGGAAATAATAGATTGGGGTATTTTGATACCTTCAAAGGTAATGATTTTCAGGTAAGTTGTAATCATAAATGGAGAGGTAACAATACCTTGAGTGGGTCTATCCTGGGGTTCTGGAAGTAAGGACTCTTTAACTTGGCTATGATGGCATTCATCCAGGAGGTGGTGGCGTTGGCCTTCTGTAGGTAAGAATCAGGGATGTAGGAAGGCAGCAGATTCTGCATGCGCTGAGCATCGATATCGGTGCGGTAATCAATGAAGTACTGCTGGGCTGCAATCATGGCCAGATCCTCATCCTGCCAACAAGGATGAAAATGTTTTAATGAAGATACTTGCCTCATTGGGGTTAACATAAGTAACTAGTAACTTTGGTTTATATTCGTGGTTCATAGTCGTGGTTTAAAAAGTTAAGTGTCTTTTTCAAATATTCACTTATCTTAATGCTCCTTAAATTAAAACACAATACTAATTTCAAAGTTTAGAATTAAGTGATCTGTTAATTGTTGTTATATTGATTACAAAACTATAAGCAATTACCTGGATTAATATTGGTTAGGACGAAAAGTAGACAGCTTAGGAGAATAAGACACAAAAACAGACTGTTAGGGTGAATAAGACACAAAAACAGACTGTTATGGTGAATAAGACACAAAAACAGACTGGTATGGTGAATAAGACACAAAAACAGACTGGTATGGTGAATAAGACACAAAAACAGACTGGTATGGTGAATAAGACACACAAACAGACTGTTATGGTGAATAAGACAAACAAAAACAGACTGGTATGGTGAATAAGACACACAAAAACAGACTGGTATGTGAAGAAGAGAGGAAATGTCAATTAGACAAAAAGGAGACAGGTAATTTGTGTAATGAACAGGACAAAGAAAAGGGTATTTTTTTAAAAAATGAAGGCACACAATTTGTAGCAATATAACACGGTACATGTCACTATACCTTATCACATCTGTACTCCCCAAATTTGATGCCTCGAACAACCTACAGAACAACAGATAGAATGTCACATGAAAATAAGATTTGGTCTATAACTTTCAGTGATATTAAGACATTTTAGACTTCAAAATACAAACACAAACACAAGCACAGATATATAGACGTGTGTTTGGGTGAACTCTGTCATGGTGTACTATAACATGTCAAACGCAAACACAAGGACAGATAACTCTATCTCATTAATTTGAAGCTTCATGGTAATAAATGACAGATTTATTGCCCCAAACATAAACAAGTCACTAGATTTACAATGTGCTGCCTCTTTCAAACACCACTCTATTCACTGACCCAAACATATGCTCCACACACTGACCCAGACATATGCTCCACACACTCACCCAAACATATGCTCCACACACTGACCCAGACATATGCTCCACACACTCACCCAAACATATGCTCCACACACTGACCCAAACATATGCTCCACACACTGACCCAGACATATGCTCCATACACTGACCCAGACATATGCTCCACACACTCACCCAAACATATGCTCCACACACTGACCCAAACATATGCTCCACACACTGACCCAAACATATGCTCCACACACTGACCCAAACATATGCTCCACACACTCACCCAATCATATGCTCTACACACTGACCCAAACATATGCTCCACACACTGACCCAAACATATGCTCCACACACTCACCCAAACATATGCTCCACACACTGACCCAAACATATACTCCACACACTCACCCAAACATATGCTCTACACACTGACCCAAAAATATGCTAAACACACGGACCCAAACATATGCTCCACACACTGACCCACAAACATCCTCCACAAACTCCCCCACAAACATCCTCCACACACTCCCCCACAAACATCCTCCACACACTACCCCACAAACATCCTCCACACACCCCCCCCACAAACATCCTCCATACACTCACCCACAAACATCTTCCCACACACTCACCCACACAAACATCCTCCCCACACTGACCCACAAACATCCTCCCCACGCTGACCCACAAACATCCTCCACACTCCCCCACAAACACCGTCCCCACTCTCACCCACAAACATCTTCCACACACTCACCCACAAACATCCTCCCACACAATTCCCCCACAAACATTCTCGCCACACTCCCCCACAAACATTCTCGCCACCCTCCCCCACAAACATCTTCTACACCCTCACCCACAAACATCCTCCACACACACACACCCACAAACATCTTCCACACACTCCCCCACAAACACCCTGAGCTCTAAAACGCTGTACCTGCTGATAAATCAAATGTGTGGCTACGGCGTCCTCGCTGGGGTCGTGCCAGGGGGCAAAGATTTCCTTCCTAAAGAACAGCCTCCATGGGGCATTCCTCTCCTGGGCACCTTGCTCCTTGGCGTACTGCTCACATTGGGAGATGGCGTCCATCACATGGTCACCGCCACTGCCCAGTGAAGACACCTGGAACACAAAGCCATGCCAAGTAAAGCAACATAACATGTTGGGTGAGCCAACAATTTTGTGCTCAAATATATTTACATTGAATTCATTCAAATGGAAACATGTTTAAGATTTTTTAAAATACAAATCTTTTAATAACTTAGATTTTGATTAGTTTTTAAGTTTAGTAGACAGGATTGTCCGAGTCATATATAAGCTAGAAATAGTTTTAGACATGATAAAAGTAGACAGGATTGTCCGAGTCATATATAAGCTAGAAATGGTTTTAGACATGATAAAAGTAGACAGGATTGTCTGAGTCATATATAAGCTAGAAATAGTTTTAGACATGATAAAAGTAGACAGGATTGTCCTAGTCATATATAAGCTAGAAATAGTTTTAGACATGATAAAAGTAGACAGGATTGTCCGAGTCATATATAAGCTAGAAATGGTTTTAGACATGATAAAAGTAGACAGGATTGTCTGTGTCATATATAAGCTAGAAATGGTTTTAGACATGATAAAAGTAGACAGGATTGTCGGAGTCATAACAAGCTAGAAATGGTTTTAGACATGATAAAAGTATCTAAAGCAAAGGATGTATCAGCAATTATGTCTCATCTTGACTTTAATTGCCCGTTCTCTGCCACAACTTCTTTTCTCACTCATGCCCTTTCCTTCTTACTGAACTTCTTTTTATCTAATCTATTCACTCTCTCTCAGTTCCTAAGACATATGCTAAAACATTTTCTCACTAAGTCTCCCAAAACAATGTAATTCTCTACCAATAAACATTCATCTACCATCAAACATTCATCTACCAACATTCATCTACCATCAAACATTCATCTACCATCAAACATTCATCTACCAACATTCATCTACCATTAAACATTCATCTACCATTAAACATTCATTTACCATCAAACATTCATTATATGTTAACTTCTAAGGCCTCCAAAAACACATCTTTTTAAACTTAACTCTTCTGATTAATAATGAAAAATTTCTCTGACTGATAAATGTTGCTTATGCATAACATTGTTGTCATTATATGTTATAAATGTGAATATGAACTTTTTAAATTGAATACTTTTATAAATATATATGTTACTATTTTTATGTGACACATGCTGAGCCCTGGGGTAGAGTGCTGTGTAAGTTCTCAAATAATTACAATTATAAATATCATCAGGTGCATTTAACCAAAGTGAGATTAGTAGAACATGAACAGACTTAAATAATGTGCACAGAAAGATAAACAAATACACATCAGGTCAAAGAGGGTTATGCAGAAAGTCAAATATACAGACTTTAACTCTTAATGTGTTCAAGCGTGATCATGCGCGCCTCATCTTTATTACCAAAACGCGGTAAAGTGCGCCTCTATAGAACTCTCTTTAGAAAACAAAAATAAAAACTCTACAGTGCATGAATGACGATGTATTCGATTTCATGCAATGGCGGCCGTTTCCCTCGCTTTTGTTATCACTCAATTCACGAAGTTTTTTGGAAGTTTTTACGGTTTTTTTTTGAAGATGTGGTATTGCTGTATTACTAAAATAATAGTAATATAAACTACAGGTAAAAATAGTTTTAAACTCAATACTGTCTTTTGGGTACTTAAAATAACCATTCTTATCTTAAAAGATGATGTCAGTATGACAAAAAGAATATAAATGGATTTTACGCTATTTTTTTCATTTCATAACCAGTTGATCGCAATTTGGGACTGAGGAGGAAGTTTTCCGAAAGAAGGACAAGACAATATACCTTATCAAAGGGAGCTATGTAGAGACAAGACAATATACCTTATCAAAGGGAGCTATGTAGAGACAAGACAATATACCTTATCAAAGAGAGCTATGTAGAGACAAGACAATATACCTTATCAAAGGGAGCTATGTAGAGACAAGACAATATACCTTTTCAAAGGGAGCTATGTAGAGACAAGACAATATACCTTATCAAAGAGAGCTATGTAGAGACAAGACATTATACCTTATCAAAGAGAGCTATGTAGAGACAAGACAATATACCTTATCAAAGGGAGCTATGTAGAGACAAGACAATATACCTTATCAAAGGGAGCTATGTAGAGACACAAGACAATATACCTTATCAAAGAGAGCTATGTAGAGAGAGAATCCAAACTGGTCCTTCAGGTTAATCTTTTCTGAGAGTTGTTGGCACAGCTCCCTGGCCGTGGTGGCCGAGTCAGCTAACAGAGTTTTAGAGTTACTGTCCATGAACGTGATGGGGAGGATAACTGGCTTCTTGGATTTGGTCGCCTGGACAAACAGAGAGTGGAACAATAACAAAAAAATATTTAATAAACCCAGCTGCATTTATTCAATAGATAGAGACTTACCAACTAGTGTATAGACACTACTGCATTTATTAAATGGATGGAAACACACAACTGAATATATAAATGAAAACTGACATTAAGCTTCAACGAATAAAAGACACCATTAGTTTTAAACTAGAAAAAAAATGAATGCCCTTAAAATTATACATTATAATATATTCCTATAAGTCAACACCTCATTGGCTAAACTAAATCATCCCGACCTGCAGTTCTAGCCAACTGGGAGGCTGGTTCCTGGCCCCGTTGATCAGTGTACGTTTCAGGTTATCTTCACAATACGGAGCATATCCAGCAGGTCCACCTCGGATAAAGTTAAAAAGATACGGACGAAGCTGTCGAGAAAGAGAACCATCACTTAGAATAAGAACAAGAGAACATCCAAAAGAGCATCCCAGCTTCAACTTCTATTTTTTTTTCTTAAACATGATTGTATGTCATTAAAAAAAAAAATTTTTCATTGACTAATATCACTTTGACAAAAGAATAGATACTTGAATTGAAATTAACTTTAAACAAATCAGACCAGTCTATTTATTAGTTTCTTAAAGCTGTTTATTTAGAGTAATCTTAAAACACAATTTTGTTAAAGAAATATCTATTACTGTGTTTTATTGTAAAGTTAATGTCTAGTTATCAGAAATATCTATTACTGTGTTTTATTGTAAAGTTAATGTCTAGTTATCAGAAATATCTAATACTGTGTCTTATTGTAAAGTTAATGTCTAGTTATCAGAAATATCTAATACTGTGTCTTATTGTAAAGATAATGTCTAGTCATAAAAAGAGAAGATCACCTTATCAGATGGCGGGAAACAGCAGACACAGAGGCACAGGAGGATCCAACCCCTGGCATGAGAGCTGTTTGAGCTGTTGTTGGTTAGCTGTTTACAGATTTGGCAGTAGATCTCATCTCTGTCAGGGGAAACAGTGGAAATTTATTTATATTTCTGGACGTTCGTGATTGGTACATTGAAAAACTTAACAGCAATCTAAGCCAGGAAACCTTGTAGACTATTTTAATGCATTTGGCAAAATTTCATCTCAATTCATTTGAATGAATTTTACACTAAAACTTATGATAATGGTAAAAACAAAAAGTTTGGAGTCTTTTGAGGTCATTTGAGTTTAGTTGTTGAGATCAAATGCCAACAGTATGAATACAGTTTAGATCAATAAGACAAAACATACAGCCATTTAGAACAATACCCAAAGTAAACCAGCAAGTACCTGAGTTCTGGTAGTTCAGATCAATAAGACAAAACATACAGCCATTTAGAACAAAACCCAACATTAACCAGAAAGTACCTGAGTTCTGGCCTCAGAATGCCATGGCCAATGATGAAATGCAATTTCTCCAGGTTAGACATTGGTCTGTCCTCTAACAGAGCATTGCCCCCTGCACTCACACCACCATCATAGCCGTGTTGCAAACGTTGGGCGACGTCTTCAGTGATCTTTGACCTTTTCTTCAAGGTCAGAGAGACAATCTTCTTCCTGGTTGATTTTTTACCAGCATTGCGGGCATAGGGCACATTGGTAGCTTCTTTTTCCTGGAAAATTTAAAAACAAAAAACAATGAAAATTCAGGTTTCTAAGAACTATAAGTTACAAATATAAAGGAATCTTTTCCATATACATTGTTAATATTTCAGACATTTTTCATAGAAATAATTTACTAAAAAATAACAGTATCTTAATTTTGGCATTAGAGTTGGCATGTATGTGTAAAACTATAACACCGTTTTAGACTTAGTAGAATAATAGAAAAATGACTAGACAGTTTCAGTTTATATCACGTGATTATCAGCAGTACTTGTAATAGATTGAAATTTGAAATGATTTGACAATTCAGATCATATTGCCTTAAGATATCTAATCATAATTATACGACAGTTCTGGTGATAGAACACAAAAATGATTCTTTGGTTCCAAAAAAAAATTAATAACTAAGTGACCAACTAAAATAAATCAATAACTAAATGTCCTACTAGAATTAACCTTATACTAAAGAACTACTAGAATAAAAAATAACTAAATAACCTACCATTTCCTCACCCATCTTCATGGCTTCTTCAAGATCTTTCTTATTGAACTTCCGACCCAGAGTGGAATAAATTTTGGTCATGACAGGTGTGCTGTCCTGAAAAGAGAAGTTTGTAAACAGGCATGAACAAACTTTGGATAGTTATCTACCATCTGGTAACACAGCACACAAACAATTACAAAAAAAATGTTAAGTTTATTAAGTGATTCTGCTCAACATTTTATGACTGATTTCTGCTGTGTTATTATCCCAGTTGTCATCCAAGTTAACAGGTCATCTGGGTTATCAGTTTATTGAGGGTAACATCATCTGGGTTAACAGGGTCATCAGGTCATCTGGGTTATCAGTTTATTGAGGGTAACATCATCTGGGTTAACAGGGTCATCAGGTCATCTGGGTTATCAGTTTATTTAGGGTAACATCATCTGGGTTAACAGGGTCATCAGGTCATCTGGGGTAACAGGTCATCTGGGGTAACAGGTCATCTGGGGTAACAGGTCATCTGAGGTAACAGGTCATCTGAGGTTATTATGTCATCTGGGTTATCAGGTCATCAGGGGTAACAGGTCATGTGAGGCAACAGGTCATCTGAGGTTATGTCATCTGGGTTATCAGGTCTTGTGAGGTGACAGGTCATCTGGGGTAACAGGTCATCTGAGGTTATTATGTCATCTGGGTTATCAGGTCATCAGGGGTAACAGGTCATGTGAGGTAACAGGTCATCTGGGGTAACAAGGGGACACCTGGGACAGGAAGCTGAAGACCTAGATAAGGAGGTAAGAACAAGCTGACCAATCTACCCCATTCGCTGTGTAACCACCTTGCCTCAAGGAGAACTAAGTCCAAGACAGTGATAAACTAGCGCTAGAATAAATCTTTAAGGTTACTAAAAAAAAATCAGGCTATTTTCTGTATTTGAGAGTGAGGAAAGCCAAGGGTAAGTCCTGTAAGACCTTTGTTAATTATGCGTGATGTCCAGGCTCAGATCTAAGCTTCTGTTATTGGCCAAGTAAAAACTTGGCCTTGCTTATCTTCTGTAATGTAGCGTATTTAAGGCTTTAATAGGGCAAGCAGCAACTCACCTTGGCTTCTGACATTGACTGATGATACCTGGGCTCAGGTAGGTCAGACATGAAACGAAGGATGACAATCCACACAGCCAGGGCAGCCTGAAATATTACAGCATTGGTTTTTTATTTTTATTTTAATAATTACTTCAGAAAAGTGATTTTAACATAGACACATCTTAATCTTTAGTTATTGATTGTGTTGGTGAGATTTTAGAAAGGAGGACACATAAGGATGAAAAGAGGATAAATCAGGTTCAATGAACTCAATTAAATTTATTTATCTGCATTGAAACAAAATGGACTAAACCCATTGATGTCTCAAAGTTTTCGACACAACTGAAACACTCAAATTCACCTAAGATACTGTCGAGTGGTAAACAAAAGTTGAGATCTCATACCGCTGATGAGCTCAGGGTAATATTATTAAGATGCCAGGCCCCTCAACATGGACATGGGATTAGTCATAGAGGTGGTGACAGGGGTGATCAGGGGAATTTCTAAAGCCAACTTTTTTTGGGACAAAATCTTGAGAAAAAGGTGTGGGTTGTAGGCTTACTAGCGAGTCATGGGTGATTTCAGCATGTAAATTAAAAATCAGTGCTGTTATTGTATATCATCAAGGTCCTTGTCTACATGCTTCAAAATTCTACTACTCAACCAGAAGCCATAAAATATTATTAAACATCTGCATGTATGCCCTTTTCGACACTGGTTACAAATAAACAGAACAAACAAAAAAACGATAACTCTTGCCAAACAAAGAGCACAATGACAAAGATAGGGTAATACAAAGTAGTAGGAAATACAAAGAAAATTATTTCACAAAGAGTTGGTACCTATATATTGTCACTATAATGACCGATTTAGCTGGTAGTATGCAGGTACCATTTCTTAACACTGTTTTAATATTTTTTGGGGTCAGCTTATTTATTTAAAAAAAAACATATTATTTTTCAATAGGCAACTCGCCAGAATAATTGAATTTTGCGTCGCCCACGTTTCCCCTCACCGTTTTTTCTGTTCAAATAGGGTTTTAGCCACACTCGCCGTACTATTAATGTGGTAATCTAGCAGGAAAACTGTCACTAAAAGACCGAACTCAAATTTGTGGGCCGATTAATCACCCTGTATGTTTGCTACGTCTTTCAAATACCTATCGTAATATAGGTACATGTACTTCACTAAGCGGCATGCGCCGATACGTTTTTTGAATGCCTGAAACAAACTATAAACCGGTGATCAGAAAATGGCGATAGGTCACGGGGTCATATGCTTTTATAGCTTTATTTGTCTTTATAAGAAACAGACTATAATTAACATAAATAGAAACAGCCTCAGCCTTGACCGTTGTTGACATCAAACGCGCACTGTGTTAGCTCTCGTACAGTTACAGTGCCTCGACAACTAAGCTAATTAATTTTTTTTTTTTTAAATCATTCCTTAGCAATAGCTAGTACTATGAGTTGTGAACTTCAGTGAAGCAAGGCATAGACGCGTCATGTACGCACGCTTACAGCTAGGAGACTAGCCAACCTACTTGTCAGCTGGATAGTGGTATCGCTTTTACTCACTGTGACAAAGCGAGAGGGAGAGGCGCGAGGCGCGTTACGTCTTGTTTTGTTTTTTTCACTACGTTTCTGTTAATTTTTTTTTCTTATTTTTGTTACGCAGTCTTGCGGTCCTGAATAAAGATGACCGGTCCTAATCTGAGGACCGGCTAACCGATTAACCGGTTAACCGCTAACAACCCTACACATAACCCAAATACATGTTCCACATTTCACCACTAACCAGACGACACACTGAGTAGACACTAGACACATAAGACAAAGACAAGTTCCTCACTCACCAGCTGATCCCCCTCACTGCTGAGCTGTAGCAGTGGCTGCCGGAGGGCCTTTCTGATGTGTGTGTGCGTGGCATTTCCCTGGAAGTACATGGCGGCAAACTTTGAGAACTTGAACTCTGAAAAGTCTTCATCCTCAATGCCCCCTGACATCGGCAGACGCAGGTCCAGAGTGCTGCCAGTCTCAAGGAAACCATTGTCTCGTACGTTCTTTGAGATGTCCTGTTAGGAAAAACAACCCAAATACATCATTTAAAGTTCAACTTAATGCCTGTTTTTCGGCACATTTGTATTTATCTAATAAACTAATTTATCTTATTAAATATATATGGGATAAAATGAGAGAATATTTTTTCACAGGCTTAAACTGCAAAAATAAACAAGTTGACAATGTCTTTTCTTTAGGCAAAAGAATTTGTTATTTAACAATTTGAGTTATTTGATATTTCAACATGTGGCTTGCTGTGCATGTGCTGAGCTAAGCTTGTGTAGCGTTAAAGTTGTGCTGTGCAAAATATTGATTTGTTTAATGTTGTGTTGTGCTAACCTCAGAATTGTGTTTAATATTTTGTTAACCCCTGAATTGTGTTTAATGTTGTGTTGTGCTAACCCCAGAATTTTGTGTTTAATGTTGTGTTGTGCTAACCCCTGAATTGTGTTTAATGTTGTGTTGTGCTAACCCTGAACATGTCTGGTTCCTGTGATGACCTGTTCTGGCCTTCAGGGATAAACTTGAATAATTCCTCAACCTGTAAGGTAAAAAAAAATAATTTATATTTACATCAGTTAAATATAAAACTGATCCAAATATTGAGGTGAAGGATATGAAACCAGACTTATTGAGGTCACAATGATCACTTGTAGCAATTTAAGATTAATTTATGTCTTGAAAGTAATATGAACAGATGGAACAATATGGGGAAAAAGTAGGATGTATATAATTCAGTTTTTGAAATTAAAAAAGTATTTTTGAAGTATGTATGGAATGCATCTGAAAAATCAAAGATATTTGGTAACTAAAATCAAGCAGGATATACAATTAAAATAACTTTAATGTCAACAGTTTGTGAAAATTATGAACCATTGGTCAGTGTATAATCATAAAGAATCCCATGTTATGATGTTGAGTTACAAGAAAATTTAGTTCAAGTAACTCCCAAATCAACAAAACCCAGGGAACTGTATAAACACTATAAATCCTTAGACAAGCTACAGCATGGACATTATCAACCTAATAATTAATCATCAAGTCATTTTTATTAAGTCAGCAGTAGGAAATTTTTAAACATAACTTGACGGATAAATAATATCGTAGGAAACCAGTTGTTTTTTTTTTTTAAATATGTTACATGGACAAAAAAATCCAGGTTTTAAAGTATATTAAAATATAAGATAAACATTTTAATTTCATAATGAGACTAGCTAGATAGTTTTTCAATGAAAACGAAATCTTTAAATAGATTTAAGGCTCATAACTCCTGATTTTGCCACTGGTATAAAACATGGAACTGAAAGGCTGGAATGTAGCAGGCTCACACAAATATAGATACATATCACATGTGTATGCTGGGGGACATCATACATTTCTCAAGCCAATCTCTATGCTTTGCTCCTTGGCAATTGGGGCAAGTCAGCTAAGGAAGCCAAAGTAATTAGCACCTAAAATATTTTTACCTGTGAAAACTGTGGATTGTTGACATAAATAAATTGTACTCAATATACAACTAGCACTTAATGACATCAGCTATCTACCAAGTTAAACACACCACATTTATGAATATTAATATAGTTTAGGTTAAAAAATATAACAAATTTTAAAAAAACAGCTATCTATTAAAATCAAAGTGATGTTCCTATGTTTGTCTTTAAGGTGGATAGATGGATGCCACTTCAAGTTTAACATAGGAAATTAGGTTTAAAACTGTTTCCCGACTCCTAATGACAGTGTAATTCAACTTTATGAAGCTTGGACCCAATGGCAAAAATCTGAACTTTTAGGAGCTGATAACATGGGGACAGGACTGTTGAGTGTATCCTATCATGACCCCAGCTCAACAGCAAGCATTAGATTTCTAGATGTGCCACTGATGGGGAATCACATATGCAACAAAGCTTGGCATTAAACACGGGAACAAGCCAATGGCATTACTTGGTTTTAATGTATTGTGAGGGACAGATTTCTCTCTGACAATGTGAGCACACTAGGTTAAATAGCTTGTATATATTACATGACAATACATCACAGACATGAACAGGAAACATTAGCTGGGAGTTGGGTGCACACATCAAATCCTGGTTTAAGTTTGCACTACTAATGCATACACTGGTTTAACTCATGCAATACACAAATTGTGTAATAAAAAGAATAAATTATAGCTTTATTAATTAACCTATACAAAAGTCATTGTTTCAGCTAATGTCTTTGTCAGTAAAAAAATAACCTACACTTACACAAGTATTAAAATTATATTAAAATAAAATAATTTTTATACTTTTATGTAATTTTAATACTTGTGTAAGTACTGTAAGTTCTTTGTACTAACAAAGTGTATAGCCAAAACATATATTTTTGTATTGGTTAATTCATAAAGCTATAATTTATTGTTTTCATTACAGTGTGTTTGTGTGTTTTGTATGTTCTTTAAAAGCTTTATCTCAGTCCTATATGATATACTGATTTAACAAACTATATTTTTTAACACAAGTAGCTCTACAACAAATTTAATATGGGATTATTGATCACCATACTTATAACAGACTTAAATTATCCCATATAAGATTGTATTGTTGTTACTGACTTAATGAATAGCTAGTGGGCCTGTAAAATAACAACACAGCATTTTTTGGGCCCTTAATATCAGATACATTGTTACAAATAAATTACATATTCAAGTTTATAGTTTGTTGATTATAAAAAATGACAAATTATAACATTAATAGAAGATCTACTAAAAAGTTCAAAGAGTAAACATTCTTCAATGCATGCTCCGTAGTGATGAGAGTAAGTCCCAAGGTAAAACAACAAACAGAGAGTAATGGTGACAGAGAGTAATGGTGACAAATAGAGAGTAATGGTGGCAAACAGAGAGTAATGGTGACAAACAGAGAGTAATGGTGGCAGAGAGTAATGGTGACAAATAGAGAGTAATGATGACAGAGAGTAATGGTGACAAATAGAGAGTAATGTTGGCAGAGAGTAATGGTGACAAACAGAGAGTAATGATGACAAACAGAGAGTAATGGTGACAAATAGAGAGTAATGGTGACAGAGAGTAATGGTGGTGGTTGCAGAGAGTAATGGTGACAGAGAGTAATGGTGACAAACAGAGAGTAATGGTGACAGAGAGTAATGGTGACAAACAGAGAGTAATGGTGACAGAGAGTAATGGCTACAAACAGAGAGTAATGGTGACAGAGAGTAATGGTGACAAACAGAGAGTAATGGTGACGAACAGAGAGTAATGGTGACAGAGAGTAATGGTGATAGAGAGTAATGGTGACAAACAGAGAGTAATGGTGACAGAGAGTAATGGTGACAAACAGAGAGTAATGGGGACAAATAGAGAGTAATGGTGACAAACAGAGAGTAATGGTGACAAATAGAGAGTAATGGTGACAAACAGAGAGTAATGGTGACAGAGAGTAATGGTGACAGAGAGTAATGGTGACAAACAGAGAGTAATGGTGACAAACAGAGAGTAATGGTGACAAATAGAGAGTAATGGTGACAAACAGAGAGTAATGGTGACAAACAGAGAGTAATGGTGACAAACAGAGAGTAATGGTGCAGAGAGTAATGGTGACAAACAGAGAGTAATGGTGACAAATAGAGAGTAATGGTGACAAACAGAGGGTAATGGTGACAAATAGAGAGTAATGGTGACAAACAGAGTAATGAATACATGTTATCAGAGGTATTCAGAGTGTAGTAAAGTATACAACAGTTCATCAATTGCTTATAAATAGATGATCATATGCTCATCTGTTACACCTATAAACCTCATTAAATAACTTTTGATTTAAAGTGGTCCTCAACTTTAGTATTAGCATCATATATATATAAATTAGGGCTGTAGAAATTAACAATTACTTATCGATTAATCGTTTAAAAATGTTATCTATTAAAATTAATTTAATTGATTAAAATTTAAGAAAATATTCCTCATATATTTTCTGCAATTTATTCATTTATATTTTTTGTTAATTACACACTTATTCATTGCATTATTAGTATTTAATTAGACATGTATGAGTAAAAAAGTTTTTTCTTCCTTTTTTCTTGCATAGCAGAGCAAATTTGCTACGTTACGTCACAGAATTTGGAAGCCTTGGAATTACAGTGACCTGATATCACGAAATAATGAATCGCAACTTAACGGGATCTATATATGCTCTATATATAATATAACTAGAAAACTAATCGATTAATTTTTAAAGATTAATGGAACGAAATGATTTTAATCAGTACCAGCCCTAAAATAAGTATATATATATATATATANTAATATACATATATAATACAATCTGATATAAAATGGTATAAACTGATCACATTTTATAGTTAAACCATATCTTCAATAAACCATATCTTCCATATATTATAGTCTGATTTGTTGCAATGTTACTTTTTGAACTTTTTTGTAACACAACAGAATAAATGCCAGGCAAAGATTTACCAAATGGGTCATATCATGTCTTCAGGGGTATAATGGCATTTTTTATTGTTTTATTTTATATTTGAGAGAACTGTGACATAACGTCATAAATTTAAGGAACATTTTTTTTTAAAAATTAAAAGCAGCCCAGTTTGGCAATCTCTAATGGAAGATCTGAGTGAAGCCCACCATTTGACTGTGGAAAAGTGGCTTACACATAATGGATTGATGGTTTTGCTAAAAAACATTATGGTGAGATATTCTTATTGATTTTGTCTTCTATTCTATAGTGAGCACTTTTCTTTCTATGAAATATGTTTAATTATTTGTATCAGAAACACCTAGCATGTAATCTATCCTATCTAATGGAAATATCTATAGAAATATATAATATGAGATATATGCGAATAATGGTGACAACATAAAATAGTTGACAACATATAAGATAAATAAAGCATGCAGTTAATGGATCTCATAGAACAGGACACATCATCTTATACTAGGTGTATTGATGCAATAAACTTCTGTACAGGAGCGTCTGTGGTAGATAAGACAAGTTGTACTAAAATATTGCAAACTAATAACTTTTACAGTTCTTTAATTCAATCATTCAGAAATCAATCTGGATATAACTCCAATTGATATTATAAATGGCACATCTTTTATTGATGTATTCCCTATAAATGTTGTTAACAGTGTCACAATTTTTATGCTTGAGGTTTCCCTGAACTGCCAGGTAAGCACCCTGGTAACTTAAATATTTGTTTAAGAAATATTCGAAGAAAGCAAAAAGCTTGCTCATTACGAATGGAATAATTTTTTTTAAAAAACAAATGTAATGTCTTCTTTCTTGTCTAATTTCAAACTGAATGGTTTGGTAAAATAGATAGATTTTTTTTAAAAATTTAACAAAAAAACAACAACATCAAAATTACGGCTTGATAACCTTGCTACAAAAATAAAACAAAACCAACTAACCCTGAAAAAGTAAATTAGAACTGAGAGAAAAAATTAAAATCAAACAAACTTATGATGTAATAATAAGAAGAAAACAATAAAAGATTCTAATTGTTTACCACCAGAAGGAATAAACCTCAACATGATTATTAACCTCTAAACCAAACAGACCATAGGATGCTACGTCAACAGCTGTTGGATTATAATTTGAAGGTATAATCTTTTATTATAAATGCTGCAGTATAAAGGCTATTATTATGATAAGGTCAGGGAGGGTTTATTGAAAATCTTACCATGCCATCATAATCAACTTCCTACAGAACAAAAGGAAATAAAAATGAAGAAGAAAAAAATTTAACAAAGGAAAAATAATAGTTGAAAAAAATAACAAAATATCAAAGCAAGTAACTGGAAATATTTTAAAATTAATATGTTTTTTTTAAACAAAGAATTTGCTTAAAGAATGGATTGCTATATATTTGTTGATCTTTATCGTCAAATATTTCACAAAGATAATAAGAGACAGGTGAAAATATGCAAATTAAGATTTTTTTAAAAAGCAAGTTAAAAGACATGGCTAAGTAACAGTTGGAACAGTTAAGCACTTAAGGAAAACATTAGTAACTAATTAAAATTCTATAATAAAAAAAACAACCTAATAGAATATCAACAGATGGGTTCAAAAGCCACACACAAAAAAATGAATCAACTCATTTAAATAGACAATGAATACTAGACAAATAACTCAAAGTAAAATAAAAATCAAATAAGTAAATTGTCTATCATTAAATAACGAAGACAGGTACTTGTTTTTTTTTCTTCCAGTATAAAACATATTTGCAATTAGATTAGACTCAAATGATAAAATTCAACCATCAATCATCCAGACATATAATGACACAGTAAAATGTATGATAAGAATGGTTGGATCTAAACCTAACACAACCATTGTGTTTGCTGTCAACAACAACACCATTGTGTTTGCTGCCAACAACACCATTGTGTCACTGTTATTGAACATTCATGTGCATGCCAACAATGTTGGTGTAGAAAATGAATGCTACTAGGTTTGTTTTCTATGGCTGCTGCCAACTCACGTAGGTTCACTTTTTTTCGTCAGTAAAAGAAAAAAGTATTTTTAATAATAAAGCGGATGTTTTGGGCTTATTCCCAAGTGTTTCGATTTCCTTTTTGAAAACTAGTGGCTGTAAAATAACAGGTACTTGAGGCCTTACGTCAACAGGTGATTGCAACAAACTTATTGGAAATGTAACAGATGATTGGGATTGATATTTTCTTATAGCCTTTTAAGTGCAAGTGAATTAAATTAAGTGATAAATTAATGAGCCCTTTGGCTTAAGTTTTGATAAAAGTATAAAATAAAAAAACATAAAGGTTAACAATATAAAATAATTCCTTTAATTGTAGACAAAGAAGAAGTTCTTAGCTAAAAACTAGATTTTAAACACATCAGAGTTTTGCTGCGATGTGCTGTTGTTATTGGGTGAGCAGTAGGGGAGTGCAGCCATGCCATGCAGAGTTCTCATGCACAAGTTAAAACAAGATTTCCTATTAGGTCTCATGTTGTGGAAAATGTAACTGTTTAAAGGTCTTTTACAGAGTCTTCTTCCCTGGGTCTAAAGGTGTTTGGTGCGAAGAAAGGGGCGCTACATCACAGTTAAATATATCATATTATGCTGTAATCAAAACATTACAGGAAAATCAAGGATCTTATTGCATTCTAAAAAGATTTTTATCGAACTATGCATCGCTCCAGCCACCATATGACAACTGAGGTAATAATAATGTTGTTTTCTTTGTTGGAAATATTCTCCCTAATGACCAATGATGTTGAAGATTTAAACCTAAAAAAAAGGGGGGGGAGAGAAGAGACCACCTAGAAACACTGTTTTGGTAAGGTATTCAGTTCAAATATGGGGAAATCTGATCTGCTTGTAAGCAGAATTGATTTTCTTCAGCGAATTCCTGAATTTGATTTTAAAAAATATAAATCTTTGTGCTTATCTTGAGCTAAATGATCTGGCTTAAACTGTGTGCCATGAAACAAGTTTTAATTTGAAAATGTTCTGAGAAGATTTTATGAAATCATGTTCCATGAGAAATGAGTGTGATTAACAAGATTTACTGATAAATAATTGATCCTCTTTCTTTGAGCTGTGTGCAAAGTAAAAAAAAATGTGCACAAAGTTGCACAGCATTTATTTAGTGTGCAATATTTTACAAAATTCACTGTGCTGTCATTCTTAACGAAAGTAAGGCTGCGGCTTTTTCCCACACAATCTAGATTATTAAATTGTTATTAAAACACATAACATAATGCAGTTACTGTCTAGCTGCAGTTGCTTTGGTTTAATAAATAGTCTAAATGCTGTTACAAAAAAAAGAGATTCTAGACAGCCAGGCACACCGCCATCTAGGCTTTTCTAGACAAAGCCATCAGAGGCAACAAAGGTAGCGGAGAGGTAACACCTGGGTTTTGACAGTTTTATTCTAGCTCATGATCACTGATGACAAAAAATGAATATTATCTTAAACTCTATTCACTAAAACCAGAACGCACTGAAATTTAGAAAGTTTCATTATAAAAGAATGTGACAGTATGATGGCTGTGACAGAATGATGACAGATAACTTACCAGGTTGGAGTCATTGACAGTGTCATTACGTCTCCTCTCAGCCTCCTCAAACTGTTTACTCTTCTGTAAGGCACCAATTTTAATCTGGTGCTCTCGCTCTTCTGCCTCACGTTCAATGGCTTCCAGGCGCTCCTGGGTTGTCAGAGAAAAGAAAAGTTGACAACTTTTGAAATTAAATTTTAAAAATCGTTAGTCATTTCAACAGAGGTACTTTCATACAATTGGTTATAAATTTAATTGGGTAGGAAAACAAATTTCAATGACATTTTAAAATTTCAGTAAGATAAATGAAGAATGTACCAAAAATGACAACAGGTGTTTACATAGCTATATAAGTAGGTGTTGACATAGCTATATAAGTAGGTGTTGACATAACTATATAAGTAGGTGTTGACATATCTATATAAGTAGGTGTTCACATAGCTATATAAGCAGGTGTTCACATAGCTATATAAGTAGCTTGTAATCCATGCTATGAAAAATGCTGAAAACGTCTGGTAATTATTTCTGATTTGCACCAACTTCCAAAAATACAGATTCTTTGCACTAATTATATTTTTTTTTACGTTGGAAAAAGACAACAACCTTATGATGTCTTTCAGCCTCTTCCTTGGCTTTCTTTGCATTCATCTTCTTCTTCAGTACTGCTTCTTCCTCTAGCCTCAATCTGTCAGCCTCCAGTTTCATTTCAAACTAAAAGAAAATTAGTAACATGATTGAAAAGTAAGGAAACTAGTCTTTTTTTAACAATTAAATACACAAAAACATACTTTTGTCGCTGAAAAAATATGATTTTTAAAAAAACAGATTTTTTTTAGGAATAGAATTTTTGAAATTAGGTTAATTTTTATAAAACAGTTAACC
>MUZC01003263.1:296430-321294 GCA_002072015.1 Radix auricularia
CCCCCCCCCCCCCACCCCTCATGGGCTTACTGGCCCTTTTAATGTATGCATTCACTTCAATACAAAGAAGTTGTTGGACTTATCATAATATATGTACAAGGTGACACAAAAAATCAATAACTTTTAAATATATAAAAGAAATTGGTGTGTAGAAACTGAAAAATGTTAACAACAAAAATTATGTTCTAGTTGAATAAAGTATGACTAGATTCTCTCAATGAGTTGTTAATTCAAATTGATAAACATGAGGTGAGGTTAATTCAACATACAACGGCTTGGATTTTCAGACCCTGTGGAATGTAAGTCCATAAAACAGAGCCTTCACATCATCAATAAACTTCTGTCAGGTCTGACATCCAAGACTTTAAAAAATAAGGGTTAACACAATGGATGCTTCTGTCTAGCGTAACTGATATTTTTACAAACACTGTTAAGCAAAAAAACTTTTTAAAAAAAACAAAACAAAAAAACAACTGGTCTCTACCTCAATTCTCAGCCTCCTGAGCTTCTTCTGGGCTATGATGGTTCTAACAGATGCTTGGATCTGAGTGATAGCAATCACCCTCTTCTGTAACCATTGTCTGAGCAAGTAGCCGCGACAGAATTTCTGGTATTTAAAAAAATGTAGACAAGTTTAATAATTAGATACAATAAACTAGGCTGCTGTAACTAAGCACTGAGTTAGCTCATATAATTCATGCAGATTGAAGTTTAAAAACTTTATAGCCTAGAAATTATCATTTCATTTGATGGCACAACAAGAAAAAAAGAAAACAAATAATTAGAAAGTATTTAATAATTTTGATCTCATTGACAAACCTATGGAGTAATAATAATAATAATAATATTTGAGAACTTATACAACCCAGTACCCAAGCAGCTGGGCTCACGGCATTTCACATAAAACAGTAACACACATATTAAATAAATAATTGCAATTTAAAACATTCACATCCTAATTACAAAAAACATATAATGACATGATGGTGCAAACAAGTTACGTTTAACCGTTTATCAGTCAGAGGAATGTTGGATTGTTAATTTGGAAAGTAAAGTTTGAAAAGAAGGGTTTTAATGCAGTCTTGAAGGCCTTAGTTAAGAATTGGGTGACAGGGACAAAACCTATCAGAACCAAATGAGGGTAAAGTTACCTGTAAATTAAGAGCCCATCCACGGATCACGTTAAACCTAGCAGTGAGGATCCTGGATCTGATCATGGCCTGCAGCCTCATGTAGCCTTGTTTCATCTGTTCAACAAGTTAAGTCAGTTCAATTTTTGGTCATTTAAAAAAAAAAATCAAAGCATTTTGTGGTTTTACAAATGATTTCATTATTTTTTCTTGATATCCATTTATTATTTCCTAAAACTTCCATAAATCTTTACAAAATAAAGAAAAAAGAAATTAAGTTTTAGTGGTATTTATGTCATAGAAAAATGGAAGCTCTATTCTGGCAGAGGTCTTTAAAACTTATAAGGGTCAAATCCTGGTTAAATTTGGTCTCTAAATGAAGAACAAATATGTTATTGGAATTTACAGTTGATATCCTTCTAAATATTTTGTTAAAAAATTTGAAGTCACTGAAAGTAAAGTTCTGAAAGTATAATGAGATTATTCTGGTTAAAAATGTCACCTTAAGTTAGGAAACTCTAAGATTATCCAACATTAATCTTGTTAAAGCCCTATCTAATCTAATGGCATAATGAAAACGACAAAGTCACCGGGCCAAAGTTCTTAATACTCCCCCCCCCCCCCCCAATACCACCCCTCTGTTAGCAACACAACCAAAATATCTCACTTTTACCAGACCACAAAGCAGCATGTTGCAATCCATTTTCTTGGAACCCATTATTTGACCCTGTGATTGAGCGGATAAGTGAGGGAAATCTTAATTCAAACCACCTGATACAAAGAGTGGTAACCCAGAGGCATGCCCCTCCTGATACAATGAGTGGTAACCCAGAGGTACGCCCCTCACAATGAGTGGTAACACAGAGGCACGCCCCTCCTGATACAATGAGTGGTAACCCAGAGGCACGCCCCTTTAAGTTCAGACCTCCCCCACACTCCACCCCCAGGAACTTTCTTTAACAGGCCCATCATGTTTGAACATCCCACGCCACATACCACTATAAAACGCTTCCTCTCCTGGTAGGCCCTCACAGTGGACTGCACAGTGACAATACACTTCCTCATCTTAATGAACCTCCTACGGTAGTGCCACGACCTCACCATCTTCTGAATGATCAGGATCTTCTTGGTCAGAGTTATCTCTCTTTGCTGCTCGAGGTAGGCATCCTGGGCGTCCTGTGATGTAGGTCAGGGTCATTAGGATTGGTTAACAAATTATCTAATACAGCTTCATTGAACTTCGTGGAGTTATTTCGTAAATGCATTGTCCGCTTCTTTTAGTGCAATATTTGGTGTATATATTTGACAAATCTATTATTTCAACATATTTAAGTTCAATCTTGGGTGTAAATATTTGACAAAGCCATTATTTCAACATATTTTAGGACAATTTTAATGTGCAGCATCATTTTTTTAAATAACTGTCTGTTTGTCCCATAAACTTAACGTTCACTTCATTTAGACAGAACAGCAGCTCACCTTGAGAAAGACTTTAGTTTTTCCAAGCTGGAAGTCAGCGTTGGCCAGGACAGCCTTGCAGATCTTGGTGGAGGCAGCCCTGCAATCTTCTTTGTGGGACGGTCCGATTCCATCAACCAACAGCCTGTACCTGTCAACGAACTCGGCAAAGTGATGCCTGATGGGATAACCTGCACGTCGGATACGGATAGTCTCCATCATACCTGAGTATCTCAGTTGTTTGCAGCAAAGTTCTCTGTCAAACAGCTGAAATATTATTTCAGAGATTAACAATTTATAAATAACAACAAAATCTTGCATGGCTGAATTAGTGACAATGGATACAGAAGTTTTAAATTAAAACTTTATTTTAGGTTTGAAATAATGTCTTTGAATACTATTTAAAAATATGTACGTTGATAAAATATTTAAGGATATATAGATTACGAAGCTAATTCTATAATTACTAATTACAATACAAGATACACAAACAAATTTGTGTCACCAAAACAATAAATTTTAGCTTTATTAACTAATGGACTTATACCTTAATCAGATCAGCTAAATGAACACAAGTACTTGAATTTAATTTACATTATATATTACATACTATAGCCTACCATGGAAAAAATAATGATTATATAATTACCATAATTCTTAATATTGATTAATAATATCTTTAGTTTTCTAAAGGGAAATAAGTTATATTATATAATACAATAAGCTTGTTGGTACCTCGACCCCCNCCCCCCCCCCCCCCCCCCCCCCCCCCCGACACACACTTTAAATGTTCATACACAAAAATCTCCCCATCATTCTCACCAGTGGCCTCTTGAACTCATTGGGCTTGATACACCTGACAAAGAATGGCTGGCAAGAACTGAGGGTGGCCATCAGCTGCTCTAGAGATTTCTTAAACTGTGATGCCAGTGTGGGGGACTTTTTCCTTGTGTCTGTACCCTGTGACAAGACAACAATAGTCAATGCACACTAGAGAGAAATCACTTGGCTCCAATTAATAACTTGTCTAATAAATTTGAAATTGTAAAAAAAAACCTGACATACGCATACAACAATGTGTCAGCCTGACTCGCACAAATGGAAGTGTTTTTAATTGACATATATCTAAAAGCCTGATTGCAGTCACACACATAATGACGTTTATTAATTTAATTATTGAACATCCATAAGTCACCAGTTTTTTGGTTTTTTTTGAAATTATAGGATAAGATAGACAGAAGAGAACTGCCGTCTGCCATTTTAACAGAATCTCTCTTGTCAATTGATTCAACTCAACTTAACCAACAAACAATATTCCCTTTTAGCTACAAACAATATTTCTTTTTAGCTATGCAGTTGTGCAGATATCTCCCAGACACCTCCCAGCAGTTTTAATTAAAGTGAAACAAATTTCAATAGGTATAATATAAAAGTGTGTGTGTGCTCACAGGAAAAATAGACGCTGTGCAACTTTGCACAAAAGTGTGTTATTTTGCACACGGCCCAAGGAACCTCAGAGAGAACATTGCCCACAATCTACAATAATTTAAAGCTATAACAAGAGGATGTAATTATAACTAACCATTGTAATGTCAGAGTTAAAGAGTGTGTTGATGAATTTGCTTTTTGAACTTTGAATGAGCTGGACCAGATCTGCGCTGAATGTATCTCTGTTCTTCTCTAGGAAACCTGGCAAGGAGAGATATAAATATTTGAAGCAGTTCTTGAATTGTTTTCTTTTGACACAGGCAATTTGTAGATATGTGAAACTTTAAAAAGTTATTTAGATACATAGTAACACCTCACAAACTACACAATTACAATAAGTTGATTTTCTCCTCTACTGGGTCCCATATATCAGAGGTAGACTTAACATTGGAGGAAAAAATTGTTGAAACCTGACAATATAGATACTTTTTAAATCATTTACTGAATCATGTGCTTCAAAAACTTTTTCTACCATTAAAATAAAAACGAATATCTGGGTTAAGTTTTATAAAGAAGTCTAAAATAAATAAAAAGTAGTGTCTTTTTGTTAAAGTAATCTCTAACATGTTTGTTTCGGTAATCTCACCTTTGCAGTCGTAGAAGACAACACCAGCAAAGTGCTGGAGACCAAAAGTTTGGTTGACGGCAGCTCTGGGCTTGAGGTAGTTTGGATTAGAGGAATGATACTGGTGGAGCTTGTTCAGAAGAGATTCATCTGTTCCCTGTGGTTACAAGAAAAGTGAAGATTATGGCTGTTGATTATGACAGCAAAAAACATTTCATTTATGAAATCTTGAGTAATGTACAGATATGTAAAACAATGCTGGAAAAATAGAAATGTATGCAAGTTTAAAAAAATGTTTAAATAAGTTTTAAAAAGTTGTTGATAAATTGAAATACTATTTACACAATTTTTTGATAATTAAAAGAAACAAGCCTTAATCAAAATTTTTCTGAAAATTGATAAATTTGATGTCAATTCTAGTGTTTGGTTTAACTTGGTCAATTAGATCTTTATTAAATGGATTTGTACATTGCACATTGCCTGGATGGAGTGCTCTACAAACTGCCTCACTTGAGTTTGTTTTATGGAGGACCCAGTTTTCACTCTATGGATTGAGTCAGTCAATATTCAATGTTTAACTTTTGTCAGTCAATATTCAATGTTTAACTTGTGTAAGTCAATGTTTAACTTGATTGTGTCAGTCAATAATTAACTTGATTGTGCCAGTCAATGTTTAACTTGATTGTGTCAGTCAATGTTTAACTTGTGTAAGTCAATGTTTAACTTGATTGTGCCAGTCAATGTTTAACTTGATTGTGTCAGTCAATGTTTGACTTGATTGTTTCAGTCAATGTTTGACTTGATTGTTTCAGTCAATGTTTAACTTGATTGTTTCAGTCAATGTTTAACTTACCTTGGGGAACTTGCTCTCCTCGTCAATCAGGGCCAACATGTTCATGGGCTTTGCTGCGATGAGGTCAAGGGCGTCCTGGTTATCGACGAACTCGATGTGCTGCCAGCTGATGCCCTCCAAGTTGTACTCTGCCTGCTCCAGTTTGAAGATGTGCCTCACGAAGAACTGCTGGAGGTTCTCGTTGGCGTAGTTGATACACAGCTGTTCAAAGCTGGTCCACGGCAGGGGTTGGGGAGGGGGGGAGATAAACACATTTTAAAATACAGAATCATGGCTTGGCTAATTAGCCAGTCGTCAATATAGCTGCTCTTAAAATAAGAATGTTTATTTTTATAAATTGGCTAAAACAAGACTGGCTTGATAAAATTAAATCAGGATAAAATTATATCTCATTTGTGTTATGAGTTAAAGGTAATGATTACCATAGAATATTTGCTGACATCATTATTTATGACAAATATTCAGTAAAAAAGGCTTTTAAAAACCACACAAAGTTGATTTTCAAATTATTTTTTTTTAAAATCAATGAAAACAATTTTTGCCCCGAATTTTATCTTAACATTTTTCAGTTTCATTTAAATAGGATTTTCTTAGGACCACCCCTGAGAATTTGTAGGGTTATTTTCCAATAGACAATTTCAACACTAGAAGAATGTGAAATTTTTAACAAAAGTGAGGTCAAAGGAAATATAAATGGCATGTGTTTTGGATAATTATTTAACCATAAATGAAGTATTCAGCTAATAAAAAACAAAAACTGGAAAGCTCCCCCATACCTGTTTTTGTCAAAGTTTTCAAAACCAAAGATATCCAACACTCCAATGGACTTGCGGTAATGGCCACCTTTAGGCTTATAGATGGCAGCGTTGATTTTTTCAACAATCCATATGAACATCCTGCCATAGATTCCCTTGACAAATGCGTCTCGTACGTCTAGTGACTGTTCTTTGTTCATTGTGTATGTGACACTCTCCCCCTTGGCGACAATGGTCTTGGTTGTAAGGGCATCAATGAGAGCCTGGGCATTGACCTGGTCAGGGGAGGTAATGAAATTGTTTATAATCTTTGATAACATAACATCAATTCACCTGGTCAGGGGAGGTAAAAAAAATTTTTATAATCTTTGATAAGATAACATCAAAGTGCACAAAAAGGAAATGATGGAAGGTAGCACCATTTCTGGTGGTTTTTCTGATGGGTTAAAAGTTCTTTAAATCGTTTATAATGGAATGCTCTGGTGTACTTTGGTAAGCCCTCCTGACTTTGTGGTAAGTTAAGTTATTGTGAAGGCAAAGATTTTGTAGCATTTTTTTTAAAATCATAAATGTCCAAAATGTATTCTCTTTCATTGTTAAAAAAAATGTCAAATGATACCCCTTACAGTCTGACAACTTTTTATAGCATTTTCAGTGACATATCTCACCTCTAATTGTCTGGCTACTTTGTTAATGTAGGATATGTCCTGTATTTCTGTGGCTTCAATGTTATCCAGCTCAATTTCTGTGAATAAAAACATCAATTAATTAAACTATGGATGCTTTGTCTTCTCATCAGCCAGCATCAATCATTTTATGTTTACTTTTTTTTTATACTTCATCACGCTAAATAAAAATGTATCATTTTAAAATAACATTTAACTTATGTAGCACTTATAATGAATTTCCCAACCTCCACGTTGAGCAAAATAATTGACATTTCACATTGCACAGTTAGCATTAAAAAGAGACTCACCATTATATTTCACATTGCACAGTTAGCATTAAAAAGAGACTCACCATTATATTTCACATTGCCCAGGTGTAACAGTGCCGCCAGAACCTTGAGAATCTCCCAAATGTCACTGTCAACAAACATCAGAACTTTCATGGCCGACCGAATGTCAGAGAAGTCTTTCTTGTCGTCCCTGCCCTCACAGACAATATTTCCACCCTGCACAAAAAAAAAAACAGCACTATCAGAAGATGTACATACATTATGGAATGACGTGAATGCTTATTAAATAGATGTCAGGCTGCAGAGACATCTCAGTATCTCAGGGCATTTATTAGAAAGGCAGATTGAGAAAATATAGAGTCCAGAATGATCAACACCTTGACTTTAGATGAAGAAGAAGATAAGGGTCCAAGCCAAAAAGCACAATGTAATCAGCTACTTGCTGGGGTACAGCACCTTATAAATATCAAATTATTATTGTTACTAATGAAATACAAGAATTTCAATGACTCAATTTTTGATGTGACTCAATATTTTAACTTTAATATTAAAGACATTATGACGTGAGGGGAGAAACCATACAATAAAAATATCCATTATTTAGTTAACCCCATGAAATTATTAGTCCCATATTTAAAGCATATACTGATAGTGAAAACTAAATGTTGCTAGTGTCTTCTGTAAACCAAAAATTATAGTTCAATTCTAACACTTCAATTTTCAGTGACAAAAGTAGAATGGTCACAACAATGTGCAAGTCAGAAAGCTGTGTAAATACTTTAGAACCTAAGACAGTTCTAGAGTAAAACACAATTACTCAGTGCAATATAAATGATCGACTGATAACATCTACATGCAAATATGTGGGATACTTACAAATGTTAAAATGTGGAATACTTACGAATGTTAAAATCAATTTTTCTCAAAAGTTGCTTTTGTGACATAGATGGTTATGGAATAGTTGAAGAAAGTCTATTCTGACAGAGATTGTTATGGAATAGTTGAAGAAAGTCTATTGTGACAGAGATTGTTATGGAATAGTTGAAGAAAGTCAATTGTGACAGAGATTGTTATGGAATAGTTGAAGAAAGTCTATTCTGACAGAGATTGTTATGGAATAGTTGAAGAAAGTCTATTGTGACATAGAATGTTATGAAATAGTTGAAGAAAGTCTATTGTGTCAGAGATTGTTATGGAATTGTTGAAGAAAGTCACATTTAAACCCATCAAAATACGGCAATTAAACTGAAATAATTAAACTGAACCGTACCAGGTACATGTAATCCCTGGCTGTCTAAAACTCACCTGTATCAGGTAGATGTAATCTCTGACCATCTAAAACTCACCTGTATCAAGTAGACGAAATCTCTGGCCATCTGAAGCTCACCTGTATCAGGTAGATGTAATCCCTGGGTGTCTGAAACTCACCTGTATTAAGTAGATGTAATCCCTGGGCGTCTCAAAACTCACCTGTATCAGGTAGATGTAATCCCGAGCAGTGTGAAACTCACCTGTATCAGGTAGGTGTAATCCCTTGCCGTCTGAAACTCACCTGTACCAGGTAGGTGTAATCCCTGACTGTCTGAAACTCACCTGTATCAGGTAGATGTAATCCCTGGCTGTCTGAAACTCACCTGTATCAGGTAGATGTAATCCCTGGCCGTTTGAAACTCACCTGTATCAGGTAGATGTAATCCCTGGCCCTGTAAAACTCACCTGTATCAGGTAGATGTAATCCCTGGCCCTGTGAAACTCACCTGTATCAGGTAGATGTAATCCCTGGCCGTCTGAAACTCACCTGTATCAGGTAGATGTAATCCCTGGCCCTGTGAAACTCACCTGTATCAGGTAGATGTAATCCCTGGGCGTTTGAAACTCACCTGTATCAGGTAGATGTAATCCCTGGCCGACTGAAACTCACCTGTATCAGGTAGATATAATCCCTGGCCGTCTGGAGCTCCAGCTTGGCCTTGTCCTCAGAAGACATGCCGGCCAGCATGCAGTAGAATATGTGGTAGTTCCTCTCATCATGCATCTGGCTGACAATACGAGATTTCTCCAGCAGGTACTGTTCTATCTTTGCCCCCTCTATCACTCCCTTCTCATTGAAGTGGATGTCGATGTACTTGCCAAAACGACTGGAGTTGTCGTTACGTATCGTCTTGGCGTTGCCAAAAGCTGGGTGGAGGCAATCATAAAATTTTAATTAATTTGGTTCAGAAAATCAATAAATGTTTAACTAATTAATTGGGCCTTCAAAAGAAAAGATAATTTCAGGAAAAAAAAAATGTAAATGTATTTACAACATATTTACATCAAATACAATTAATGTGAGATATTAAAATATTCACTTGATTTATTACTTGTAATAATAATAATAATAATAATAACATGAAATTGATAATTTATATAGCGCTGTATCCCAGCAAGGAACCAGGCTCACAGGCTTTAAATGAAGGTAATAACACACATACAATAAATAAATAAATATTCCGTTCATAATAACAACATAAATGACAGTACGTTACACATAAGCTACATTAACCATTAAAAGAAATGTTCTTTCATTAAATTTGGAAATACATGTTGAAAAGATGTGTCTTAAGTGCAGTCTTGAAGGACTTAGTAGTTGAAATACTACGGATGTGTATTGGTAGAGAATTCAATTGTTTGGCTGCACAAAAAGAGAATGACCTTTCGCCAAATGTTTTAAAATACCGGTGTGTTTTGAAACCAACGCACTCAACTAACTACAGTTAAAATATAATATCTCATTATTAAAATTTACGAGGCAAGATTATAATCATAATTCCTTAAAACAAAAGCTTCTCTTGTAGTGTGTTTTTGCAGATTTTCACTTGTTTAACAGTAAGATTTTTTTGGGGGGGTCTCCTGCATGTTTAGGTAGAGAGAAATTCTAAGGTGTGACAGTGTCATGTGAACCAACAGTGGTCCCCACCTTCCATAATAGGATTAGCCTCCAGGATCTGCTGCTCTATCCAGGAATGTTGACCGGAGACTGCCGCCAGGAACTGGAGGATCAGTTTAGTACTCTCAGTCTTGCCTGCACCTGACTCACCGCTGGCAGACACAAATCAATAGATCATGACATGATACATAGTCATTAAAACACCATTCCAGTCCTATACGTAGTGCTGCTTTAGGAACTAATGTCAGGTTTTTTTTATTTTTACGGGTGGCTCAGAGATAGTTTTAGACTATTATGAACAAACTTTTATATATAGATATAAATAATCTTTTTTATATGGATATAAATAACCTTTTATATATATATATATATATATAAATAATCTTTTACATTTAGATATAATCCTTTATATATAGATATAAATAATCTTTTATATAAAGATACTATATATATAGATACAAACAATCTTTTGTATATAGATATAAACAATATCAAATATAACAATCAAACAAAAGAAATCTACACATGTGAATATAATTATATTTTATAGAGATCAACAAGAGCAGATGGAAAGTTAATGAAAATATAAGGGTCAAGAACTGTCTGTGACCCATAGTCACAATGGTCTTTAGAGATCAACTTTGACAAGAGATTTTGATATAACACTAGAGGGAATGTTTAAAGATCAACTTTGACAAGATATTTTGATATAACACTAGAAGGAATGTTTAAAGATCAACTTTGACAAGATATTTTGATATAACCCTAGAGGGAATGTTTAAAGATCAACTTTGACAAGATATTTGATATAACACTAGAGGGAATGTTTAAAGATCAACTTTGACAAGATATTTTGATATAACCCTAGAGGGAATGTTTAGAGATCAACTTTGACAAGATATTTTAATATTACCCTAGAGGGAATGTTTAGAGATCAACTTTGACAAGATATTTTGATATTACCCTAGAGGGAATGTTTAGAGATCAACTTTGACAAGATATTTTGATATTACCCTAGAGGGAATGTTTAAAGATCAACTTTGACAAGATATTTTGATATTACCCTAGAGGGAATGTTTAAAGATCAACTTTGACAAGATATTTTGATATAACCCTAGAGGGAATGTTTAAAGATCAACTTTGACAAGATATTTTGATATAACACTAAAGGGAATGTTTCCTCGGACACATCACAGGATTATTTGTTTCATCTCCTGATTTTTAATTACTTTTCAAGAGCTCAGTTAATGATACAGAATAGGTAAGAAATAGTCTGATGTTATCTACTCATGCAGCTTGATATTGTTGATTGTTTTTGTATCATTCACCAGACTTTCCCCTATAATTTTGCAGTAAGATAAGTTATAGACTATAGAATATAGATGACATGAAAATGTCTTGACATTGTAAGAACTAAAACAAGACTTATCCGTGATAGCATCAATTTTTTTCGGCCTCATAATGTCTATTGAGACAACTGAAGCAGCATTCACAAGTTTCTGTAGTCGTAGCAACTTACTAAGGGATTGTGCTGCTTGTATGAAGACCAGCCACCTTTTTTCCCCAACAAACTTATGTCAGGTATCCATTGAAACAGGCAATAGGTCCCAGCCTTCTCCAAGACTCGAACCCAAGACCCATCAGATTGCTAGCAAAACGGCCTGCCACTCTGCCCCAAACATTTTTGTTTGTTTTAGAACTCCTAACATAAATTTGTAAAAATCCCAGCAGTGAGTTACTGACCTGATAATGACACACTGATCATGCTGATATCTCTTCATACTGCTGTAGGCGTTGTCAGCGATGGCAAATATGTGGGGAGGTAACTCTCCTATCTTCTTGTCTCTGTACAGCTGAATCTGTTCTGTGGTGTATATATTCAGGATTTCATAAGGGTTGACTGCTACTAGGATAGAACCTGTGTAAGTCTGGGAGAAATAACATCAACAATCAGTTACTATGACAACATAAGGGTTGACTGCTACTAGGATAGAACCTGTGTAAGTCTGGGACAAATAACATATGACAACATAAGGGTTGACTGCTACTAGGATAGAACCTGTGTAAGTCTGGGACAAATAACATCAACAATCAGTTACTATGACAACATAAGGGTTGACTGCTACTAGGATAGAACCTGTGTAAGTCTGGGACAAATAACAACATAAGGGTTGACTGCTACTAGGATAGAACCTGTGTAAGTCTGGGACAAATAAAATCAACAATCAGTTACTATGACAACATAAGGGTTGACTGCTACTAGGATAGAACCTGTGTAAGTCTGGGACAAATAACATCAACAATCGGTTAACACGACAACAAGAACTTCAACTGTCAAATTGAAAAATCATATTCAACAATGAAACAGTTTCAACAATCAATTAGATTCAACAATCAATTAGATTCAACAATCAATCGTTTCATCATTAAATTATGTCGCGCAATCAGTTTCAAAACAAAGGTAAGACAAAGGTTAAAGAGTTGAAAAATAAATTCATTTGAAGTTTGCAGAAAAAATTTCTTGACCCAATTAAGGATGCATTTGTATTGGCTTCATCAGCATTTCATTTATTCAATGGTTTGTTTGTAGCAAAATGATATTTTATACGAGATTAGCTTATTCTGTTTGTAAACAAACAATGTTCCCATCATGACTGTGTTTGTGATAGGGCTAAAAGACAAAGTGTTTGCTGTGACCAAAAGTTTGTACAGAGTTTTAGTAACTTGTTTTTTTCCTCTTAATTGGACCTCAAGCAATGGACCCAAACATCTTTCAAAACATTATTTGGAGAAAAACAACAGAGTAAATGTATTGTGAAAAGTGTAACATGTAATGTATCTCATCAAATATAGCTGTGATCAGATCTAAAAACCTGCAGCAAGTATGGAGTGAATGCTTGAAACACTGCAGTGGATTGGCTTAAAAAATACAAGATTGACAAATTATGACTAGATAAAAAAAGAGGTGCTTTCTGCTCTTTAACAATCCATAATTACAATCCTAACAATAACAGAGATTTCAAATGCAATACAAGATACACCAACAAATTGTTTCTTGTATTTGTGTTTAGTATTTGTTCCAACATTCCTTCTTTTTATTTCTATCTTGTTTTTTTTTATTTTTACTTAATTATCATTGTTCCATGGTACAGAATGTATAATACAATTTAATTTAATTTTAATATTGAATTAAGTTATTTGTATTGATGTCTTTGAATATTTTAATTATAATATGAATTTTAAGTATTCAAAGTAGGTATTTATATGTATGCATATGTTACTATTATTTAATTTATTTTTATATGTTCTCAAATTATTTTATTACCATGACCAAAAATAATTATTTGACTAACGCAGTTGGGGAGACATATTTGTTCCACAAAATAAAGCCTTGCACCAATTTATACAATATATATCCAATGAAAACAGCTTTTCATTAAAACAATTGACTAAATGGGTTAAGTTTTTTTTTTTTTTTCAAACTTCTTATTAGTATTACGGGCTTTTAAAATAAAGCACTTGAATTTTTGGCTAACAATGCCTGGCAGTGTCCGTATTTACAAGTTCATTAAGTTTAAGCGCTTATTTCAAACTCACATATATTTGATGGTCCATATATCTTATAAAGAGATTCCTCAAGATGCCTGATTCATTGAGGTCCCCGAGACTGATCATGTCCTCCACACCATCCACAGACGTGATGTGCATATGTCGGAGCACCTGAGAGCCATCCACCCAGTGCTCCTGGCCGTCGTCATCCAACAACCGTATCCGTCCAGAGTCGGAGGTCACCACTTTGGCTCCGAGGGAGACGGTGAACTCCCCGGGCTTCTCTGGCTCTATCCATACGTGATCTCCCTGTGGATATAAGAAGTGAGATACAGATGTGGATATAAAAAAATGATAGGTGGATACAGTTGTGGATATAAGAAATGAGATTTGGATACAGCTGTGAATATAAGAAACGAGAGGTGGATACAGTTGTGGATATGAGAAATGAGAGGTGGATACAGTTGTGGATATGAGAAATGAGAGGTGGATACTGGATAAAGTTGGGGGCAAGGATTAAAACATTAACATCTAACAACTAACACATATACACATTCTAAAGCCCGCCTTTTTGGACAAAATCTAGGTGGAAAAGTTTGGGGTGGGGGGGGGGGTCGGCTTACATGAGTGATTTCTGCATGTACAATGAATATCACTGTTATTGGTGTTATTGTAAATCTTTAAGGTCCTTTTCTACATTCTACAAGATTCAACTGCTCTACCAGACACTACAAAATATTAAACATCTGCTTTTAGCTTTTACCCTTAATCATTTTATTTATTTTTGTGAATGTTGTAATAACTTATTTTATAAATTTTGCTTTCAACAAAGAATTTTAATATACGCGCTTTCGCCACTGTTTACCAAAGAAAAAAATATTGGTAACTCTTGCCTTACAAAGAGCACAAAGAAAAATATAGGTATTACAATGTAAACAATCGTGATGACTGATTTAGTTTGAATTTTTAAAAAATAAAAAGTGTACCATTTTTATTTAGGCTGCCTATTAGTTGTTGGGGCTTGACGAGCGGGTTACCCACTTTTAATACTTTTCTCTTCCAAAAGAAAGGGGTGGGGGTGGCTTATGAACAAACGAGATATCAATCAAGTATATATGGTATGTCAAAATTGGATAGTTGGTGGGAAGCAGAACATGAGAAAGTGCTAGGGGGTATAAATGGATGGTGAGGTTTACAGGAGAAAGTGCCAGTTGTGCCAGTTGGTATAAATGGATGGCAAGGTTTACAGGATGAAGGACTTGACGGAGATAGGGGCAAGTTTTGGTTGTAAGGAGAAGTTGGTAACAAAATGGGAGGGAGGGATGAAGGCCGATTCTTGTAGTCTTCTACTTGTCTTATCTATACAGACTATACTTTTATACAAAAATTTTTTGCATCCTACTTTCTGTTAAGAATGTATTGGCAAGTGATGCAGCGTTCAGGGGCCACAGCTATGAGGGACCACGCTATTCCCACCTGCCTTTGCTTCCCTAAAAAGTTTCAGGTACTCATTCTCAGCTAGATGGATTCTGGGAACCCTTGGCCCCTGGAACAAGTCTCTGCCCACACAAAGATTCAAACCTGTAACCCTCAGTGCACCAGCTGAGTGTGCATGCCACTTTAACACTGTGATGACACAAAATGCGAACCTGCGCACCAGCTCTAATATTGACAATCAATTATCCCAGTAATATTGACCATCAATGTTCCCTATAATACTGACAACAAATGTTCCCTCTCATATCGACCACCAATGTTCCCTGTAATATCAACCATCTATGTACCCTCTAATATTGACCATCAATGTACCCTCTAACATCGACCATCAATGTTCCCTCTCATATTTACATCAATGTTCCCCCTGAGGTTACTCTTTCCATGTGCAAAATAAAAAACGTGCATAATTGCAGCGCTTGCTTCTTTTTGTGCAATAATTTACACCCCACATACACAAATGCTATGGTGTATTATATTATACTTATCAAAATTTGTTGCCAAATAAATGTGAACTGCTGCACGGCCCCACAACTTACAGTGAACATTGCTGACCATGTTACAGAAACAAACTCAGAGAATTGAATGAATGGCTTTAGGCCTAGAACAGATAACTTAGGTATTTAATTAGACCAAGGTCCTGAGACTGATGGTCTAGATCAGTGGTTCTTAACCTTTTTTGGAAGTACCGAACCCCACCAATTTCATATGCACATTCACCGAACCCTTCATTATTAGTAGTAATATAGATGCCTTGAGTCGGGTGCT
Organism: Radix auricularia; assembly: GCA_002072015.1. NCBI lineage: Eukaryota > Metazoa > Mollusca > Gastropoda > Lymnaeidae > Radix > Radix auricularia. The sequence goes on from MUZC01003263.1 coordinate 312,378, forward strand.
GTCTTGACCTCCCTCCGCCGAACCCCGGCGACTGACTCACCGAACCCCTAGGGTTCGATCGAACCCACGTTAAGAACCACTGGTCTAGATTCTAAATAAATCTCTGCAGAGTGTTTCCTTGTGTAGATTAGAACTTAAAGATATCACTAGTCATGATAGGCATATAGACTAGACTTAAGTATATGATTTAGACTTTAATAGTAAGACAGAAGAAGAAGAAGTAAAAAATGATAGGTTCATAGAGTTGGAATTAATAGTGAGTTAGATATGATAGGTTTATGAAAGTGTGATTTTCATTCATCTAAGACTTCAGAGATATTCCTTACTAAGACGCCATCCCTCACATTTTGCTAGCAGAAAAATCTTTTTTAAAATAAGGTTTCTGGAAGGTACATTTTAAAATATATACCGTGAAATTTTTTTTTTCACAAAAGAACTCTTAAAAAGAACTATCAGTTATGAAAAAAATAATACGTTCCTGAAAAACTAGTAAGTATTATCTAAAACCCTTTAACACGAAATCCTTTTAGAATGAAACATCTCTTCAGCCCCTTTAATTTTCTGTTAAAGTATTTTCAGTGTGTGTGTAAATATATTAGATCTTTTTTTTCTATGCAACTTCTTGTTTTTGTTTTACCAATAGTGAACTAAAACATCTTAAACAAAAAAAGTAACGTTTAAAGTTTAAATGCTATGAACACAACAGAGAAATATTTCAAGCACACTGTCCAGAAACAAACACTAAACAGCATGTAACTGTCTACAACAACAATATTCTTAGACACAGACATAGCTTTAAAAAGATTGCAACATGTAAAAAGTCTGTTTTGTTATTAAAAGAATACATAGTTCTCTAACAAGTACATCATAACTATCTAAATGGAACCCACTTAAATTAAAGAGTTTTCCTGTTTAATTTCCTAAAGAGGATGTACATAATAATAATAATAATAATAATTTGATAATTTATAATCAAATTTATATAGGGAAGAGCAGGGCTCACGGTGCATCACATAAAAATAGTAACACATATATAAATGCTTACAATGTAAAACATACATATCCCAACTACAATATTCGGTACACTATGTTTATAATTATTTACAGAAATAATTGGTTAATATTTAATTGATTTTGAAAGTAAAGTTTGAAGACATGTGTTTTAGTGCAGTCTTGAAGGTCTTAGCATTAGCAGTACTGCCAATGTGTAATGATAGAGAATTTGCCAATGTGTAATGATAGAGAATTTGCCAATGTATCTTAGATATACAGACGCTCCTTCTATGCAGAAGATAATTGCGTCCACAGACCATGAGAGATGATCTGTTGGCAAGTGATGCAGCGGTCACAGGCCACGGCTATAGGGGTTCCACGCATTACCCCAGCCGCCTAACTATTGTCTACTTAGGTACCCATTCAGAGCTGGGTGACTCGGTAGCCAGAGAGAAGTTCGGAAAGATAGGAAGGGCATGAGTCAGACAAGAAGTTGTGGAAGAGAACGGACAATGTGTAATCAATGTGTGCTTGAACAGGGAGCCAATGTAATGAATTACATCAGGTGTCACCAGCTCAGGCCTTTGGAAATTGCCCTAGGCCTAAGCGAAGTGAATAGGTGACCCTAAATGTAATAGAAAAATTAAAATAACTCTGATTCCGGCACTGATCAGAGGCCCTAGGCGGCTGCCTAATTTGCCTATGCCTAAGGCAGGCCCTGGTGTCACTAACTTACAGCACTAAAATGAAGCATTTCTAAACGAAACAATAGAAAATAAAAAATATAATTTTTTAAGGGAAAATAAAAGGAGGATGACCAAAATTTAATGAATGACCAAACAGCACATCTAAGAAAGTTAGGCATATTTCTAGCACACTGAGGAAATAGAAATCAAACTTTGGTACATTATAAACAAATGGGCTGTTGTCGGATCTTTACTTGAACACAGAGCTATGGAATTTATACAACATCCAACACCTTAGAAAACTTACACATATTTTTTATAATCATTAACACTATAACAATAAAAATCCTAGCATGTCAACTGGTTATTAAAATCACAACACATGTATCCATCCACAAGAAGGTTGGGGGTCAAACAATAAAAAAACAACTTGACGCCACTGATGGTTCACCTTTAATCTAAAGGCCAACATGGATGTCTTCTGCCTGTCAACTCAGGCACACACAAGGCACCCAAAGGTCCAAGGCAAAAACTCTATTAGCCAAGGTATCACCGAATTAAGGGCGGTGGTTACCTCTGACGCGTGTCGGTAAGCAATTTATGTCCCCTGGTTTCAATCTTTATCTCGTGTGTATTAAAACAATACGCCGGAGCACAGCGCGGCTTTTCTCTGCTGGTGACACCCTCAACAAAGGAGGTCAAAGTTCAGTCATTAAATGAAACATTTTATGAACCATAAAAATTCCGAGTAAAACTTTCTGTAGTAGTACAACCAAGCTAATGGAAAGGCCATTTTGGAGGGCGGGGGAGGGGGTAGTGAAGGCATCGTCCTAGTCTACGACAACATACCTGTGACAGAAGAGAGAGAGAAGGGGGGGGGGGGAAAACAAGTGTCAGTAAAGGTGTGGGAGAGAATATTCACGGATAAGTGTGACTGACTGGGGGAAGTATAGTGTGAAAGAAATAACACTGATGTGAAGGGATATACAAAATACTAGAGGTGACAAATACATACACACGAGGTGGAAAATACATACACACGAGGTAGCGAATACATACACACGAGGTGGAAAATACGTACACATGAGGTGGCAAATACATACACATGATGTGGAAAATACATACACATAAGGTGGCAAATACATACACATGAGGTGGAAAATACGTACACACGGGGTGGCAAATACATACACACGAGGTGGAAAATATGTTCACATGAGGTGGATAATACGTACACATGAGGTGGAAAATACGTACACACGAGGTGGCAAATACATACACACGAGGTGGAAAATACATGCACATGAGGTTGAAAATACATACACACCAGGTGGCAAATACACACGATATTAGCACATTCAAATGGCACACATCGATTAAGTGACACAGACACAGATTAGGTGACACACACAGGACACATTTTAGGTGATAAACACAGGCATATCGTGTGACACAGACAGACCAGGTAACTAATATCTAGTCACACACACACACTTGTTATTCATTTCCCCCACACCACCATTTGAAGCCCGCCCATCAATGGCCCATTCAATTGTCTGAGAGAAGATCGACATGGAAACTAATACATCAATGTCATTTAAATTGGGACAAGAATTAAACTGATGATCGCCAAGGCGCACTGCTGTGTTCAGTCTTGCATAAGAACACAGGGGAAAAAAAAGATAAAGGTGATATCATTCACACACAAGTCTCCTTGCATCTTAGCGGCGTGTCTCAAACACTAAATGGAAACACTGATAATACAATGTGAGACGTGCCGCCTGACTATGAAGATACCACACCACTTTCAACTTCTTTAACGTTTTATATCCCTTGATCTTTATTTCCTGGCAAGTTTGGTCTGAATAAATGGAGGTAAAAGAGATTTTTTTGAAAACCACGTTTTTATAAGTGGACTAGAAGGAAGAAAATAAATAAAAACTTATAAGTTCAAGTACTTTAATTTAATATTACTAAACAAGTGGGGCGGCGGCTTATGAGGTTTTACATATGCAGTTTACTCATCTCTCACTTAACTCTCTTTAGCCTTTTAAATTATAAATCTTTAATTTTTTATAGTAAACAATTATCTTTGTGTTTCTGTGTGTCTTTGTGTCTTGTATCTTTGTGTTAATTTCTTAATTAGAATGGGATTTTAAAGCAACCTATAAACTCCCCCACACCCACCACCCCCTACACAAAGAGTGAATGATGCCGCAACTGTAACAATCGACTCTCCCAGGTATCACAAGCAGTAGGTCATGACCATATTATTAGATCACGACCTAAGATCTCGGCTAACTTTTGGATTAACTTCAATTTATTGATGGATAATAGCGCTTGAAGCACCACAGTAATAAAATTATCGTTCGATTGAGATTACAATACATTCTTAACCCAACGAAGCGTAGAGGTATCTCAAGAAATCCTCTAGGCAAATTGAACTCTACTCCGTTTGTCTGGGATGAGCTAAGACCTTGCAAATGAGAGACCTGGTTAACACTATATACACAAATTAAGTTTATTGGGTCAAAGGACATCAGCTAAAGTCAATTTGCCCTTGCAAACTACTTCCCATTCCGGAACATTTCCATCCAATATAAAATACATTGGAAAAAAAAATCAAATCTATTACTGGCACTCCAAGTATTTGCTGTCTGTCGCGATGTATTTCTGGACTAAGGTTCCATTCCGTCAACGCAAACATTCAATCGACCATTGGCCTAATGTGGGCAGTGAAGGTACATACCAAACATGTGAACACACATTACGGTGAAAGCCAAGGCCGTATTGTGTAATAAAGGAATTATATCAATGAAAGTAAACGCGCACCCGACCACCACGCCCATCCTATATAATGAAAGGCAATTCTCTGTGCAGTCATCGATAGCGATTGGTCCCTCAAACTCCTACAGCCAATGAGAAAAATTAAATCTCATTTAGATATTGAACAAGTTTGCGCGGACGTTCAAAACGAGTTATGTTTTGGTGCAGTATTTTTTTCCAAGACTTTATTTTGAGCGGTACGCGTTGGGATTTATAGTCAAAAACGTAATTTGTATGGGTTATTTATTACAACTCTAATGAATAGTATTTTTGAGGTGATGCATATTTATGGCCGGACGAGACGGCTGTTGGAGGAGAGATAAAACGTGCCACCGAAACGACGGCGGAACATCCTTGGACGGGCTTTGTTGCTCGTACCAACCATAAAAATAAAAGAATAAATAAATATAAAAAATAAATCCATCAAAAGTTGAACACGAAGTGAATGCAAACACAATGGTGCAAGTAATAACCAAAAAGACAATGGAAGTAAACCCACCAATCAAATCGCGAGGAAAAGATAAATAAATAATAAGATGTTAAAAGAAAAGCCAATACAGTGAAAAATGTTGCTTTCCTCTTTCTCGTCCCCCAAACATAACATCCACGAGATTATTCCTAGGAGGTAAGAGTTTAATGGACGTGCGTTAACTACATTAGGTGAATCTAACAAACACACACACACACACAGACACACACCTTACTGGTGCTGGCTGACGTCAAGAGGTCGAACAGTGTTGACCGGTACCCCGCCATTCCATCAACACATTAACGGGGTCATCCAGGCATGTCACCCCCGGGTGCTTTACTCCACTGAATGTTAGGTGAGCAGGGCTCTATGACTTTTGTAGGAGAGTAGAAATATTGGCTTGTATCGATGAGCCAGTGCTGAATGGTGCCTCTGACAAGTATGTGACTAGTGCCAATGTGTAGAAGCATTGAATAATGCCGGTGACTAGTACTGGTAAGTAGAAGTGCTACTTATCTGCTAAAATAACCATCATGACGAATAGAAAGCCGGTAATAAACTTTGAAGTTGAACCGTCCCCAACCATGGTCCTGGTATTAGCAGCTCCAAATAATGTCAGGTCCAGCTTTTAGCCACGTGAAGGTGAACACTAGATGACGACATGTCAAATAAATCCACAGAACCTTATTCAACGTCTTTACTGGGAGTTAATCGTCAAACCTCAGATATCGGGACATGACGGCACATTTCCGTGTATGTTTTCAGAGCAGCTTTCGACAAACCGATAAAAGCAATTACGTAAGTTTTGTCGGTTTTTAGCTGAACACAACTTTTTGATTTTCGACACTAGAACTAGAATGAAGAGAGTTTTTTTTTTTCACTTTCAATCGTAGAGTTTCACAGATAGAGGATCACGTCAGTTAAATGTATTATACTTACGTGATTATTCCATATTCAGAACAAAAAATTAATTAACTATAATCTTTAATACACAGAAATTAATTCACTGTTTCCTGATTGTGTTTCCTTAAGGTTAGAGCTATAACCGTGGTTCTATATGTTACACTTCAGAATTCGGTATAAACAAATATCATTGAATTCCAAGGCAGCATCTTATCTTCCTTCCCTCATTCGATTCCATGCACGATCACTCTTTACTTTTACTATAGATACGTCATCGTTTTCAGCCGTAATAAGACATTTAATTCCCGTTTTATTCTGTACACATGTACAAGTGAAACGGGCGGTGATGTACGCGTTAGAAGCCGGTTGATCTACAGGTCTAATACCTGAACATCAACTGCTCCTCTAGTTAACATCAACTGCTCCTCTAGTTAACATCAACTGCTCCTCTAGTTAACATCAACTGCTCCTCTAGTTAACATCAACTGTTCCTCTAGTTAACATCAACTGCTCCTCTAGTTAACATCAACTGCTCCTCTAGTTAACTTCAACTGCTCCTCTAGTTAACATCAACTGCTCCTCTAGTTAACATCAACTGCTCCTCAAGTTAACATCAACTGTTCCTCGGGTCAACAACATCTGCGTCCTCTACCCCCCCCCCCTGACTTGACATTCTCCCAGCAAACGGTTCTGAACTGATCATCTGAGAGCTCAGGAACGTCGTTTGGTTTGGATCTGTGGCCATGAACCCCACCCCACCACCAGGACCGGCTTAAGGCATAGGCAGCCGCCTAGGGCCTCCGATTAGTCTTATAATTAGTGACGGCCTCGCACAAGAATATTTCCATATTTATTTTTTTATATTTCTATTACATTTTGGACCACCAAATTCACTTCACCTAGGGCCTCAAATTCCCTTAGACCGGCCCTGCAGCCATGCACAAGGCTCAGGACCGGTAGCGAAATCGTGCAATATTTTTTTAAACTGAATTTCTGTATTTAATGCCAAAAACGTGGCTATCATTTGTAGATATAGAGTCAAAATACATGTATGACGCTACTTAGAGACGATAGATGCTGATGAGTAAAGACATTCGTAGCGAGATATGTGTTAATAATATGAGGAACAGATCTCAGGTATTCAACGAAAACTCCAGACATGAGAGTTGGTGAACATGAGAGCGCAACAAGCTTGTGGACTGGCATGGACGGTTGGCGCTCAACAAGATAGCAAAATATCAAGGTGTTACAGAACTTTCGTGCATCAACGATCACTTTTAAGCAGCGCGGTCGAGCGGCAGTATAGCTATCTGCCTGACAACGCGCAGTAGTTTAGAGTTACCGCGCAGCTAATTTTGGACATATATATAAAGTATGCATGTTTGTGGGTTGTAGAATTTGCACGGAAAAAAATGGTTGCTGTACGACTTAGACCGCGAGTTGTTTTTTTTTTTAACCGAGGAAACTTATTGGGAACATTGTTTTATACATTAATCTGTGTCATTATATTGTATATTTTGAGTGGTGTGTGTTCTTCCTTTTTTAAACAGATAACCCAAACTTCAGGATTCGTGTAATAAGCGGAAACTGACTTTAAAGTATTCCCAGGTTACTCTGTAATCGTTATAAATTTATATTTAAAAAAAACAATTACAATAAAATAGTAAAGCCCTACGCGCTCAGATAATCCCAGCTATTCATAAATCATCGCCTGTAGCAGGTAACCATACTTGAAATGTTTAGAATCACTGTCCCTAATAGAACCGAAGATGGCAGGAGGAAGACCCCGTGATTGATTTAGAATCCGGCTAAGACAATAATGGTCTTCCGTGGATTTTGCCCCCTTGCCCAAACAAAAACAGAATGTAGAAAGATTCAGATGCGGGAGAAGGGGGAGGGAGGGTGTGCGTGCTAAAGTTAACACAAGACTGGGATGACGCAGGAGAAATTCTACACACAGCAATGGAGTAATCTGAGCAAGTTCAACTTAAATTCTTCTATTTCTTCATTTGACTAGTTCATCTCATTTCTTGAAGTTTCTATGTAGTTTCACGTGCTGGCGTTTAAGATGATTTTATTATCAGCATTTACGCCTATATCTTTTATTTCTCACCAAGTATTATTCAAGAAATTAATGTTTGCGACTTGCGATATTTAATCGTTTAAAACATCTTCAAAACAGATGTAGACTTTAAACAATGGGGCTCGACTTCTCTAGTGTGAGATCCCCTGCCGACATGGAAATTAAGTAGAATCAAGTTACTGTCACGAGGTCGGCATAAATATTTAACAAAAACGACCGCAGCTCCTACCGCGGCCCTTATGGACTAACAAGATTGATGTCCATAGGTCTTTCAATGAAGCTACACCAGGCGTTGTGTGACCGCGTTCAAAACTTTACTCTGTACAGGACTTAGTATAGCAGATTTTTATTAGTTTATTCTAAATTAGCCGCCAAGGTATATAATTTTTACTACATTCTATATCACCTTCTGTATTACAGACATTTTTTACTTTATTCAATCTATATCAACCACTATGTGACTCATTCACTCCTGATTACATATGTCTATATCAGCCTATGTTGTACACGATGACTATTTCAAAATGAACCTTTTGCCACTGAAACGTAGGTGGCAGCCATTTGTAACAGCTTCTGATTGTTAGGCCTGCTAGTGGATCATATTTTCGCATAAATAGACCAATTAATTCCCTCGTGATGTCCTCGTCTCGTTTTATTAATGGTACACCTTTCTGTGCACTCATCTCAGCATGCAAGAGCGACATCAGTTCTGGGCCTATTAGGCCTGTCAAGGCTCCATAGAACGACATCAGTTCTAGGCCTGTCAACCCAGTCAAGGCTCCATAGAACGACATCAGTTCTAGGCCTGTCAACCCAGTCAAGGCTCCATAGAACGACACCAGTTCTAGGCCTGTCAACCCAGTCAAGGCTCCATAGAACGACATCAGTTCTAGGCCTGTCAACCCAGTCAAGACTCCATAGAACGACATCAGTTCTAGGCCTGTCAACCCAGTCAAG
>MUZC01003263.1:329939-364874 GCA_002072015.1 Radix auricularia
AAATGAGAGGCTACCCTCAAATGAGAGGCCACCCCCAAATGAGAGGCTACACCCCCCCCCCCCCAAAAAAAAAATCAGGTGCCTCTAAATAACTTATATACTACGTCATATAAATCTCTCAAGCCCACAAATCCACCACCCGAAAACCGAGAAATAAATAAATGTACCAATAACTTTTACATTATCCTGGGATCATTAAGTTTAAATGAATCATGAATCTTAAATTATGAATCATCTTTCAGCCGATTTATTTATAACTTTGTAACATTACGCCCTCAGAGCAGCACAATATAGAAACGCCATCCTGGCAATTTAATTAGCAAAAATGTGAATATATTACAGTTAAAGAAAAAGATTGTTGGAGCGCACTGTTTGTACCCATGCGGCTGATACAGATAGCTAAACAAAATATGGTTTAAAATAAAAAAAATTTCCTCTTAGATGAAGATTAAAAATACAGCGAGGGTGAGTGAAGTCAATCCCAACCGATCAGTGTAAAATAGTGTTGTTGTTTTTTACACCAATATCTGAAGCAGTGAGAGAGACTAAATATAGCTTACACTGCCACCCCTTTCCGTAATGTTTTGAGAATATGTTTACCTCGGACGTTGGGTTTTAATTTATGTACCCCGTTTCACCCCGTACACCGCTGTCTTTTTCTATATACAAATAAGAACGATTTCTTCCAAAAACGTTGCTATTTTCAATTAAATAAATTTAGTAAGCGTTTAAGTCAGAAACTAGTATTTTCTTTAAAAATAAACCTGACGTTGAATTAAAAATAACCAAGAATTTAGATTGCTAGAAAAAAATACATAGTTCTATCATGGATTTGGTATAGTTTGTGATCCACAGTCGAAAGTCGAAACTATTTTACTCGTCTCCTGCAAACTTTGCAAAGTTCCATGGGCTAGGTTAGACAACCCGTGATTGACAAAACATCGAATGGCGTCTTGGCAGTAGACGGGCTTCGCTCCCTTGCTCCACAAAACCGTCACTGCTTGAGTTTTGTGGAGACAAACCCGATCACATTTCTGGGAATGATTCATCCTTCACATGGAGGTCAAGGAAAACTATTGACTTTTTGTGTTGTGAGGGGGGAGGGGCGGGGTAGGGTATGGGAGGTTCTAGGAATGAGAGGGAAAAATGGAGGAGGAGGGGAGACCAAAGATTTTAGGGACATTGCGATAGAGAGTAGAGCCGAGACTGAAGAAACGGTTTGTTGGGGGAGATGTCAGGAGATTTAGAAAGTGTTTGTTGGGGTAGATGTCAGGAGATTTGGGAGATGTCAGGAGATTTAGAAAGTATTTGTTGGGGGACATGTCAGGAGATTTAGAAAGTGTTTGTTGGGGTAGATGTCAGGAGATTTGGGAGATGTCAGGAGGTTTAGAAAGTATTTGTTGGGGGATATGTCAGGAGATTTAGAAAGTGTTTGTTGGGGGGAGATGTCAGGAGATTTAGAAAGTATTTGTTGGGGGACATGTCAGGAGATTTAGAAAGTAATGGCAGGCGAGAAGATAGTAAGACAAACAAGGATGAAAACAATGGCAGGGCTTGGAGAAGACGGAGACGGTATAATCAAGTTTTGTTGGGATGTGGGTTTTTTTTTTTTTAATTTTATTTTAGTTTACTTTTAGTTTTCATTTTCATTTTATTTGGAAAAGAGCGGGTGTGGGTAGATCTATATTTATTTTATAACTACTAAACCATTCAGTAATGAGCTAGCCACACTTTAGATTATTGAAGGTAAATAGAGGTAACAGTAACAGTCTTTAGTGAGTGAAGAAGCGATCATTTATTTTTTTAGTAACCATGGTAATGTAAATAATCCTCTTTCGCTGGCAGGAAACGTACACGTACAATGTTAGTCAAGATCTCAGCACTACCCAGAATAAGAAAAGCTCAAAGCAATGAAATTTATTTTTAAAATCTAATCAAAATAAATTGTTACTAAATTCCTTTTAAAAATTCTGATTTTTTTATTGAATTCCTAACAATATCTATTGTGAAAAATTAGGGCTGCGGAAATTACCGATTAATTTCTCGATTAATCGGTAAATGTTTTTATCGATTAAAATTATTTTAATCGATAAAATAGTGATTAAATTTAATGAAATGTTTTAAATAATTTTTTACGATTTATTAATAAATAATTAATTATTAATAATAGTTTCCTTTTTTTAAAGTACAAATTGCTACATTTAAAAAACAAACTCTAAAAGTGTAAACTTTAATATTGACATTATATTGAGCTACTTATATTTAAATATATCTCCTAACAATCTCGTGGTGGTCGAGAGGTAGCGCTCTCGACTGTCATACCGATGGTCACGAGTTCGAATCCACACGAAAGTGAGGATTTGTTCTCGGGGCTTGAGGAGTCCCCGAGTCACCCAGCTCCGAATGGGTACCTAACTAGACAATAGTTAGGTGGCTGGGGTAATGCGTGGAACCCCTATAGCCGTGGCCTGTGACCGCTGCATCACTTGCCAACAGATCATCTCTCATGGTCTGTGGACGCAATTATCTTCTGCATAGAAGGAGCGTCTGTATATCTAAGATAAAAAAATATTATATTTTAAAATTAAATTAAATAAAATACTTAAGTTATGAGCATTTTTAAAAATGGCATAAAAGGGCACAAAATACAAAGGAAAACAGCGTAGTGAAAAAAGATGATTATGAGGTCTTAGAAAAAAATCATAACTTTTGAACACTTGGGATAAAAAGATGATCTTTATGTTTTTGTTAATCATCAAACAATTTCTATGTAGCTGTATTACTTGTATATTTTAAAATTAATTTGAAATTTTCATCCAAGTGCCTAGCCTTTAACGCGTTATTTAACTCATTATTATTTCTAAATAGACTCTATGTTTTAAAAATAACTCAATAAAAAAAATTCCATTGCCTATTTTTATTACTTCTCTTGAAATTTTCAGTTTAATGACGTCACACATCTTTATTTTCAGCTTAACAAAATTATCGATTAATTAATCGGTAATTTCTCAAAAGTTAACGATTAAATTTAATTTAATCGATAACAGCCCTATGAAAAATAAATATGAATGTAAAAAGTAAAATTAAGTAGTCCTTTTATTCTATTTGTCGCATTACTTTTACCAACTGACGACCGAATTCCTTGATAAATATTTACATTTGTAAGGCTGGCAAGAATAATCTTGTAGTGGTAGGCAATGTTCCCTAAGAGATTCGTTGGTCCGTGTGCAAAGTAAAAACAACTAGATATCTGTCAGACGCCGAACAGCTTAAAGGGAACATTGGTGGCAGGGTGCTCCTGACATAAACCAGAATTGTCTTGCACTGTGTCGGGAAGTACGACGTTTAACGTGTGTGTCCATGTTTTCATTTGTGGAGATTCAGATTATGTGATTTGAAGTTACATCTATAATAAATATATCTATACACTTAGGTTCAGATATAATGAACGTTTGCACATATTTTAATCATGCTTACAGCACAGCCGGGGTTTAAAGAATGTATTCAACCTGAAACAAAACCTTACATCTCTATACAATGACCTTCGACGTGAGAGAGGAAGTGACTTTTAATAAATAACTTCGCTGCAAAGGTTACCTTTGTTATTTGATGCACGTAAAAAAAAACCAATGCAAATGTAAAAAAAATTAACAAGTTAATAAAAACAAGTCACCACAAATGATGACGTAAAACTCTCTAAACTTTTACACATATTCTAATGACGTCAACTAAAAAAAAACAACTAATTCTTTTGCACCCTTTCGCACCACTCTTCAATGCCTGAAGGATTATGCATTCGACTTCCGGCAATGGCGGCCGTTCCCTGCGCTAGTGTTACCTCTCGATTCGAAATATTTTTTGGTAGTTTTAACGGGGTTTTTTAACGGATCGAGTAACTAAGTGTTGATGCACAAATGGCAGGTCAGGACATACAAAAAACATATATACCTCATGGGTCTAGGACTTATGGATGCTGAGATCAAGGGTGATGACGGACGGACGGACGGACGGACAAAACGGGTGCAATAGCGCATTCGACTTCTCGAAAATGCGCTAAAAATTAAAAGCTCTGACCAAAATCGCTTACCAGTTACCTCATTAATCAAACCCGAAACATCCACCCCCAAGAACCTCCCCCGCCCCTCAAAAACTTGCTCCACTCCTAACCTATTACCCCCCTCGTGTGGAAACTTCTCTATAAATAGACTGTAGCCTACTCCCCATAATATGCTCAGCCCCCGACTTTCCAATAACCGGTTTCCAGTTCGACTGTTGCGGTCAAAAGATAAAAGTGAATCTCCAATATATAGTTTCAAGAGATCGAAGGGCCGCTCTGACACCTCGATTCACTGAGAGCGACCATGAGGTCCTGTCCGAACCTCAAGGTCATTCTCAGACCGGTAAAGGTCGACGTAATATACAGTCCGGTGTCAAGACGTACCAAGGGTACAGCTGTAGTAAATGACAGTTCCAATGTTGTGTCGGAACGTTGTCGTGTTCACTGGACCGTGACGAAGAAGTCATGAATCATGTTCACGCCTTCCGGAGTCAGTCGTCACGACCACGCACTAGCCCCAAATACTGGACACTCCCGATCACATTCTTGTAGTGGAAGACTGGTTAAACAATGAGCCCGTAAAGATCTGCCAAGCATACCTCACTCTCTCTAAATCTCTTTTTTTTTCTTTCGTTCTCTTTCTCAATCTCTCTCTTCTTTCTTTCTCTCTGTCTCTCTTTCTCTCTGTCTCTATTTTCAATCTCCCTCTCTCTTTTTCTGTCTCTTTCTCTCTTTGTCTCTTTCTATCTCTATTTCTCTATCCCGCTCTATCTCTCTCTCTCTCCTTCTGTGTGTGTCTCTATTCTTGACTCTTTGTCCTTGCTAGTCCAGGGTACTCAGCGCACTCTGATGTATAAAACTTAGTTTTATTATATGTTGTTTTTTTTTTTAATTTGTCAGTCCTTTTATTGTTCGTAAATGTTTCTTTGTTGCTGCATTCTTTTAATGATTTGGGGAAACAATTCCATGTTGATTTCATTCGATATCGGGAATTTCAGCATGTTTTGTTGTAGTTTTTGCTGTCTGTATTTTATATGCACCTAACAACGCGCTTGGTTTATATATTGAGGATAAGCGGATAAAGGAGTAAGTGAGAATGCTGTAAATATGCCATAGACTAGTTCTTAAGATTGATTCAGTTGTGAACATGTGTTGTTGTTTTTTAAATGTAATTTTTCTGATGGCAGATGAGTTCAAGCGGCCGGGGGGAAAAAGCGGCCCTATCTTCATGGGTCCCTTCACACATTACAGTATAACAATAACAACAAAAATCGATACACGGCATATCTAATTTATAATTATACAGAAACTATCAAAAATGCGTCATTTTAAGTTATAAACCAATTTTTTCGTACTCACTGCAATGGTGTTTATAGTATAAGAAACTTCTTTAAGCAATTTCGGCTACATGATCTATAATTTTGTCAATATTCAGTTCACTTAAAACATCGGTTTCTGTTAACATAAGCATAAAAGCTTCAAGGTGTGTAGAAGACAATGAGATTCATAATGTATTTCAGTTTAGATAAAGATCTCTCACATGCTACTTGGGTAGACGAATGAGTCAATAAGTGTTTATATGCTTTGAAGAGCTGCTTGCATGTTAGCCCATAGAATATGTATTTATGTTGTACAGAGAAGCATCAAACAGGACATTTTTTTTTTTTTTGCAAGATTTGCATTTTGGAATTTCCTCACCCTTATCTTGGCCGTCCCAGAGTTCATGAGGCAAATCTTCACTGATGTTTCCCTTTACTGAATTATCGAACATTTGGAGAGGGTATTTGTCGGTGACAGAATTTTTTAATTTTTCCCATTTCTGAGCAAAGTTAGCTCTTCTCTGAGAATAGTCGCTTTGATGCTGTAATCGAATGTAAGGAGAATACTGCATCGCTGATGTAGCTAAACCTTGTTGTTTAATATCCCGAAAGTTCTGCGTATAAAGAATCGTGACTTTCAAATCGCTTTTCAATAGTTGTACAATCTTGTCGAGGATGCAATTATGAACATCAATGTGATATATGTCCGCTGTATTTTTTTCTAGTATCTCGTTCGTTATTCTCACGTCAGACATCACTTTTGGTTTTTGTAAAAGTTTCTCTACAAAATGTTCATTATTTCCACATTTTCTTTTTCCAACTTGTTATTAACCCAAGACACAAATCGTTTGGCGCTGCCGAGAACACCATCGAAATCTCTTGAAATATTTTAAACAAATGGACAGTACAATCTACATTACAGTATATGCTGGCAGTGCATCCACTGCGGTCGCCGGTGGTTTGTAAATAATAAGAAAGCGATCCTGTTTACTGTAATATTCTTTTAAGTATAGTTTTGTAGTGACAAACGTTTCAAACTTGATAAACTTATCTAGTAAAGTTTGAGCCGTATCCTTCATTTTTGCATAGAATGAGTCCCAAGATGTTAGTTTTTGTAACGTTAAATCAATTCAATGAAGAATGATGAGTTTGGATCATCAAGATTTCCAAATAACATTTTTAACGCACTTACTTTAACCCGCCAAAACATCAATTCTTTTATGCAATTCTCTAAATAACAAAGCACACGCGTTAAAATAGGCTAATTGAAGAGATCATGGTTTGAGTATCACTTAGAATCCTTATAACTTATAACAAGTTTCAATACATATGCACCAGACTTGAATTTTATGAGGTGACGTCAATCAGCCATTTAGTCAACGAATTGTACTGTCTTTGCATATTGGCTACCCCATCTTGTACCATTACAGATATTATATTCTTGATTGCCAGATTGGCTTTTTAAAAGCCAATTTCTCAAAATGTGGGTTTTTATATGGTTTTGGCGTAAAAAGTTGTGTTGGGTTTTTTGGCCTTTTCTTTGGCGACAGTTCGGCTTTTAACCACAATATAATCTGGCAACCCTGTGTACGGAGCTCTTAATTTACACAGTCTCTGATGGTTTGGACTGTATGCACCGTTATTTTGGCAGTGGCCTAAAATATCACGGCATATTAGTTATTAATTATTATTATATCACGGTCCCGGCCGCCCAGTCCACCCCTGCTTGACTAATGGTAGTTCACAATGTTTGACTTGCCAGCTGTTCATAAATGGTGACTCGACTAGTGACAGCTGTTCACTTGGCTAATTACTAATGTCAGTAAATAAATTGTGACTTAGGTAATGTCAGTTAAACTAATGTGACTTAGCTAATGGCAGTTAACAAATAGTGACTCGGTTTATGGCCTTCATTATTACAGTGTTACCTCTGAAACAGGAAGAATGATTTAGCTGAGATAGGGAAAACCAAAACAACACAATCAAAAATAAGGTGACAAAACATGTAAAGAAGCATGAATGATGGGAAAAGTCGTTAACGCTTTCAACTAGATATCCACCCCCAACTACGGATTGCAATATACATTAATGCAACACAAAGAAGTGCTCATGACAGCCAGCTTCCTGTCCTGGTGGACTGGTGGATGATGATTCAATTAAAGCAATACACCAATGACCTTAAGATTAATCTAATCGATAATGCTCTCGTCATTTTTTTAACGACATGCAAAGCTATTATTTAAAGAAATTAATTTTCTACTAATTATGATCGGATGAGTTCATTATTCAAACAACGTTCGTCCTGGCACAGCTATACTCTAGTAAACTTTTCCAATAAAGCAAATTGATCTTAACCTAAGTGATGCTCGTCAACTGTTTGTACGGTTAAATGATACAATATCAGATCAACTCACTCACACATTCAAGAAATGTTTTTTTAAACGCATTGATTTTTGTCTGCAACTTTTTAATGACATATGAGCACGTCTAGTTTTCATAAATCTCTCTTACAACTTTCAATGAGGCGTCGAACCTTTTAAGTACAACTTTGAGCAACCGACGACACGACATGACAGTGGGTGAGAAATGTTGAGATAGGTGATGGGCCGACCGAGATGGTAATGGGACCGAGAGAGATGGGGACGGACAGAGGGGTGGGGACGGACAGAGAGAAAGAGATGTTGACGAACGGAGAGAGAGAGAGAGAGAGATCGTGACGGACCGAGTGAGCTGGTAATTGGACTGAGAAAGATGGGGACGGACAGAGAGAGGTGGGGACACTCAGAGAGGTGGGGACGGACAGAGAGAGGTGGGGACACTCAGAGAGAGGTGGGGACGGACAGAGAGAGGTGGGGACACTCAGAGAGAGGTGGGACGGACAGAGAGAGGTGGGGATGCTCAGAGAGAGGTGGGGACACTCAGAGAGAGGTGGGACGGACAGAGAGAGGTGGGGATGCTCAGAGAGAGGTGGGGACACTCAGAGAGAGGTGGGACGGACAGAGAGAGGTGGGGACGCTCAGAGAGAGGTGAGGACGCTCAGAGAGAGGTGGGACGCTCAGAGAGAGATGGGGACGCTCAGGGAGAGGTGGGGACGCTCAGATAGAGAGAATTGGGGACGCTCAGAGAGAGATGGGGACGCTTCGAGAGAGATGGGGACGCTCAGAGTGAGGTGGGGACGCTCAGAGTGAGGTGGGGACGTTGGGAGAGAGATGGGGACGTTGGGAGAGAGATGGGGACGCTCAGAGAGAGGTGGGGACGCTCAGAGAGAGGTGGGGACGTTGGGAGAGAGGTGGGGACGCTCAGAGAGAGATGGGGACGCTCAGAGAGAGGTGGGGACGCTCAGAGAGAGATGGGGACGCTCAGAGAGAGGTGGGGACGCTCAGAGAGAGGTGGGGACGTTGGGAGAGAGGTGGGGACGCTCAGAGAGAGATGGGGACGTTGGGAGAGAGTTGGGGACGCTCAGAGAGGTGGGGACGCTCAGAGAGAGGTGGGGACGCTCAGAGAAAGGTGGGGACACTCAGAGAGAGGTGGGGACACTCAGAGACAGATAGTAAAGATGTAAAGAACAACCTGGGATGGTGAGAGACTGAAAAAGCCACCAAATCCCTAGAGACCTTACATCCCATGTCCTAGACTCAGTCCGACCCTAGCCCCGTGGCCGCTCTGTCACCGTTCACCGCCAACCACGCGAGGCATGGCGGACTCAAACATGATGCTACAGCCAGATATGTTTGCAGTTGGACCACGGTCACGACGGGCTGGCATATCTGCGGACATGTTTTTTAATAAAAGGGGTGGTAGAGTGGTTCTCAATCTTTGGCCGTATGACAGCAGTACAGCTATGTTCTCCGTTAATTGACTAAGCTAATTTTTGAAGTCATAATTTGTGCCACAAATACTGGCTGATGTATTCAATGAACACTTCTGGAAATCAGCGTATTTTCATAAGGTCAGTTAGACGATGTGTGCAAGTGGCAGTGATTGCTTGTTAAAATCTGTAATTTAAGAAAACTGGAAATGAAAGATAAGTGGAATCTAAAAAAATATGATACAGTAACTTACACAAAAACTTACTGACAAACGGTACAGCATTACAACGTGCGGTAATGGCTTAATGAATGTACATGATATGGATTCATTGTTAAAACCCTTGGACGGGTTCTTAGCTAAAAGACAAACTCATTTTGCTACATTATGGTACATAAACCAGTTTCACCGGTATATTTAAATTTAAAAAACGAAACATCCACTTCATCGGCGAAATGGTCGACGACCGAACAACTTTTCTTACAACACATCAACTGTCACGTATTTAATTAGTCCGCGCAACTAATGTTCACACTAAGGTTCATTGGTCCGTGTGCAAAATATCAACGTAAAGCCGTGAGCAACTTTGCAAAGCATACATTTTTTGTGTAAAATGTATACACCTCGCAAACGATATTATTGCTATCAAACTTTGATGCGCGGTATTTTTATACTGCTGCAAGGCGTCACTAAGATATCAGCGCGGCCACGTAGCTTAAACATTGCAAATCTCAACTACTGAAAATAGTAATAACGAGAAGTGGACTCTTTGAAGAGCAAATGGTACGTGGCCATGTTCAATATTCAGCAAGAGAATTTATTTTAAAAACCGCCCGTTTGAGAATCGCGCGAATAAACAAGGCAGGAAAACAAAGTCAGAGATGAAGGTCAAATCAAGGGTAAAGATTTGAATGTGAGGGGTGAGAAAATGGGAGCCTAGGAAAATATCAACATCAAAGACAGAGCGGTCAGCGCGTCCCACAGCTGGACATTAGGGCGTGGACACAATACGAGTTTGTGTTTGTTTCATTGGTTGTTGTTTTTTTTTTTTTTGGGGGGGGGGGGGGTGAATCAGTTTATTTTAGCCTGGAAAAGGCCGTCAAAACAACAATTTTTTTAAAAAAATAGTTATTTTATGGAGCAAAGTCTATTAAAATAGTTTTGACTTGTAAATCGCGGATGACTGTAAATGTAGTTTAAGACTAGATGGATCAGTTCCCTCGGTCAACTGTCTTTCGAACCTACCTTCCCAAAAGAAGTTTTCAAGTTTGAATTTGATCCCTACACTGTCTTGATGTAGGGGAGAAGCATTGGAAATGAAAAATATAAGATCGTTTTCATTTAAAATCAACATTTCTTGACATCATTCTACTTTTTTTTTACGGAAGACCCGCATGGTAAGCAATTGTTAAGTTTTTGTTTTGGTTAATCTTTAAATAAAGAAAATAGCCTAAATGGCCAGAAAGTTCACAGATTCGTTGAAGAGTAGCTTTGTCTATAACCACCGGTTTCGTTATGTAGGGGCATGGTGGTCAACATGCTTTTTTTAAAAATTGTCTCTTCAGAGCAATTCAACAATCATAACTGTACGCACGACTGTCCGAATTTTTATTGACAACAGATTTCCAAACTAAAAGGCCCTAAAAGATGAAAAATTCTTCTTTTTATTTTATATGCTATCGTATCATCAATATCAAATAAAAGTTCATTTTAAAAAATTAGTTCAAAGCCTACTTCAAGCACCATCAACACATTCGACTAGGATAAAGTTGTATGTTATAATGGATGCCGATTTTTTTTTTAGAGAAGCGTGCTGAACTGCGGAGAATAAGAACTAGTTTCAATGGTTTTAGGATGTGACGTTATAGAGGAACATATTAACTTTGTGAGGTCTACACGGTTGACTGCGTGTAGCTAGCTATTCACGGGGGAATGAACAGATAACTTCTCAGAAAAATATTTTTTATTAAAAAACCAAAGATTTTTTTTAAATTGTTATTTTAAAGTTTAAGAAAGGCCTTTTAAAGGGTCCAATGAGAGCGATAATTAAGGCGGGGTTGGGTAAATTAATAGATATACTGGTGTGAGGGGGACTGAACGATACCGCTAGGAGCAAGAAATAATCTAGAAAGACAAGAGGAGAAACGAAAGCCAGAGGGAATGTCAAGGTAATCAAAATGGGTTTCTTCTTGTTTTCTTTTATGGGATGTGAAGAGTTCCGTCCTGGCCTGGAGGGAAAGAGTTCAGGTCAGGCCTATTTGGGATCATCAACTGGGCTTGAAAAGGGGGGGGGGGGTGGTTAAACTGTGCAACTTCTGACACTATCTTAAGATCACACTTGACGGAGGTGTTTCAAAAATAGTGAATGAATTATTTAGTTTTGAATACTGTCGATTTCTTAAATCTTCAAATTACACCAACTAATCCCTAGATAGATTGACCAGGGAATAAACCATTATTTGTGGGGGTAGAAGCACAAAGACTCGTTCCTTCCTCTTGTGGAAACTAACACACAAACAAATACCACTGTATTCTACGTCATGTTAGCAGGACTACCATTTGCTTTCAAAATATATTGTACTAGTGAAATTCAATCTAGCCTTGATACATAAACTAAGAGCGTTAAATGTATTTAACAACGCGTCATTTGTAAACGCCGTACTCGCATAGGCAGAACCAGTCCCAGCAACCCTCGGATGACTAGAGTGGTCCTCGTCGACTCGACGCACGAACACACACACTCAATGACATTTCTTGACAATGATAGAAAGTGCTGGGAGGACAACATCAAAGAGTGGACCGGCCTTTCATTTAGCGATTCCCAGAAGGCAGCTCAGAACCGTGACACTTGGCATGAGTTAGTGCGCAGCTCAAAATGGTACCCCAACGACCCAGCGTCGGGTTAAGGGATAGTTCAAGTTCAAGTTCAAAGATAGAAAGTGAATGAAACTCACAGGTCACGTGACATAGGCCACAAGATAGTGGGTGTTGAGTAAAGGTTGTATTGCTTGTCCTGGTGTAAGGGGTCTCAACACGCGAAATGCGGGCCACATGTGATCATCTATGTAGACTTGTTTGGCCCGCCGGTAAGCTTACTAAGAATGTAAAATTCGTGATATTCAGACAGTTAGTTCTGATACACACCAAATGACAAGATTAACTTTAAATAACATACACACTTAACAAAATCTAGGGACCAGCCGGAAATCGCTCCGGATATTCGCCCCGGCCGGATATCGGGTTTTTCGGAACTATTTGCCTCGCAAACAGCGAAATATCTAAAAATGTCTTTCAAATAACACACAATTTTGGAATTGGATAAATATCAAGATAAGTATACTTACAAATTGTTAAAAATATAACAAATGTAGCCTAATTATAGAAAAGAATAATTTGAAATTATAAAGATATAAAGTTAATAAACTAATTTTCTACGATCATTTCGTGTTTACTTCTACTTCTGGCGACTAGCGACACGCCGCCATATTTACTAATGTTGATGACTTAGGATTGAAGACTTGCCTGTGTTTTATTGCTAAAGCTAACAACCCTAGTACTCCGTTCGTACCCGGATCCGGCAAATAGTACATCTAACTGTTCGGGTTTGGTACCCGGTAGAAAATGTCTACCCGGTTGGTCCCTAACAAAATCAAATCAAGTAATTAAATGTTGATGTAGTTATTATTAGGGATAAGTTGTATAATGAGTTACGATGTGTCAAGTGTTATTGTTTGCTAGGGATTGGTTGTTGGTGGGACGTCCCTTGACACAGCTTTTTGATGATCAAATGGCAGATGCCTGAATTAATCCGAGTTTGAGACCCATGTTGTGAGGCATGGTAGACAGGTAATGATCTAAGAGTACTTTAGGGACGGTCCTATGCATTTCTCACGGGTTGGGGAAAACAATTAGTCTTTCGTGGATTGCTGCAGTCAGTTCGATGGGGCGGTTAAAATTGAAAAATAAGCTGATAGCACTTTGAACTTTAAATCTTCGCAATCAGCAACCATGTATACGCAACGCAATATCATGGAAATGAATTCACAACCTACGATCCAAATGACCAAAAATGTACAGTTTTGTTTTTACGTCTATTGGTTACAAGTAAAAACATGGTTTACAAAAATCACTCCATACAGTCATAAAGTGTTAAATTTGATGCTAACAACTTTAGTCAACCTAAAGACGAATTGATCTTTGAAATCTTTTTTTATTTAACGCATCAAGCTATTTCGGTTATGGGGAGAAAAGAGTTGAGTGTTTTGTTTTTGTTTTCCTTGTGTTTTTTTTTTTTTTTTTTTTGGGGGGGGGGATTAATTTTCACTCAGTGACAAATCAAAATAACTGACAGTTTCGACTCCTTTTAACTTTAACAAGTCTGATTGACTGTAAGGACAAACTAACGAATGCTACAAGTCTAATTGGCTGCAAGGTCCAAATGACGAATTCATTAAGTCTCATTGACTGTAAGGACCAAATGACGAATGCTAAAAGAGATCAATAAATAATAATAACAACAACATCATTAACATCTTTAATCCTCCTTGCCCACTTCTCTACATCCCAACTCACTGAAGACAAGTGCATGTGGCAATACCAATTTAAACCCAAGTCCACTTCTCTAAAGAAGACCCCAACTATCGTCCTCTTCTCTATAGAAGACCACCAATATCGTCCTTTCTCATACAGAAGACCACGAGTAACGTCCCTTTCTACAGAAGACCAGGCACGAGTATGGACCCTTTTCAAAATCTGAATCCTAAGTGCGAGACTGTCCTTCAAAAGTCAATACTGGAAGTTAGAAGTGAGGGGGAGACGGTGGGGGAGAAAAACTTGACCTATTGACAAATGAAACTGTCTCTTCATGTCAGTTAAAGTTATGTCAAGCCCCTGTGAGGGCGAGAGGGCGCCAAGTTACTGGTCATCTCGTTCACGTGTCGGTGGTACTCCGATTTGTAAAGGCTGCGGAAATTATCGATAATTTCTCGATTAATCGGTAATTATCGATTTAAAATTATTTTAATCGATCAAATAGCGATTAAGACAGTGTGAAAGCTTTTCAAAGATATCAACGATTTATCAATAAATAATTAATAATTAAAAAAATAGTTGCTCTTTTTACGTACAAACTTCTCCATTTAAAAAGAAAAGATTTTTAAAGTGTAAACTTTAAAATAAGCTGTTTTATAAGAACAATAAATAATTAAACATTGTTTTTACTTAATTGACCATAACAAAATTCAAATTCTGTGACATTATATGGAGCTACTTGTATCTATATAAAAGATGTGAATTGTCTGTTTTTGTTACTTCCCTTGAAATTTTAAGTTTAATTTAATGACGTCATACATCTTATTTTTTGCTTTCATCAAAATTATCGATTAAATATTCGGTAATTTTTCAAAAGTTAACGATTAATTTTAAATTAATCGATAACAGCCCTAATATATATATATATATATATATAATGTATCTCTCTGTAGCTCCACCTCCTATTACAGGACTATCGCTACGGTCAATGAAATGCCACTCTTTAAAGGTTTGATCCATTGTGAATTCAGCGCTCTTCAAATGGGCTGTATACCTAAGACGTTTAGTGTAATATAACCCATTTCTTTTCACATCAATTATAATCTAATCACTTTAAACTTCAAATAAAGCCCTGTTGATTTTCTTGCAAGTATTTCAGGTGTGACTTGTAGATTCTTGTCATATTTACAATCATTAACCCAGTCAGCCTTGTTGAGCAGGGCACTTTCATTGCCATGGCTTTAGGATTTATGACACTACCACGGGCAACTTACAAACCGTCATTGCTCTATGTTTATCACATGAACTTATCCCAAGCCTACGACCTTAAAGAAAAAAAATAGTAAACCAGCACATTCCAACAGCACCGTGTAAAGAAGTCAAGCAAATAATGGCCAGACTTTTAAAGCGACACTGTAGATAAAATCATTACAGTCGAGTAGAAACGGGTTTGGCCAGAACACCAACCCGCCCCCCGGCCACGTCAGACCCCATCAAAGACTGTTAACCTACTACTACTTATACCTGGGTCTCTTAGAGGGGGCTAGGAATGTTGGTCATATTTCTGTGACGAACTGTTGTACCAATTCAGATAAAGGACTGCTGCAGGGGTCATGCACAGCTGTAATAATCGCCAATCGAGGCCTTACGCAATGTCAAGATTCGGTGTTTAAAGGAAGAGATTGATAATCAGGGGGGGGGGGGGGCATCATCTATATAAGGGTTAGAGATGTTATTTTGGTTTTTTTTTAAGACGCCAGGACAGGGCAGCAAGGACATATAGTATATTCAAGTGCTTCTCGGGTCAAATAGGTTTGGATATATCGACGCATGCACTATAGATCCAATATTAAAGTTCAACAAATTACACCACGGGACATTAAACTATTGTACAACTAGATAAAGGAAACAAACTTAAAACTTAAAACTTTGCTTTAAGTGATCAAAAGTAACGGGGCGGCATGACGTCATAGCTGGACTGCTGAATTACCAGCCGTCGTCAAGGTTTGGTATTGTTATCACCACAAATGTCGTCATGGTCTTATCAACGTGAATCTAAGTCAAATAAAGTCAGGTTTGCCTCTGCTGACCCATGACACAATATTTAAGTCAAATAAAGTTAGGTTTGTCTGTACTGACCCATGACACAATATTTAAGTCAAATAAAGTCAGGTTTGCCTCTACTGACCCATGACACAATATTTAAGTCAAATAAAGTCAGGTTTGTCTCTACTGACCCATGACACAATATTAGTGTCAAATAAAGTCAGGTTTGTGTGTACTGACCCATGACGCAATATCTAAGTCAAATAAAGTTAGGTTTCCCTGTACTGACCCATGACGCAATATTAAAGTCAAATAAAGTAAGGTTACCCTCTGCTGACCTATGACGCAATATTAAAGTCAAATAAAGTCAGGTTACCCTCTGCTGATCCATGACGCAATATTAAAGTGAAATATAGTCACGGCATACCAGGGGATTGTGTGGCTAGCACAATGTCAGCCGCCTTTACATTACCCCAACTAATGTCAGGTACCCATCAAAGCTACGTCGAATCAGGGACACACTTTGCCCTGACCACTGCATTCACAGAGACTCGAACACGCGCCTCTCGATACTACACTACAGCCGAGCCTATCAACTGCTTTTAAATAAATTATTTTATTGTCTATGTTGGAGATGAGTTCGTCTCAACGGGTCACCCCTTACACCTTAAAGAGATCACTTTAAGTCCACATTCACATATCCTATTTTTTTTTTCAGTTTAACACACTACCGCCTCCACCCATACCTCGCGTCCTGTGGTATTAGAGAACAGATTACAGCCGCATTGACATCGTTACATGCACATACCTGGGGTGCAGACCAATACTCTTATCTGACTCAATAGCTGACTAGACACAAAAGGAGCACGGGCTTTGATAAGGTGGGTTTTTTTATTTTATTTTATCTATTTAACGACACNGGGGGGGGGGGCGGGGGGATACGAATGACTGCTTGTCTCTCTCAAAATGAGTGTCTATGAAGAAACAGCATGACTTGCCGGAGAATTAGTTTAGAGTTGGGGAGGTTGGGGGGGGGGGAGGTCCCGCATATAACTCTTTCAGGACCTGAGTGGTCAAATGCAGAATGCAGAATTTAAATGTGTTACATTTTACAAGTTTCCTGTCTTAGCGTAAGCATCACTGCAAGCTAATACTAATACTGTTCTTTTCTTTTAAGTAATAAGTAACGAACATTCATCAAATAAACAAATATACATGAGATATGTGAGAAGGATTTCACACAGTATTATGGCTCGATAAGTTTAACCCTGATGTTATTTACATAGGTTAAGATCATTCACTTTCAACATTAAGTCAATACACAGGCCAAATCTTAAATAATAAACCGTGGGATACTACGCATTTATTGACGGCGCTGAAAACTGTAGAGAATACATTTGGGAAATTAGGCCATTAATTAATGCAAGAAATATGTAACATTTAAACATTGGGTTCATTTGAGTGATTGTGTCACGGCTTACAAGGACCATTGACTTGAGGAGGTTGTGGCTGGGTCAAATTTCCGTTTACAATAAGTTGATACTGTCAGGACCGTTATCGGTGGAATAAACGTGCTGCGTTATATTACATTAAATAGACAAATCAATCCGCATTAAGTTTAAAGGGACTGTAGTAATCTTGTTTAATTTAGCGGCGCAGTCGGTGAAATTTAAGTCGCCACGAATGTATCGAGAGTAACTAACTGGGTCCCAGAGCGTAAGCTGTGTCCACACATCTGTCATTCATTTGGTCTGTAAACTCTGTCCACACATCTGTCATTCGGTCTGTAAGCTGTGTCCACACATCTGTCATTCATTCAGGTCTGTAAGCTGTGTCCACACATCTGTCATTCGGTCTGTAAGCTGTGTCCACACATCTGTCATTCATTCAGGTCTGTAAGCTATGTCCACACATATGTCATTCATTCGGTCTCATCTGTCTGGGACCAAGCCGTCGTCAACCTAAATACAGAGGCACACAATTCACACAACATTCGAGCATGACAAGATCCTCACAGCGGGTGGGACAAGAAGACACATCTCAGATCTCAGTAATAAGACAACTCAACTCCATTTTAATATTGCGTCCTACCTTGCCAGTAAAAAGGTAATTAACGTCCGCACTAATTTCAGAACCATCCAATATCCA
Source organism: Radix auricularia (assembly GCA_002072015.1). NCBI lineage: Eukaryota > Metazoa > Mollusca > Gastropoda > Lymnaeidae > Radix > Radix auricularia. Next base: position 347,847 of record MUZC01003263.1, read on the forward strand.
CTTCCACACTCAGAAACACACGCCGGTATCCATTGGATTTTTTTCTCCGTCTATCCTCGACAAATTTCGAATCTACTCCAGCACGGACACAGAATCCGGTGCACATCCGACTTGAAGGTAAACACGGGGCCGGTCTGTGGGTTACATACACATAATCGGCGACACGATTACGACGTTACACGGCGCCGTATTGAAAGACTCGCATACATGCAGGTGACCCGGTGTAACTTTAAGTTGGGGGGGGGGGCGGCGAGAATGCCGGTACATACAGTCATACAGTGATTTCAAAAACCGTCATTCATCCATTCAGATTCGCTGTGCTGGGACATCTCAAAGAATGGCATCCCGTGTAGGATGATACACGAACATAATCTTTAAGTCAAACCATGGCATCCGTGAAGCATGAAACAAGAACATAATCTTTAAGCCAAACAAGTCACAATTTAATCAAACTGTAGCGATCTTGTATTTTACATTTCACCGACAGATAGCCCAAGTAAAAAAAAAATCATGTTAAGCCTGGTCCCTATTGGAATTCAGGACGTGTTAGCGCATTTTCGTATTATGTATCAGTACTTATGTTAGATATCAGCATTATGTAGTTATCAGTAATTGTGTTTAGATTTTAGACATATTTTTATGAATTTTCTTGTGTAATGAATATACCTGACATTTTTTTTATTTAAAAGTCATTTCTTTACATTTAAAAAAAAATTATTTTCTCTTTAATCTAACTACAAGTCACCACAAATGATGACGTAAAACTCTCTAAACTTTTACACATATTCTAATGACGTCAACTAAAAAAAAAACTAATTCTTTTGCACGCTCTCGCACCACTCTTCAATGCTTGAAAAACTATGTATTCGACTTCCGGCAATGGCGGCCGTTCCCTGCGCTAGTGTTACCTCTCGATTCGAAATATTTTTTGGTAGTTTTAACGGGGTTTTTTAACGGATCGAGTAACTGAGTGTTGATGCACAAATGGCAGGTCAGGACATACAAAAAACATATATACCTCATGGGTCTAGGACTTATGGATGCTGAGATCAAGGGTGATGACGGACGGACGGACGGACAAAACGGGTGCAATAGCGCATTCGACTTCTCGAAAATGCGCTAAAAATGCTAAAGCATGAACTGCTTAAAAGTTTAAGACATCGGGGGAAAAACGGAAGCCATTGAATAATTCATTACAGAATTACAGCTAGCAACATGGACACAAAAAATAACATAAAAATTAGGCTAATATCTAATCTATAGTAAACTTGCTTTCAGGGACGCTCAAATAATCGCAGATGACGACTGCACGTTTATTGTAGGACTATAGAGTAACTATTCGCCCAGCTTAAACAAATTATCATAAAGTTATAGTCTAAATTTAAGCAGCCCATTTATCGCGAATGACTTACACAAGTCTAAGAACTAGTTCCTCCTGCACACACATCGCTAGATTCATTTATTCCACGCACATATCCCGGTAGTGAAATAAACTCTATTACCATACAGTCACCAACAGGAAAATACGTGTGTGTAAAGGGGTCGAGTGAGGTGGGCAGAGTGATTATTACGACACACCTTTGATTGTAATAGATCAGATGGCGACAATGAAACACACAAAACTCCAAGTAAATAGGAAGAGGGCAAGACGACCCAAGAGATCTTTGACATTGGCAATAAAGAATATGATCACGCTCTCATACAGTAGAATAATATGTCTGCGTTTCATTCAAATAATTAGTTCTATCGTTTGAAATAATTTACAGTGGAGAACATCTAGACACATACATCACTAATCCAACACAGTGGAAAACATCTAGACACATACATCACTAATACAACACAGTGGAGAACATCTAGACATACACATCACTAATCCAATACAGTGGAGAACATCTAGACACATACATCACTAATCCAACACAGTGGGAAGCGCCTAGACACATACATCACTAATCCAATACAGTGGAGAACATCTAGACACATACATCACTAATCCAACACAGTGGAGAACATCTAGACACATACATCATTAATACAACACAGTGGGAAGCGCCTAGACACATACATCACTAATCCAACACAGTGGGAAGCGCCTAGACACATACATCACTAATCCAACACAGTGGGAAGCGCCTAGACACATACATCACTAATCCACTGGAGCTCATGCCCCCATCCCTCAAATGTTTCCACGCTCCTGTCATCGGGGTAGTTCAAATGTTTCACCTCGACCTCTCCATTAACATAATGTTGGTCAAGTCGACACAACAAAGTTGTTACTATCATGGTATTGAACACGAATAAATCACCCGATGGCTATAGGTGAAGTTGACGACAAACTGCACATCCCACATTTAAATTACCAGATGGGATCAGAAAATAGTCTATGTCCCTTTACGCCGCGCGGCCAAGCAGATATCTGATCAACGCCGCAAAGCAGTTAAGAATTATCGAGAAGCAAACTTTGATAAGGGTAATATAATATACTAGCCGACCCGCGTCGTAGCATACGCCGCTAATGATTCAGTGACGGGTGTAGACTTCCTCAAAAAACACAAGTCCAAATGGGGTGGGTTTGGGCAAACGACTGTGAGTGAATGAAAAGGAGGAACTCTGGAGAGAGCACCATACAATTGTCCATGACTGAAAACAGGTTTTAGAAGATACAGACACATCTTTTTTGAAGTTTGATTCTGTGCTTTATTTATTGTCATGGCCAAGGCTAACCTAACAGGGCATTGTCTGCGCGTGGTTGCGCCATGAGGAGAATTACATATATATAGATGTGTTTGTGGGGCGTAAATATGTGAACAAAAATCTGGTAGCATTGCAACATCGCACGCAATTTTTAATTTCTGCACAAGCATACCAACACATCTTAGCGGGAAAAATTTGGAAAGGACAAATAAAATATTTTGAGAATACTATAAAAGGAGTAGATCTATATGAGGGAAACTATTTTCATTCTCCATGGGGTCAAATTGTAGTCTAATCATTTTTTTAATACAGTACAGACTAGATAGTGTGAAGAAGTGGTGACTTAACAGTGACGTGTCTAACGAGATGAGACCGTACAGCACCCACAGTGACGTGTCTAATGAGATGAGACCGGACAGCACCAACAGTGACGTGTCTGAGATGAGACCGTACAGCACACACAGTGACGTGTCTGAGATGAGACCGTACATCATCCACAGTGACGTGTCTAACGAGATGAGACCGTACAGCACCCACAGTGACGTGTCTAACGAGATGAGACCGTACAGCACCCACAGTGACGTGTCTGAGATGAGACCGTACAGCACCCACAGTCATGTGTCTAATGAGATGAGACCGTACAGCACCCACAGTGACGTGTCTGAGATGAGACCGTACAGCACCCACAGTGACGTGTCTGAGATGAGACCGTACAGCACCCACAGTGACGTGTCTAACGAGATGAGACCGTACAGCACCCACAGTGACGTGTCTGAGATGAGACCGTACAGCACCCACAGTGATGTGTCTAACGAGATGAGACCGTACAGCACCCACAGTGACGTGCTTGAAATGAGACCGTACAGCACCCACAGTGACGTGTCTGAGATGAGACCGTACAGCACCCACAGTGACGTGTCTAACGAGATGAGACCGTACAGCACCCACAGTGACGTGCTTGAAATGAGAACGTACAGCACCCACAGTGACGTGTCTGAGATGAGACCGTACAGCATCCACAGTGACGTGTCTGAGATGAGACCGTACAGCACCCACAGTGACGTGTCTGAGATGAGACCGTACAGCACCCACAGTGACGTGTCTGAGATGAGACCGTACAGCATTCACAGTGACGTGTCTGAGATGAGACCGTACAGCACCCACAGTGACGTGTCTGAGATGAGACCGTACAGCACCGACAGTGACGTGTCTTACGAGATGAGACCGTACAGCACCGACAGTGATATCAAAGTTGGGAAACTCATACTCAACGTGGATTATTATTTTCATACACATAAAAAATTCCAGAGGACAATTTTAAAAAAAAAAATAAAAAAATAAAGCCATTCTTGTACCTATTAGAATCAGTCGCATCTGAATGTGATACACCGAATCCACCTGGAGAGGTCTAGCTCGGATTAAACAAACCGCCCTCTGATGAGAACCACTGGCGATGTCCCTTTATTTCTGACCAAGTATCTGTGTGGCCTGGTACTTGTGGTCAGGTCCGGTGGCCAAGCTGACGATTCTATTGATCGTTTCGCCGTTCTGCCCCCCTCCCCGCACAGGGCGCTGCAGATGAGCGGGGAGGGAGGCGATTAACTCCAGCAATCCGGGCCTCATCTACAGCCTCGCCAGGGATATCGGCCTCCTTAGCGGGGACTCCGCTGTTTTCACAAACCGTTTGCCTAACATGATGTTTCCAGTTTCTGTCCTCCAATGTCGGACGATGGTTTTTCTGGTCTATATTTAGAAGCGGTTTCAGTGGCCTGGTTCAGAGTAGGGTCCCTTTGGGGCGGGTAGGGAAGAAGAGCATTTTTTTTAAAAAATGAAGACATTTAAATTTAAGTAAGTAAAATAATAACTGATGGTTTGGACGTCAATCTTGAATGAGAAAACCGCGTCATTTCTCTTTTGTCAAACTCCAATTTACCGCTAGAGGATGAAACAGCATACGATCTGTGCGTTAATGAACACTTTTATTTAAATGCAAACGTGTTAGCTAGTGAAATAAATAATGATACGCGAAGATTGTGAAAAGTTTACGTCATCGTTCACACCTAATGGAATTTGAGAGTCCTTGTTTGGCAAGATTTATTTAAGCATCGCCCACAACGATAAACAACTTTTTCAAATTAAGACTGTATTTTTTTTTTGGGGGGGCGGGGGTTGTCAGGAGATACTGAGCCCCAGTATCAATAACATCTTCACCGTCGTGACACCACCATTGTCAACCTGATAGATTTCATCAACAGCGCCTTGTAAAAACTCGCCCTCACATCGTCATTCGTCACCTTTTTTTTTTCAGTGCTTCTCAAGATGACACCTACTATGTATTTTTTTATAAGAGAATTTGTATCAGCTGAGTCCATGAAGATTTGATTTTTGACAGAGAGAATGTCCAGGGTGTCATTCGAATGGTGTTATACTCGGCCAACGTGTTGGAGTTGAATTTAATGGCAGTGACATATTGTAACAAGCTTTTTGTCACGATTAAGACAAAAAAATACAAACAATGTGTATCTTTAAAAAATATATATATGTAGTTAATTATTTAAGTCGAATGTGGCCAATAGATTTGTGTCACTCTAACAAGGGCATCGTTTTGCATGGTTTGAAGTTAAGCATTTCATTTGTCACCGATATTCCTGACATCGTGTGTTGACCAGTCCTAGAGTCAACGGCTAAGGAACGTCCCATTTTACTTACAGGTATCAAACAGTTTATCTGTAGGCTGCTAATCTTGCATTGTCTTACGGCGTAACTCAATTCCCCATCAGAGACACTCCACGGCGTTTTCTGAAGATGTCTACTTCATTTTTTATAACTTTTTTAACTTCCAATAATTTGTAAGTGATGGGTCGATTAATCGTTATAAAATAATGTAATCTTTAAAATAATTAACGATTAATAGAGACAATAATCGTTAATTTCCACCGCCCTAATAATATTACATAAATTTAAAAAAGAAGTCTGAATCATTAGGCCGAGGGCTGTACATTTAAGTACGTCCTAAACCCCGCCAGAGAACATAGACCTGACGTTAATCCACCATGCGGACTTCCACATCCTCAAATTATAGCTCGCTCATACTTTGGTGGTTATTTTTTGAAAACCTACTTGTTAACAGACAAAGATTGTGCTCTATCTTTTTTAAATGAAATAATCGCATTATATTTACGACATCGTCGCAAGTAGAGGGAGGGGCGAAGAGTGGACACAACATCGGGAATAACACCCAAAAAATTGAAATATAATCTGAGTGGTTACTATTATTTATTTATTTATGTTATGGTTAGCAAAGAGATTGATGTTTATAAACGTTGAATTGAAAAGGGAAACCCATGGGGAAAACCGAAGCCGGAAGGTGTTGTTACGAGGTAGATATTTGTTTGTATTATGCGTCGGAAATGACTTTAACGTCTAATTAATTAAATTTGACTTGCAGAAATGACAAGATCTTGATAAAATGTAAGATGCCAATAAGACCTGACTCAAGCCATCGAGTGTGTCAAAATGTACATACACACTTCTATGTGAATCGATCCAAAGGGCGTAAGACCTGACTCAAGCCATCAGGGTCTGTAAGAATGTAGATATACACACATCGTTGTGAAGCACATCTGGCCTAACATTCGATAGACGTAGAAGCCTTGATTCAGTTTATATTTGGTTGTCTTCTATTACTTCACATGCATCTCTCCATTCATCACTTCATTTAAACCAATCACAATCATTTCGTTATTTTCGGCTCTCTTCTCTCCCAAAGGAAACTTGCATTTAATAAACCAGCTACGCAAAACCTACCAAAATAGAAATTGCTTTACCTCTGTTCGTAATCAGCAGGGTGGAATTGTGACGTTAAGATTATGTTAAGAGGAGGGGGTGATTGGCGAAATATAGAAAATATCTCTGGTGGCCTTTCAGCTATTATAATCCATACAATAATAAAACTAGAAAGTTCATAATAGTTTGAAATGTATATAAATTTTACACGACTTATCAACCCAGTGGTTCTCAAACATATCAAGGTAACGTCGTCCTAGCTGCAGCTTGTACCAAATAACGTATTTTTTAAACAAACAAACATACTGAATTGTTTAAACTGTAGCAATACCCCTGTGAGAATATGGATGCCGCGGCGCCCAAGGGCATGCACAAACGCAAAGTTTGGGAACATCTACTTTAATAAAGCAGATCGAAAACCACGCTTGAGAATTTTTTTTAACAAACCATATCATCATAACTTTGTTACTGATACAAGTAGGCAAGTTTTCAGGTAGAACTCGAATGGTGTTCCAAGTGTATCCACCCACACCAGATCGTGCGTGACAAGAGTCAAATTTAACTGCAAGCCCTTCCCTAAATCACTTATACAAAAACTATAATATAATGATGTGTTATCTAAATTTTAAATGTTCCATCAGAGAGCTCAATGATTGGGTCAGAAGACATGTTTGACTATTCCATCAGAGAGCTCAATGATTGAGTCAGAAGACATGTTTGACTATTCCATCAGAGAGCTCAATGATTGGGTCAGAAGACATGTTTGACTATTCCATCAGAGAGCTCAATGATTGGGTCAGAAGACATGTTTGACTATTCCATCAGAGAGCTCACTGATTGGGTCAGAAGACATGCTTGGACTATTCCATCAGAGAGCTCAATGATTGGGTCAGAAGACATGTTTGACTATTCCATCAGAGAGCTCACTGATTGAGTCAGAAGACATGTTTGACTATTCCATCAGATAGCTCACTGATTGGGTCAGAAGACATGCTTGGAATATTCCATCAGAGAGCTCACTGATTGGGTCAGAAGACATGCTTGGACTATTCCATCAGAGAGCTAAATGATTGGGTCAGAAGACATGCTTGGACTATTCCATCAGAGAGCTAAATGATTGGATCAGAAGACATGCTTGGACTATTCCATCAGAGAGCTCAATGATTGGGTCAGAAGACATGCTTGGACTATTCCATCAGAGAGCTAAATGATTGGATCAGAAGACATGCTAGGACTATTCCATCAGAGAGCTCAATGATTGGGTCAGAAGACATGCTTGGACTATTCCATCAGAGAGCTCAATGATTGGGTCAGAAGACATGCTTGGACTATTCCATGAGAGAGCTCAATGATTGGGTCAGAAGACATGTTTGGAATATTCCGTCTGAAAACGTACAGTTGTTCAATTCATCAGGTTAATTCAATCGCCGTGATTAACGGTCTCATTAAATCCACCCCCCCCCCCTCTTTTTTCCATACTCGACCTATCGTTCAATGCGACACCTTTTGGCGACGCTCTGAAATAAGAACCGTCTCGGTCACCGCCCACAAAATGGGCATCTAAACAGATCAATAGCATTTCTTCTCACTATCGTCTACTAGCATGGCACGGGGAGAGGTGGGGGGAGGTCTGACGCCACCGTTGACCACAGCAAATATTGGCTGTCATCTGACTGTGTGGGAAGTGTGCCCGGCGTCATCCTTGCCTCTAGCAATGACTCACTAGTAGTTCCCCAACCTAGGGAACGTGGTGTAAAAACTGAGAACTCAGGGAACGTGCCAACATAATTTTAGCTCCAATAAAGTAATACATTTGAATGGCGCTATGTTATATTAATGTCAAAAGAAAATAATAGAAAAGAAAATATATTTGTTAACAGGTATTAAGCATTGAATATACAAAAGAAATGTTTTTTTTAAAGACTTGAATTAAATGTAAACTGTTATAAACCTACGACTTTTATTTAAAAAGCCCGATTGCAGTCTCACCCCTCATTTTGTTTATGACTTTTACTTAACCGCCGAAAACCATTATCTGCACAGGATGTTTATGCGAGATCCAATGTGGTGTCACCAATGAATTAAGTGTGCGGCAAAGATACGATTCAAATATGTTACTGAGCCGTAGTCGAGTGCGAATAGATGGACTCAAAACCATCCCCAAGCCAGACAACGCTAAAAACTGTTAATATGGTCATTAAGGTCCCTGCAGCAAATTTTGAATAAATTCCCATGTCTTTTCCACAAATGGAAAAAAAACACCCAAAAAAAAGACATTTTCAGTAGAAATTAGGAGACACCTTGCCAATTGTAAAAATAAACTAAGTTTATCAAGGCGTAAGCCGTAAGCACCTTAGTTCAACTAGCCCCACTCCTGACAGAGTAATGGACACAATGATAAAAAGAACGTTAAAAATTAAAAACCCATTATATGCCTTCCCGCCCTCTGTCTGAATTCTTTTTGTTGGGCTGGAAATAAAGCCCCCCCCCCCCCCCACCGATTTTCCCCTCCAGTTGCATCTTGTGATAATGACAAGCCAAGAAAGGATAACCTGATGGCGGAAGCTAAACTACGTTAGAGACGTAACCTAAAGAGCCGATGTAACCCGTGAATGTAACTCAATTCTCAGAACTGCTACAAGGATTAAGTGCACTTAACACAGGACGACCCTGGAGACTTGAGCTTATCTCAAGCATCTTACTTAGTCGCCAACAGATAACAGGTGGACTATAATGTTGTAACTACGACTACAAACTTGTTATTGTAAAATATTCGTATCATATTATAAGAAAATTAGAATTTTGTGAAACAATATAACGAATGTTCGTGTATTTTTATTTTAAGCCCCAATGATTGTAATTAAAGACAGCTCTATATTTTACCAAAGTCATACGAATATTGACTATAAAAAACAACACATCATTTAAAGATTATATAAAAATTCACAGCACAAAAGCTTAAGTCAAATTACGGGTCTTTTATAGGATAAAATATAATATTCCATGAGTTTTAAAGCAAGTGGCATTTTAAAAATAGTATTTTAAAATGTATTAAAATGTTAATACCGATAACATAAATACTTTTTTTAAAATGCAATTCAATACACGGAGGGAAAGTGTTATAAGTTTTTTTGTGTTTGTTTAAATACTAATGCTAACAGAGGAACAAAAAACAAAAAACCATTTAAATGGAGATAAGAAAGACGGTGCACCGGGCAACACAGTAGGGCCGGATGGCACCAAATAACGATCTATATTGGGGGTTACTGAACTTTTAAAACTTCTTTTATTGATTCACTATCAACCTCACTTTCAGTCAAGATGAAAATTCAGGCCCTTCTATGAGAAATCTGTAATTTTTACTATTATTTTGTTTTCTAATTCCAGAAAATTTGGGACATTCTTGTATATAAATAAGTGGTATTTGTTTTGTTTTTTTATCCGACCAACAAAAAAAAAATTTAACAAAAAATCATTAATCAATATCAAATAAGGTTTAATATTATTTAGTACCAATACTAACGCAGTAAGAAATTGACAATATATTTACTATACAAACTAAATTGACATTAGACAAGAACATAGATGAATGAAAGTAAGCTTTAAAAGAAATTGTGGCTGCTTTATGTATTATCAATTGTAATATAATATCACTGATATCACTATTTCTTTTTAAATGTGGCATGGGTTCACACTCATAAAACCGTGAAACACGGCCTACATTTCTTCAATCCTCTAATACCGGTGCTAACTGCTAACACCCAACGAAATTGAGCGTTCATGGAAATCTGTAGAGGAACTTTAAACTAAATAAACGCCACAACTGAACTCTTGGTCATATGATAGATATAAATAATATTAACATTCATTTTAACTGGAATAATGATTTTCATATTAATTTATTCAATCTTTATCGTTGTAAGTGGAAGAAGTCCATAGCCATCAAGTAGAAGTAGCCTAAGTAATTCCAACAGTTTAATACAAAAAAAAAAATGAAGTAATATTTTTGGTGGTTGGATAAAAAAAAAAGTAGATCTACCAAATAAATTCATTACTAGCATTATATGAAAGTGGCCTAGTGGGCGATTTTCCTATTATCTTTTGTAAGGCCATTGTTAAAACAAAGTCACCTGGTCTACTAACAAATCTAATTGAAAACAAAATCATCCATCGATCGATCGAGATTCATTTCAAGTATGTTCAATTACCATAACTGCGGGAATGGGAAAATATTATTACACTGGTAATTAAAGTTGATTTATGCGGGGGGAAAGTCAATATTAATAGGCATATAAGTTGGCTTGCCCTGGTTTAAATATGGCCTAAAGTATATAAGACACGATTCGCCCTTACAACTAATCATGAGTACGTCATATATAAGTATTATAACTTAGTTTCACCAACAGGTAATGTCACAACAAAATCACCAAGTTTCACACACCAAGTACCGGGTAACACGGTGACAAGTTAATTAAACACCTTGTTTCGCCAACAGGTGGCAGGGTGACACGTTAATTAAACACCTTGTTTTGCCAACAGGTGGCAGGGTGACAAGTTAATTAAACACCTTGTTTCGCCAACAGGTGGCAGGGTGACAAGTTAATTAAACACCTTGTTTTGCCAACAGGTTGCAGGGTGACAAGTTAAATAAACACCTTGTTTCACCAACAGATAGCAGGGTGACAAGTTAATTAAACACCTTGTTTCACCAACAGGTAACATTGTGACAAGTTAATTAAACACCTTGTTTTGCCAACAGGTAACATTGTGACAAGTTCATTGAACACCATACAGCCTGAAAATCAAGCATAGTTGAGTTGGCCCCCCACACAGCCATCCCCCGAATAACAAGTGAACACTCGACATAACACAGGGATAGGCGCACACACCGTTGGAATTTTTTTTAAGTGGCAAGAATCTTTTAAATGCTTTAAATTTAAAGTCAAACTTTGGTCTCAATCAAACACACATCTGAAACTGTGTTAGATTATGTACTAGCTGTAGGCCCCACATGTGGCGGATCTAGAAAGACTGCCCCCTACAGAAATAAAAGTCTTCAAAACATATGCAGCCAAAAAAAAAGGTTAAAGCTTTTGGTTTAATGGACACACATTTTTTTCTAGGTTTTAGTTAAAGTAGAGCATGTGTTATTTGGGACCCCACTCTGGGGGGGGGGGTCTTTAGTTTCGTTTATTTGACTTTGACAATTGTATCAGAAAATGTGTTATACTTACTAGGGATCCCACCATGGGAAGGCCTTTAGTTTCATTTATACGACAATTTCTAGACCCATACAACGTCAATGGACGCGTGGCGGGCGTTACAGCCTTCACTTAATGATAGACGCTGTGTCCATAATAGGGACGGAAATATAACATTATTGAATGATAAAAATATCTGCTTAATCGTATTTGACATGAGTCTTCTGCCCTGTACTTAACCACTGCCTGATGATTTATAACATAGGGCTGCACGACTAAGTCACTACACTATTACACATTTGGTCATATAGAGTGATGCAGACCAACTCTCCAGCAAGTTTCAATGGTTTCGACGGCGCGGCCCATCACCCAAACACGTCCTCGCAAGCAATAGCCCCCTTACCCCCCCCCTACATGTACAACATTAACCACAGAACTCCATAAACAATTAGCGTGCATTCACCCTAAAACAAATGTGAAGGGAAGCAACCCAGTGCCCATTTCAGGTTTAAATATTCGATTGTTATAAATGTCACACACGGATCAAGAGAACCTCCACCGTACCCGTACAGTGGACGTCATCTAATCAATACTACTTCCCCCATACAGTGGACGTCATCTAATCAATACTACTTCCCCCATACAGTGGACGTCATCTAATCAATACTACTTCCCCCTTTCTCAGAGAACCTCCCCTGTACAGTGGACGTCATCTAATCAATACTACGTCCCCCTTTCTCAGAGAACCTCCCCCGTACAGCGGACGTCATGTAATCGATACTACTTCCCCCTTTCTCAGAGAACCTCTCTCATACAGTGGACGTCATCTAATCAATACTACGTCCCCCTTTCTCAGAGAACCTCTCCCATACAGCGGACGTCATCTAATCAATACTACTTCCCCCTTTCTCAGAGAACCTCTCCCATACAGTGGACGTCATCTAATCAATACTACTTCCCCCTTTCTCAAATAAACTCCCCCATACAGTGGACGTCATCTAATCGATACTACTTCCCCCTTTCTCAGAGAATCTCCCCGTACAGTGGACGTCATCTAATCGATACTACTTCCCCCTTTCTCAAATAAACTCCCCCATACAGTGGACGTCATCTAATCTATACTACTTCCCCCTTTCTCAAATAAACTCCCCCATACAGTGAACGTCATCTAATCGATACTACTTCCCCCTTTCTCGGAGAATCTCCCCCGTACAGTGGACGTCATCTAATCGATACTACTTCCCCCTTTCTCAGAGAATCTCCCCCGTACAGTGGACGTCATGTAATCGATACTACTTCCCCATTTCTCAGACCCACGCTCAATCAGCTGGCTCAAAACGGGTTAACAGACAAATCTGGAATTGTTACTGCGTCTTATCTTATCTGTTACAGACGCTCCTTCTACCGAAGATTATTGCGTCCTACACTTATCTTTGGTTTGTGTCAATAAAGGGTGGTGTGGACGATGTCTTATAATCATCAATACCTTTACAAATACCTAGGTAGAGATCAGGCAATTGGGTAGGGGATGATGTCTATCATTACCTTTAACAGATACAATAGTAGAGGTAAGGTGGGGTGATGTCTATGATAACTTTTACAGATACAATAGTAGAGGTAAGGTGGGGTGATGTCTATGATAACTTTTACAGATACAATGGTAGAGGTAAGGTGGTAGTAGAGGTAAGGTGGTAGTAGAGGTAAGGTGGGGGTGATGTCTATGATAACTTTTACAGATACAAAAGTAGAGGTAAGGTGGTAGTAGAGGTAAGGTGGGGGTGATGTCTATGATAACTTTTACAGATACAATAGTTGAGGTAAGGTGGGGTGATGTCTATCAATAATCAATAACACTACAAATAGCATTTAAAGTTAAAATGGCAATGTCAATGCCTATCTGTAACTTTACAAATATGATAATAAAGTTAAGATGGGTGGAGCAATGTCTATAAATAACTTACAAATACCATTTAAATTTATGATGGGGGATTGTGTATCAATACCTTTATAAATACCATGGTAAGAAAATTTCATACATTCACTTCTACTTTCCCTCCCCAGCCCCACCAAAACCACATTTTCAACTCAATCAGGTAATTCGGGTCATCTGCTGGTGTGTATTATTTCAATGATGACCCCCAAGTATTATAATGTGACTTGGCATTGTCATTAAAAAGAGATGGTTTACAACTTACAAATGCACTGTGCAACAACCCATTATTGATGCTTGCCCTGGCAATTATTGATACTGGCCCATGGATGAAATATGTGACCAGTGGTTTGTTATTGAAATAGAGGGGGTTGAAGTGAGAAAAGATAAAGACATCTGGCAGGATGGGGGAAAGGGAAGCCATAAAAATGACACTAGATTTAATTAATTCTATAATTACACTCTGAATCTGAAAAAATCCCTGAATTTATCCTTATAAACTGTATGGTGATGACCTTATGTAGAGCTCCCAGCAGGAATTGTAAGCCAGGTCATTACAGCTGACAGCTTGACCCAACATAGAGAATGACACAATCCTACATCAAATACACCATTGGTCAAATTATATTAATTTTTTTTTTTTTTTAAATTTAACTTTGTGTCACTAAACAGCAGCACCCAATGTTTCTTATTAAGTTAATTCCATTTTAATCACCCCATAAAGTAAACGCTAGTAATGAAGAGGAATTCATGAAATAATAACATTGCAGAATTTCAGTTCATTCTACCTAGCAAATTAACAAAACTTACACATTCTGGGTTCCTTTTTAATTAAAACAGATGTTTGAATTCATGAATCAATAAACAGCAAGCCCCAAGCTTTTATCTAAATGCACAGGTCTAGACAGCGTGTTTTAAAGACATTTCATTTGAAGAATGGTCTGGATTTGTTAAGGAGATTAAAATAATTTTTTTTTTTTTAACTTCTAGCTTTCAGAGTTAAAATATGATGTATTATTTCTATTAGAAAATGGCCTTTATAATTATAAGCCTCATTTTGATGGCCCTTTCAATTGGCCCCAACTCTATTTATACTGTAGACTGTAAGAATATCTTCTGGTTTGCATTTTAAATATGATTTATTAGACAATTATTAGATTTACATGGCTACATGGACATGACAAAGTGACTTTTTAAAAATTATCTTAATTGGGCATAATAATAATATATTAACTATAAAATAATTTTAGCATTGCCGCTCAATCTTTCAAACTGAAAGTGTTGTATATTTATTAATTTTTTTATTATAGTTTATTTCCATAATTTTAATCTTATTCAGCAATGGATCTAATCAATGAACAATAAATAGTTCATAGGCTAGTCATCATTTCCCATAGCATATTAATACTGTATACTGTATGGTAGCAAAAATTAAGATGTATAGGCTTAGTGTCTCATTATGGGCATATATTTGGAATTTGAGTAGGCCTAAATTTATTTATGCCTACATTAGCATGCTGATTTAATTTTAATATCACCTAATGCCTAATGATATTGATATTATATTACGAAATTCAACAAAAATAAAGGCCTTCACTCCATCATAATCATAGTAAGTTAGTAAGTGTTTCAAACTAGAAATTGAAATAAACTGATACTGATACAAATTTAAAAATTAACTTATAAATCACTTACTAAGCCTAATTTTATCCAATGAAAATGTGAATGGTTGATATTACTATTACTACATTACTTTAAAAAATTAAGGTATTTGCTTTGCTAGAATTATATATTTTATTGAATTATATAGCCTATATTATAGGCCTACACATTTAGGATTTTGCAACATTTAATGAAATAATCTATTTAAGTAATTTAAGTTACAATTTCAAGTTATTTTGCTGCAATTATTGTTTACTTTACTGGCCTGTAAACAGTGCAGTGTAGGAGCTGTAGAGTAGGAGTAGAGATTTACTATGAGTATGACTATGAATGTGGAAACTGGGGTCTGGGGTCACTGTGTGTATGGACCATTTTGGACTATGATGGGCATGAGCCATACTGGGCTAAACAAAAAATGTAGAGTACACTGTGACCGAGTCACTGTACTGTAACTTTAGATGTAGCTTGATTAGACCTTACGTATTGAGTAGGCCAGTGAAAGTAGGCAGTAGGCTGAGTAGGCATGCGCTTACCGCTAGTGAGAGTGAGGGGAGGGGGGAGAAAGTAGACTGTAAGTGTAAGACAAGACTGAGTCACTCTAATTTTAATTAAGCCTATGCCTAGAATACTAAATTAAAAGTATCAAATCAGGCAAATCCTAAAAATAAAACGTTTTAATTGTATTTATTATTTATATTGTTTTAATTAGTTTTAATTTTAATGATTTAGTGCAAATTTGTGCAAAAGTAAGAACTAAAGACTAAATAAAAATAAAGACAAAACCTGAACGTTACAATACTCTAACCAATTAGCAATTACTAAACATTAACTTAAACAATTGCTTACCTCAGAACAAGAAAATTAGATACTATCCTCCATTATTTAAGACTGACCAGCGTTAATAACTGCAGTGCAGGCAAACTTTGTAGTACTTGTACCCAGGAAAATACACTAGAGGTAAGGGTCACACCCTTACACAGGGAATATTATTTTATCAAATTGCAGGCTCGACTGCTTTTTCTTTCCCCGATGAACAACTGTTTCCGGGTTCAAGCATGATGACGTCATTTTCCCCTAAACTGGTTTTTAACTGACCTGTTTCTATTCCTATAAGTATTAGTGCTATATGCATATCGTGACTTTGGAGTGGTATAGTGAAATAAAACACTATTGGCAGAATTTTAAAATAAAGTATCCATAACAAGCTTTCCGTCTACTTGGAGGTGTATCTAGACAATTACAACTCTATTAAAGAATGTGTGTTAAATCTCGTGTACGACAGTAAAAAGGCGACTGTAGTGGGATTCTTTTAAATATATATTTTGTAAGGGAAGTAACCAAACTTAATTTATCAAAAAAGTCAATGAACGTTTCTTTCCCTGTTTACAATTAGAACCAAACTTTTTTGGCAAATTTAATAAGGAAACTGGTTATCAACTATAATTGCTATCCCATTGACGTCTCAAATCAGCAAGTTTCGGCAAACGTAACTAGATACAAAAGAGATAGATTGCACTCTGTATATTTACTGTCCCAATATCTTTGATTGTCCACAATTTTGTTCTCTAATTCTATGGTTATAGTGAAATTTTGGTCCAAAATTTTTTTACCAATAGTGCCCTGAGCAGTGTTTCTCAATCTGTGTGACGCGACACATTAGTGTGTCATGATATATTTCCAGGTGTGTCGCAAGATTATCATATATGACTAGCACCTAACAACGGCCTTCGGCTCAGTGGCGTCGTGAGG
>MUZC01003263.1:365753-396008 GCA_002072015.1 Radix auricularia
TTTTAGCTCTGTGCACTTGTTTTGAGTTTCGCATTGTGCTACTTCCTTTTCCTTACCCTAAGCCTGGGGCTGGACAATAAGTCTTTTAAGAGTTCTGAAAATTGGACTAATTGTGAAGGTAAGCAGTCTTCGAAATCACTTTAATATTCTTCATTAACTTGGCTGCTGCTCATCGAATGGCGTCATTGCTGAGCTGAGAATGGATGTCTTTATATTCGCTTAATCAATGTTGTGGGGCTTTAAAAAGTTTTCAATGATTACCATAAATACCATTTTGGTGATATCAAACTGACACTTACTCTTCTTTGATAGTATTATCGATTATTTATACTCTTTTTTCCCCACGGACTTGTCCTTTCCTTTGTCTTCATATGAATCAAATTAAAAATGCTGTCTTTTAACAAACTCAATGATAGACTTCAAATACTTGGCTGAAATCAAAGATATATTCGGCTCTTGAAGGGATACTTTTGTTTTCTGAAATCTCTCTAAAATTGTTTCCCAAATTCAACATAGCGACTTTAAGTTGTTTAAGTTCCTTCCGAAATCTTTCTGCTTCAAGTCAACAGACACGGGGCTGATTTTCGTTTGTTGCTAAATCTTTCAGTGCTGCAATATTTGTGAGAGACGTGTTGTGTTGTTGTATTGACATGGTATGAACGTGCGAGTTGACTGAGTATGAAACACGTGTTTTGTGCTGTGAACGGAAAATAGTGTGTGGTCGTGAAGGGAGAGGATGGATGGCTATTAATGTAAGGTTCGCTATGTAACAGAGATTGATTCTAAGATTCATTAAAGATACTTGTAACCCAGATCACAAGGAAGTTAAGTCGTGTTTCTTGACTTGCAAGTTCTTTTACAATATTCTCATAGTATGAGTTATAAACACACTTTACAGCAGGGTCGGCTTTAGACATAAGCAAACCGGCAACCACCTATGGCCTCCGATTAGTCTCATTATTAATGGGGGCCTCGCACAAGAATATTTTAATATTTATTTTATAATTTTATGTTACATTTTAAGCCACCATATTCACTTCGATTAGGGCCTCCAATTCCCTTAGGCCGGCCCTGCTCACAGCATTATGTCGGGCTGACCATCTTGTGTCAAACAAGGCTTTGTTAACATGTATCAATTTTATGTGTTTTGAAAGTATCTGTCGACGATGAGTAGATGCAACAAGTCAGGTATAAAGATTTTGCAGAAGACAACTGCTCCACGTTTCCCAACCAAGTGAAGGGAATGAGTTGTACACGGCACAAAATGAGTAGCACAGCACTTCTTACAAAGATTAGCCCAGACTCTGTTATACTTCCTACTTATAACTGCAGCATTGACTTATGACTGTCTAAGGCATTTTCAGGGATTCATACAAACATTGGCCCATCTTTATTATACATTATGATAACATTTAAATTATTGGGGGCCACTGGCTTTAGCCCGCTCAGCCCCCTCCCTTTAATTCAACCATAGGGGAAGGGGTCACGCATCTGTGACGATGTGTGACTAGGGGGCGGGTGTGTTTGAAAATGTGACGTCACATTTAAAAAAAACCGCAACTTTAAATAAAAGTCCCCTTAAATATTTGATTGTTTACAATTTTTTTAATGACGTTTTCAATGGCTCCCCCGCGTGTTACGATACTAGAGTGCATACTTACACTAAATACATATTTAAATGACAAAATTCGTATATGCAACATGCTAATTTTTATTGAGAAAATTATGGCTTGGGAGAGGGGTGTCTAAGCTTTGTGACGTCATAGCAGAACAAGGGGTTGGGGTTTACGTTTTTGTGACAAAGTATGACGCGGGTGAAAAGAGGGGGGGGTGAAAATTGGTAACCTGACGTGACGTCATTTATGGACGTCCCCCTTTAAATCATGAAGGGGTGACACCATGAGCTACCGCCCCGGGTGACACCAACCCTAGCGACGCCCCTGCTTCGGCTATCCAATCCTGGGGTTTGTCAGTTTCAGGTCGCATTGTACTCCACGACCCTACTCGTCTGTCGAACCACGTAGAGGTCACCCCATCTCGACAGGATGGGATATGATGTGTTCTCTTAAGCAGGCACACTGATATATAACAGTAATATACATCACAGTTATATTATATGTAAAAAATGTTATCTTTTTAATAAAATAAGTCAAAATTGTGTTTGTTTGTCATGAAAATACTCTAATATTATTAGTGTGACGTTACCCAAAAAGTTTGAGAAACACTGGTCCATGGATAAGGCATTCCTTTAAAGGTATGATGAGATTCTGCCAAAACTCAAAGTCACAGAAATTACAGTCATTAATTGAGGTATTTTACAAACAGAAAAATTTTGAGATATGGGGTCAAAGACCTTGGATTTTACATTTTTTTTTAAAATGGTCACCCTGATGGATATAAAATCGGCTACATTTCTAGCATCCAACCCTGATTGTGAACATAGATTGAGCCTAGAGAACATTATGAATTTAAAATCTAAAAATAGGTTAGAAGATTTACAAAAAAAAAATATTGCATTGACAGACATCACATGCCTCTAATAATTATTTGAGGTTGTTGATAGCGGGAGTGTTGGAATTTACCTAAAAAAGTAAATGGAAAAGACGCAAACAGGGTAAGGGTTAGCCTGACAGGACGTAACAAAACAGGTAACGTTTCGGCAAAGAACCTTTTTGAACGGACATACAATACACTAATAAAACGAATATAAAAAATAAAAACTGAGCTGCTGTGAAATCCAAAGAGTCAATGAAAGTGAAATTGAAAATGAAATTGCTGTATGTGTATATTGTATTTAGATACATAGATTTTTGCACAAACAAAATCACTTGCAAACAATTTATTACTTTTCACTCAAAAGTCTTTAGAGTAGTGAACTTTGCTAATAACTATGATAGAGGACATTAGATCTTCCTTCACACATTAAAAGCAACAAAATAGTTTTATGAAAATTCCTTTAATTTACAAATGACTATCCATTTAATAATTCTGAAATGAATAGTCTTTACAATTTACAAAACAAAATAGGGTGATTGGACAAATTTTTAAATATCATTCTTTAGTTCAATTTATAAATCATAGCTATAAGTCTAAGTCTAAGCAGACAAATTAATGATAAGATTCCTGAACATATGTGTGTATGTGAAAAAATGTTTCCCCAAATTTTAATCCCTAGAAACAATAAATATTTTTTTACAAGTAAGAATAATATAATATAATAAAAGAGAAAATAATATGATATAAACAGATTTTTTTTAAAAATGCAATAATTTATATGCTTTTAAGATTTTATTTTTAAAATTGGTTCAACGTATGTTTTCCAAAATCATATATCTTTTTCCTCAAGGTTGTTAAGGTGTAAATAAACAGTTCATAAAAAAAAGTTTTGATCTGGTTAAAAAAATTTTAATTTGTTAAAAACTGCATGCATATTTTTAAAAGTTTAAGTACAAAAAACCTGAGTTCAAATTTTTTCTTTAATTTGTATTGAAATTTACACTCTAAGGAGTAAAAGAGTAGTTTATTTATAATTAAATGTTCTATTTCTTCTTATAGATCCTCTTTGAGTGAGTGAATAAACCAAAAATCATCTCAAAGACTTCTTCTTCTTCGTTCTCAAAATTGAATATGGAGTTCTGCGTGCCACGAGTTATGCGCCAATTGGCCCGTGGTCTCCGACTTCAGCCTGCTGTATTTTCTGGATTTGCTTCCATAGCCTTTGGTCAGCCAAGACCATCTGCAAGGCAGCAGTTGTTTTTGGCAAGTGATGCAGTGTTCACATGCCACGGCTAAGGGTTCCACGCATTACCCCGCCACTTTTACCCATTTGGAGCTGGGTGGGACTCGGGGACGCCCTAGGCCCCAGGAACAAGTCCTTGGCTTCCCATGGATTCGAACTCGTGACCATCGGAACGCTAGTCGAGCGCACTTGCCACTCGACCACCGCGGCCCCCCATCTCAAAGACTAACTGCATGGAAATATCTGAATCAGATTATTTGAAAGAACTTATTTCAAATGGTGTGCCAATAAAGTGGAGTGTTCTTCCTCATAATCTCTTCTGACGCCATCGATGGACACAGAAAAATAGTCCTTAGGAATGCACTTGTTTTAAACGACTGCGCCTCAGTTAAAGGACAGTAGTGTTAGAGGAAATGTAAAAAAAATAGAATATATAAAAGATATTTTTTTGCATAAAGAATATAGAATGTCAGAGTCAGGGTATGTTGGGCATGAACAAAAGCACTTTACAAAAATTTTCATCCTCAACTTGAAAGATAACAAAAGAAAACCACACACAAATTATGTCTTACTCTGTAGTTGTACAACTGAAGCTGCAAACCTTTACTTTACAAAAGCTGCACACAACAAAGACTGTAAATTTAATATTTTCAAGGGTCAACTCAAATTATGGGAAAACATCAATTTGGTAAAAAGGAGGGCAAATCAGATAAAAGACCAAACTAAAACGGGGAAGATTTTAGTGTTGCATTAGATACTACGCTATCACATTTCATACAGAATGTTATAAAAAGCTGTGTCAAACAGTCAATGTCTTCCTATCAAAAAGATGATATTACAAATGTCATGACAGTGAGTCATGTACAAATGGAACAATCTTTACTTTTTGTGTAATAAACCATGTTAGATATGACTAAAACAAAAAAGATGATACACCGTAAATTCATGTTATAGGACTACAAAATAATAATAATAAATGGATAATTTATATAGCGCTGTATCCCAGCAAGGGATCAGTCTCTCAGTGCTTAACATGGAGTTAATAACATACATATAATAAGTAAATAACCATTCAAATCATAATAACCATATAAATTTATAAATGACAGTATGTTACACATCAGCTATGTTAATCAAGTAAAGAAATGTTGTTTCATTAATTTTGTAAGTACATTTTGAAAAGATGCGTCTTAAGTGCAGGCTTGAAGGACGTGGTTTAAAGCAGAAATAATATTGACAAGACAGGACAAAAAATAGTAATAACATTTAACTTGGTTTGGTTGGAAATTTCAGAACTGTAACTGTTAATTTTTTATTCATTCCAGATTAAATTTTATTGAATGACTTTCTTTAACATACTCAATTGTTGCTGCAATAACCATGAGCATTACAAATTGTATACTTAGTTTGTTTTTAAAATTTAACCAGGGGCCATACACACACCAAATCTCTCCATTTCTCAAAAAAACTGGGGTAAATGACTGATGGAAAACAATGCCATCAATAACGATAGTAAAAAGTAATGCTAACTATAATAACAATGGGTATATTTATAAAGAGCATCAATACAAAATGGAATACATTGTGTACACAAGGATGAGTTTTGTTTCTTCTTGCAGTGGGGTATCAGTTATAAAGGTTCTATTCAGATCCTATAAAACCCATTAATTCTTTATACAATCTACTGCAATAACTTAAACCACTCACCAAACACATGGTAGTAATGCTCACCAAACATATGGTAGTGATGCTCACCAAACATTTGGTAGTGATGCTCACCAAACATATGGTAGTGATGCTCACCAAACACATGGTAGTAATGCTCACCAAACATTTGGTAGTGATGCTCACCAAACACATGGTAATGATGCTTACCAAACACATGGTAATGATGCTCACCAAACATATGGTAGTGATGCTCACAAAACACATGGTAATGATGCTTACCAAACATATGGTAGTGATGCTCACCAAACATATGGTAGTGATGCTCACCAAACATATGGTAGTGATGCTCACCAACATATGGTAGTGATGCTCACCAAACTTATGGTAGCGATGCTCACCAAACATCTACAAGTTTTAAACAAGTCTCAAGAAGCACAGTAGTGAAAACCACCATGAGGCTTGGAGGAGCCTAGCCAAGAAAACCACCATATGAGGCTTGGAGGAGCCTAGCCAAGAAAACCACCATATGAGAACTTATTGGAACATTTGCTTGCCTGGATATCTCAAAGAGAATTCATTCACCATTAGTAATGTAAATGATATCTCCTCTTTAGTTTACAAAAATAACATCATTTACCTTTTCAAATAATAATGTAATGTATTTACAAATTAAACATTTTTTAAAAAATATATATTAAGCTAAATGAGCAAACTAATTTAAACTTTTTATATGTAATTTATTTCACAACAATTCCTTTTTTTTATAAAATATTAGTGTTCTAGATAAAGCAATCGAAACCTAATATTAGGATAAGTCTAATAATGTTATATCTGGAGTTTGATCTGCCACATATAGAATTTGTTCACCATTGGCTCTATAAGGTTTCATCCAATTAACTTTACTAGGGTGACTCAACGTGCGCATCTTGCAGAGCTCTGATATTGCCAGGTTTTTATCATCCTCTGGATTGGCATGGCCCCCATTTCCATTCATGTAAACAGGTGCAGGTTCATAGAGTTCTGCTTTAGTGAGGTCCCACTGATTTATGCATGCATCGTTGCCGGAAGAGAGAAAAATATCATCTGTAAGGAAATGAACCTGGGAAACCCCCTGGACGTGCCCAAAGAGAGCAAACTTTGCCTGCAAGTTTTTCTGAGATCCACTAAATATAGGGATCTGGCCATTCTCAAGAGCACACGCTAAGATGCTACCACTTGATGAAGTTGCCATATGATGAATAAATGGTGGGTTGATCATGTAAGGTGTGTCCCCCGGGGTGGCATGCAGCTCTTGCATGTTGAACTGATTCAAACATTTAGGTTTGGAGAAATCCCAGTGGACCAGTCGGCAATCAAGCCCACCACTCACAATTTCCCACTGCCTTCCAGGTCGGAAAATAGCGGTGGAACATATATTTGTGTGCTTGTGCCGCAGAGTTTTGAAAACTTTTCTGTCCTGCAAGCTAAAGACTTTAATTTCACCGGAATCGTCACAAGCTGCTAAGAACTGTTCCTTAGAGTCTAGCGTGACTTGATTGATTTCATCTTGATTAGAATGGAACACATACACTGGCTCTTGAAGCCTCTGAGTATCCAAGATTAAAACTTCCTCACCAAACGCAGCATAGATAATGTTGGGGTTTTCTTGTGAGAACACAACGGATGTACAGTCAACATCTGGCCTTGCCAGCTTGTCTTTC
Source organism: Radix auricularia (assembly GCA_002072015.1). Classification (NCBI taxonomy): domain Eukaryota; kingdom Metazoa; phylum Mollusca; class Gastropoda; family Lymnaeidae; genus Radix; species Radix auricularia. The sequence goes on from MUZC01003263.1 coordinate 372,861, forward strand.
AGCTGCCCTTCATGTGTCCAAACACACAACTCACCGCCCTCACTGCCAGAGACAACTTGTCCAGTTAGCCCTTGGACGTCAACGCACAACACAGAATTGACGTGACCACCGGTCAATTTCGTAAGACTCATCTGGGATAGAATAAAAATATTCCAATGTATTATAATTTATAGTAGCAACCGACCAGTAGACATTTTCTACCGGGTACCAAATCCGAATAGTTAGATGGACCAGATCCGAGTACGAACCGAGTACTAGAATTGTTTTTTAAAAAAAAAAAATCGGACATCCGAATAATTATCGGTGGCTTTATTTCGCAAAAACATAAACCGCTTTGTATTTAGCTTTCACGTTTTCTACCATTAAAATTTAAGTTCAGGCATTCAGTTTGATTTATTTTTTTACCAAAGCGCGATAATGCGCAACTCAATGGAACTCTCTTTAGAAACGAAATTACAGAAAATAAAAACTCTTCAGTGCGTGAAAAATGATGTTTTCGACTTCTGGCAATGGCGACTGTTTCCCTCGTTAGTGTTATCACTCGATTTGCAAAGTTTTTTGGAAGTTTTTACGTTTTTTTTTTCGAAGATGCGATTTTGCAAAACTTTATTACTAAAATAATAGTACTAAACTACAGGTAAAAATAGTTTTAAACTCAAAACGGTCTTTCTGATACATAAAATAACCATTCTTATCCTAAAAGATGACATTAGTATGACAATAATAACATAAATGGATTTTACGCAATTTTTTAAATTTCATAACCGGTTGATCGCAATTCGGGAAATTCTTATGGCACTGAGGCGGAAGTTTTCCGAAAACCTTATGGCAGATTAAGAGTTAACTTCAGTATATAACGATTCACTTTTCGTATCTGTTTCCAAACATTTAGTCAACTTCAAATATTTAACAACAATGTTTTGTCTGCATTTTTTTTTCAGCTAACTCATTCTATCTGTTATGACAAAGCACTGCTAAATAAGTATTAACCTTTTCAATGGAATGCTGCAGTAAAGCTCTTTTAAGAAAATAATTTATGTTAGGATACAATTTAGAAAAATATTATTTCACTGTTCACACATCTAAAATTACCCAACCTTGCAACCCTAACAGCCATTATTACTTGAATTTCAATATTTTATTATTATTTTTGTTGCCATTTTCCAATTTTTATACCTTAAAATATTGTGATGGTTGAAAGTTCAGAATTTTAAAGGTTTTATCAGAATTCTGCAATCACGGGTAAAAGATATGTAAAATTCAGGAAAATTGGGGTAATCCTGCAGTTTCTACACATATTTTATTTCAAAACAAAGTTTAATTTCCTTGTGAGAAATTATGTTTTTAATTTATTAAAATTTAAATGCATTATTATCAGGGTTTCGAAAATTATAGATTAATTTCTCCATTAACCGGTAAAAAATTTTATCAATTGAAATTATTTTAATCAATAAAATAGCGATACATCAATTTTGTTTACCTAGCACCCTGCTTGACAGTTTTTTTTAACATGCTAAAAAAAATTTACTGACTGGAGATATTTTTAAAAAGTATTATTCATCTATTTTAATGTTCTTAGAAGATCAATAAATATTTTTTTTGTAAATTTCACTTTTTATTTTGTTACTGGATGTTTGATTCTTATTTAGTATAATTTAGTTTGTTTGTAAGTGAGAAAATTTAATTTGGCATCTTACTGTGACAATCCAGGAAGTAGGGTGATAAATAAACAATATGGTGGTATCATGTTCGACTATTATATTTATTTATTGGAAAAAATGCCTTAGAAATTAATAAGACATACAAATTAGCGCTTTAACGTTTAAAGCCCCAAAAGGTTTTTGTTAAACTTCCGCCTCATTCCCATAAGTGTTTAACGTATTGCGATCAACTGGTTATAAAGTTTAAAAAATTGTGTAAAATTTATTTTTATTATTATAGTTATATTGACTTCATCTTTAAGGATATGAATGGTTATTTTACGTATTTAAATGACCGTCTTGAGTGTAATACTACTTTTCCCTGTAGTTTAGTACTATTGTCTTTATAATAAAGTATAGCAAAATCGCATCTTCAAAAAAAAAACAACTTAAAAACTAACCAAAAAATTCGCAAATTGAACGATAACACTAGCGAGGGAAACGACCGCCATTGCCGGAAGTCGAATACACCTTTTTTCAGGCACTGGAGAGTTTTTATTTTCTGTAATTTCGTTTCTGAATCTAAAGAGAGTTCTATCGAGGCGCGCTTTACAGCGCTTTGGGAATAGAGACTTGGTGCGCATTACAACGCTTTGTCAATTTAATTTAAATAGCTAAAATACAACATATAATTATAATAATGCATTCAATAAATGAAAAAAGTAAGTTCTCATGAGAACATTAAATTTCGCTCTGTGAAATAATGTAGGTGTAGAAACTGCAGGATTACCAAAGTCGAATGGTTGGCAGGACTGCAAGGAACAATAACATTTGTAAATAATAAAGTAAATATTTGAGTGAGAACTGTCAATGACTCTAATTCAATAACATGTCAATTTTGACAGAGGTAGACTAATAAAATAATAAAATTAAAAAAACTACAGAATACTTCTGTTGCCGTATCTACTAATTTGGTATCATTGGGGCCTTCCATAAATGACATCACGCACCTGTGGGGGAGGGGGTCACACTTTTGTGACGATGCGTGACAAGGGGGAGGGAGGCGGTTGAAGAAATGTGACGTCACTTCAAAAGGGTCACTTTAAATAAAAACTTCCACTGAAATATTTGGTGGCTTAAAATTTATTTTATAACTTTTATTTCTTTTTGAAAACCAACAATGCTTCTCAAAGTGCTGTCGGTAGGCCATCAGACTGGTTGGCGTAAGGCGCAAGTTATAAAGAAATCGAAATTAAATCTAATTATAATACTTGTAATTAAATTTGAGAACTCACAAGAGAACGTATGAAATTGTTACCAAGCCTCGTATGATGTTAACATGAAAGCATGTGTGATGTCGCCGCCGCTCAGTTTGGTTCTCTCTCGATAGGAGTCGGCGAACTTTTTTGCCGCTATCCCACATTATTAAAGTTTATTTGTGGGTTACCCCCCCCCCCGACTGGAGGTCCTTCCCACATTCCCACATGAGTCAGGGATATTTAATTGTCAAATTTAACAAATTCATTTTCTGGAAGGAACCAGTTCAATACTGAGCATATGTTCCAAGTGTACACGTACACATGACATATTTTAATATATCTAGTGGATTTTAGATGCCCCAAATGACTCATCATTACCCCAAGAATTCCCTTTTGACCCCAGATGAAGCAATTTACCCCTGTTCGCCGAACTCTGTTTTACTCTGCCCATCAGTCAATTGAGTGATTTTTTAAAAATACATTTTAAAAATATTTTTTTCGAAACAAAGAATTCAGTAGTGATGATTAATAGTCAATGTTTAATTTGTATGTATTAAAATGATATATTATCAAAGGATGTTAACACAATTCGTTTTTTGAAGGCCGTAATATATTATCAAAGGATGTTAACACAATTCGTTTTTTGAAGGCCGGTTAAACGTTTTTAAAAAATAGACAGGTTCAAACGGATATCTAAAAATAAAAATGATAAAATTTTATGTTTTATATTTAAGTTAATATTAATGTTACCCCAAAGGAGTGGATTCTAGCGAATTTTATATCCCCACAATGATTCAGCATTACCCCCAAGCAGTGGCTTTGCTAGGGGGGGGGTGGGGGGTGCGGGCCACCCCGGGTGACACCATGAGGGGGTGACACCAGACTGTAAAATTCTATATATTCCCTTTATTTGGCACTGGAAAACTCAGAGGAGTTCTATGGGTTAAATCGTTAGGGGGTGACATCATGAGCTACCGGCCTGGGTGACACCAACCCTAGTGACGCTTCTGCCCCCAAGAGTTCCTTTTTCACCCCAAATAGATAATTTACCGCTGTTCACAGACCCTTCGTTGAAACCGCCCAATAGCGGTAGCAATGTATTTTTCATTAGTTATTTAAAAATCAAAAGAATTGTAAAAAACAAAACCAAAAAAAAAATCTTGTGAGCTTCGGAGTGAAAAGTTATGATAATTTTGGATATTTTTATTAATGTAGTATTTTTCAGTCTTCAACTAGCAAGAATTACTTATATTGCGACGTACAAGATGACAGCCTACATTCCTGTACAAATGTGGGATCCGTACAGTACTCGCCTTACTCCTCTTCCAGCGCATACCTAATAATTTTTAGAAAACATGAGATTTGATATCAATTTAGCATTTTTATATCAAATGCCTTTGACGTGCATATACTGAGAAGGAAAAATGTCACTATAAGATCAAAATCAATTTTAGGAATCGTCCTGTATCTATATATTCTAGGTCTATCAAGAATGCAATGATCCTTGTAATATCAATAGTCACACTCACGAGCTTGAAAATCAAAGGGTTTTTTAAATTACCGCTGCATTGTTCGTTAGCTGTTTTGCTATGTCTATGTCTTGGCAACTAAAAAAATTTTCAAAATTATTTTTTATATAAAATAAGCTGAATTCATACTTAATCTTATAGGGTTTTAGGCTTAGGCCATGTAAGGGCTCATTTCGCTATCACGTGAGTTCAGGGAAAAATCACGTCAAACACAGGAAAAGAATGCACCAGTACTTGGTGAAATAGAAAAATTCCTGCCGGTCGTCTAATACGAAAAAGTTTGAGAAGCACTGGCTTACAATTTATTTAATGTCATTTTACATAGATTCACGCTTGTTACTGTTACGATATTACAATGGAAACCTACTTTAAAAAATTGACAAAATAAGTAGCCTAAGTGATTTGAAAAGACTTATTATTTTGAAAAAAGGTTGTTTTTTTGTTGTTTTTTCTTTGTTTGTTTGGTTTTTATTTTATTTTTTAAATTTTTTTTTTGGGGGGGTCAAAGTTTTGTGATGTATTTTTGGAGGGAGGTTGTAACTTTTAGTAAAGGTATTATGTCGCAGCAGTACACGACCGAACCATGCCATCTTGCGTGACGAAGGGGGGGGGGAGAGGTGCAAAATCGGCAAAAATTGCATGACATCATTTATGGATGGCCCCATTTAACTGCAAGCTTCAATATCTAATCAATGAGTAAATGATAATGTTCATTATTGCTTTATTTTAGTTACCTACTAGTGCCTACTACTGTTACTTTATTTGGTTTGTTTGGATGACCCTAGGCCTATACTAAATACTACTATACTGTACCGTCAAAAGTAAAAGTAACTAAGTACTAACTAAAACTAAAGAAAAAACTTGTCCTTTCAAAAAATGTGTTAATTATTTTTAATTTATATTCATCGATTAACTTTTAATAATAATAAGAATCAATTTATTTAAATTTAAGCGTAATGAGCTAATTAAAGCAGATACCGTATATTTTTTACTTTCAATTTCTAGCTTCTGTACTATGAAATCATCCACACTTTCTTTCCTGAAGCCTGCGTTGCAGTTCTCGTTTCATTTCTTACCGAAATCTAGTGTGGTTAACATTAAAATGCGAGATAAGTTTTGTTTATCAATTTTTCATCTCGCATAATTTTTTGCCCTTATTTGGAAGTGAATTATCTTCTTATTTGTTACAGTGAAATATGTAACACTATTATAGAAATAATGAAGATGTTTAAATTATCCCTATCTTGATATACCTAGAAAAATACAAAAGTGTAACATCGCGAACATGAAATTAGTAATATAGTATAGCCTATCACTATCATCATCATCAGTCCCGTGACCGTTGCAGTCCTTGGGGTGGGTGCGGGGGGAGCGCATGGACACTTCAACAGATAAAGATTTCCACAGTTGCCTATCTTGAGCGGCGGCCAGTAGTTCATTCAATTCCACCCCTGTCCGTTCCTTTACGTTGTCAAGACAGCTTTTCCGTTGTCGCCCTCTTCGCCGTCCCCCCCCCTTAACGGTGCCGTGTAGGATACTTTTAGTAAAGGTATTATGTCGCAGTACACGACCGAACCATGCCATCTTGCGTCTCTTAATTGTTGTTATAATTATAATCATTGCTTGACGACCTGCAATCGAGTTTATTTTGTCCCAGACATAATCATTGGTTTTGTGTACTAGTTCTAAATAGTTTTGGAGAATTTTCCTCATACACTTGTTTTCAAATGCCTGCAGCTTGCTTTCCGGTGGTTGCCATTAGTGTCCAGGTCTCACATCCATAACGGACAATGGTTTTAATGAGAGCTCTGTAAATCCTATTTCTTCTATACCAGAATACATCGCAATTCTCAGAATGATTTTGGAGTGAAAAGGGTGAAATAGACTCGTTTAAAGAAGCGAATAATTGTTTAACAGACACTGTTAAATTAAATGTTCTGTAACTGTAAATTCATCCCATCCATGTCATAAATTAATAGCAGCTTTTTAAAAAGATAATTTTTGACAAGTCGCTGAATTTATAGTGACTTCAAATGATTTCTTTAATTTAATAATGGGCGGTATACATTTTGGATCAACTAATATATCATATATCATCCTTAAAAAATCTGAAATTCGTTAAAAAAATTATCAATGGAACTGGTCCATATGGAAAACTGTATTTTATTAATATAATTTTATGGTTTTAATATTAGCTAGTCCAGATTACAAATATTTTCAAGAATTAATATTATTTGAATCCATTGAAAGCCTTTAGTTAAGTGGGATTTAATTGATTTGATGGCAATCTCAGAATATTCCGCTATGACTTTTATCCAGAAGACTGGAAGAGTTGTTTTCTCGAAAGTAAGTTTAAACTTCTTCTTGCACTATCATGCTAGATTCGCCTGGTTTGTTGACAAATGGGTCACGGATCCATTCCCTACCATTTCTTGTGTCTTTTGTGTTTGGGAAGTAGCGCGCAAAATTCTTTAAAAGAAAAGACATGTGATCGTGCACCAACTTGGACAAAGAGTGCTCAGTCCCGTCTAGAATCCCCGGTAATGTTTTAAACATATCCAATTTGCGTTTGCTCATGCGCTGTTCCCACAAATCCAATTCGGCTTTAAACGCAACTACTATGTCAGCCAAATTGAAAACTGTTGTCGCTTTCTCCTGAAGAGACAGATTGAGTTCATTGAGATCTGGCTGAATATGTCACACAGGTAAGAAAGTTTCGCGACCCATATCTTGTCACTGTTATGTGCTGCCAGCGGTGACTTCTTTGCGGAGATAATTATTTGCAATTGTTCTCGTAATTCAAATACACAGTTTAGCGATTTTCCTTTGGACAAGCATCTTATTCCTTTGTACAAAAAGGAGGCATCTCTGTTCTGCGTCCATCTCCTCACAGATCTGCTCAAACAGGCGTGAGTTGAGGGCGCGTGCCTTGATGTGGTTTATAACTTAAACGACATCGATTAATACACTGTTAAATTCTGGTTACATTTTTCGGCTTGCCAACGTTGCCCTGTGAATGATACAATGCGTAGATTCACTCTCAGGTGCAACCTCCTTAAACCGAGCTGTTAAACCAGACAATCGTCCGGTCATGGCAGCAGCTCCATCTTTGCAGATACCGACACAAAAAGACAATTTCAGGTGTCCTGACATATCCCCATCCAATGACTTTAACAGTTCAGCTCCTTGGTGTTGGTTGACAAAGATAGAGCATATAACAAATCCTCATGTACATCCTCATGACAAATATATCTCACATAAACAAGTAATAATGCCGTGTTGTCCAGGTCTGTAGATTCGTCAACCTTGAGTGCTTACCATGGTGATGAAATAATCCTCTCCAACAATTGTATCTCAATATTTTCGGCTATTTCCTCAATGCACCTAGTTACAGAGCTAGCTGAAAATGGCACATGTGCTATCTTTTTAACAGCGGCCTCTCATAGAAGTTCACGGCAAATGTCTTTAGCAGAGGGCAAGACTAATCCTTCACAGTTAGTGAATGGCCTTTTAGCCTTAGTAATGCAGTTAGCCACCAAAATGAAGCTCTCAGTGCGTTCTCATTGACTGATGCGGTGGCCCTGAGAAATGTCCTTTATGTTCAGTCAATGAAATTTAAGAACATAAAAACGAAATATGAAAAAACAGAAATAGAATTTGATGAGCTTGCCAACAAGGACGACCCACCAAGATCGCGCACGACAAAAGAGCGCCGACACCGACATAAAAGCACCATGATAAGAGCACCGATATGAGAGCGCCGATATAAGTGTCCTTGATGTTCTTTGGACGTGGTCCCGCCAAAGTGGTGAATAAGCTTTTCCATCTTGTGTATGGAAAGATGCGCAATCCCTAGAAAAATACATCACTTTTTAAAATCATTTATTTCGTACTTGGGTTATCAATCGATGTTGTTTTTCAAAAGGATGAAAACTATTTCTTTTTTAAATGACTTTGCTGTGTAGGAGAGGCTCCAGATATGCATCCATGGACACTGTTGGCGTGTCATCCCCCCCTTTGTTCGTATATTATATATAAAAACTCACTTGCCAGATGAAGTCTTTCATTACACCACTCATGTTAGCTAACTTAAGAATTATGACAAATAAATAACAATAATAAATATAATTATAATAATAACCCCTTTTCAAATCATGATGGTCTATGGGGCAATTGAAGTAGCGTTTACAAGTTTCATTGAACTGCTCTAACGAGCAAGAGATATTGTGTCTAACATTTGAAACAGTGTTGTGACTGAGCGATTTAATAACTGTAAAATAAAAAAAGTTATTGATAAAAATTGGTCATCAATTTTTTTATTAAAATATATGCTAGACTATACGCAAGGGGCTTTAAATAGTCACTCAAAAAATTCTAACTGGATTTCTGTTCAAGATAAAATTGGTATTTTTAGAAAGCTTAGAGCTAACCCTTCAAAATAATATATGTTTTAGAGTTTTATGACAATGTTTAATTTTTTTTTCAAAGTACCTACAATGTTATGAGGCGGCGTGCCCAATATATTAGTTTTATATTGATATATAGATAATTGCATTGGCAATGTTAATGGATTAAGAAATGTACGAAGTTTTATGATACGTTATGATCATGTACTTTTGAGCAGTCTTGGTATTCAGGGTATTGTTATTATGGTTTTAGAAACGTAATAATTTTACAATAGTTGGGGTGAGTGGTCAGTAACAGGCGTAATACGAGATGCCACATCTCAGATAGATTCATCTTGTCGGCATCCTTCCGTCTCGCAAAACGATGGTGCATCACCATTGGTCTGAGGTGCATTTCCTCGTGTAGCTGTGCAGTCCTATCCTGGAGTGACAGTCTTTACCACAGCTTTTGCACATGAATTCTGGGCTTCCAAATGTTTTGACCTTTCTCCTAGCTCCTCTGTCAGTAGCTCCTCCATCCTTCGCTCCTCGGCTACTATGACGCCCTCTTTTACAACTGTGCGTCTTTTGCCTTACACTCCAAGTCTATTGTGCGTACTCTGGCTGCTTTGGGTATGATCTTCAAATCACAGACGTGGGCGACCTGTCTTGTTATTTCCCGATGCCAGTTCTCCACATAAGAGGTCCTTGGGGATGCGGCCAGAGCTAATTCTTTTTACATATGCTATCCATCTCAGGCGTTTTTCACTAATGATTGAGAACATGCTTTGGATAATCACCATTTGGCACTTTTTTCCTGCCATTTAATGCCAAGGATTTGACGCAGGCACCTCAAGTGTAAGCTATTACGTTTGCGCTCATGGGATTTTTAAATTTTAAGTGGTCCATGTCTCGCTATGTATGGCAGCGTACTGATGACACAGGCTCGATAGACACATAGTTTGGTTTTCTCCGTTAGCTTGGCGTTATGCCAGACCCGTTTATTTAGTTTAGTCATTGTGGCAGCTGCCTTGCCAATTCTACTGTTTATTTAGTCCGCAATGGACAGTGTGTTGGAGACTTTGGATCCCAAGTAGGTGAAGCTGTTCACAACCTCCACGTTTTCATTGTCGATATTGGTGGTAGGAGGAGAACTTATGTCTTGGGCCATGATTTTTGTCTTTTTCAAGCTGATTTGCAGGCCAAATTCTTTTTAGGCGTTGGAGAAGCTTCACACAAGTTATTGCAAACCAGTTTCTGAGTTTGCTATCAGTGCCGCATCATCCGCAAAGAGTAGCTCACGAATTAGGGCATCTGTCGTTTTGGTTTTGGCTCGGATGAGGGCAGTGTTGAAAAGTCCTCCATCAGCTCTGGTGTATAACTAGATTCCATCAAAGCTATCCTTAAATGCGTATGGAAGCAGTACAGAAAAGAATATTGCCAACAGTATTGGTGCAAGTACACAACCTGCTGACTGGAAATGCGTCTGAGGTAGCTCCATCGAACTGCATTGTGCCATGTATATTTACATGCATCGAACTGCCTGGTGATGGTGAGTAGGTGTGTGGGACAACCGAATTTTTTCCAGAATTTGGAATAGCCCATTGCGACTGACTAAATCAAAGGCTTTCGTGAGATCCACAAAGGCAATTTATAGTGGCATCTGCTGCTCTCTGCATTTCTTCTGGAGAACACCATGTCTATGGTTGACCGACCAGCGCAAAAACCGCATTTAGATTCTGAATAAACTTGGAATTCTAAGCTTTCTACTCACGTTAGTATGACACGGGCAAAGGGCTTTCCTAAAATACTAGAGAGTGAGATGCCATGGTGGTTATTGCAGTCATTTCTATCGCCTTTGTTCGTCTATAATGTCACTATATTTGCATTCATTAGGTCCAGGGGTTTGTAGCCCTGTTCACAGCAGAGGGTCAGAAGCTCGTGCAAAGATTGTAGTAAAGCTGTCTTGCCCCTCTTTAGAACTTCTGGTGGTATGCCATCATTGTCATGGGTTTTTCCACAAGGTAAGCAGTCAATTGCTTTGCTAAGTTCTTCCATGGGCGGCATAGTGGGGGTGTCATCAAGAGCGGTGCTGGAGACTGTGGTAACTGTTGCATACAGTTCCAGATAATGCTCAACCCACATTTTTAGCTGCGCTGCCTTGTTTTGGATAATTTCTCCACTCTTGGACATTAGGGGGAGGCAACTTTGGATGTCAATGGGCCAGTTGCTTTTTTTTTTTATATTTTCGTACATTGCTTTAGCATTCCCCATGTCAGCATCTGACTGTATGCTGGAGCAGTGGCGTAGCTAGAGCTTTTGCCGCCCGGGGCGGTCTCCAATTTGCCGCCCTTTTAGGGGACGTTCATAAATGACGTCATACATGGAGGGGAGAGGTGTCACACATTGGAAGTCACATCAAAACGTGCAACTTTAAATAAAAGTTCCACTTTAATATATGATTACCGACACTTTATTTAATGAAGTTTTACATGGCTTCACGCGTGTTAGGATGTTAGAGAGCAGCCTTACGCTAAAAATATTTAAATGACAAAAGAATTGATTGGAAACCTGCTCATTTTCAGATAGAAAATACGGCTCTTATGGGGGGGGGGGACCTTTGTGATGTCACTTTGAGGAAGGGGTCTACGTTTTTGTGATGACGTGTGACCAGAGGGCAGGGGGTGAAAAATCAGCCAAAATCGCGTGACGGCATTTAAGGACGGCCACTTTATTCAATTTTTTATAAATTAATAAACATCAATAAATAATTGTAATTTAAACGAAGTACAAGTAAAATTAAAAGGTGGGAATCCATCCCATGTCATATTTATGTAAGAATTAATAAATGAGGCCGCATAATATACATATTTGTACACATTTTTAAAAATAAAAAATTCTTTTTTTTTAAAGGCCACAAGAGAATTACTGAGGTTGCAAGTCCCCCACCCTCCTAAAGAGGCAAAACATAAACCAAATTTACAGAAAAAAAATATGACAAATTAATATGCTTTTATTTTTTATTTATAAATACATTATTTTTTTAAACAAAACAAAAAACAAAGACATTGTATACATTAGTATGTAAAAATATGTATAAATTTACGTAAACCTTACTTTCATAGAAGAGAAATCGTGTATTATGTTATCAAAATTTAAATTATTTGAAAAATCTTGTTCTATGGACAATATTGCAAGATTGTGTAGTCTTAAATCACTCATTGTAGAACGAAGATATTTTTTTATCAGCTTCAGTTTGGAGAAATTTCTTTCACAACTATAAACACTGACAGCAATTGTTGAAAACATTATTAGCAAAAGTATAATGTTGGGTAAAGAATTTTCCAATCTATACTGTTGAATATATTTTAATAGATCAAGGGGGCATCCCCCCCCCCCNCCCCCCCCCGTTTTCTAACATAATGCCTCTTCTTGTAGTGTAGGTAAAGCCAGGGCTGGTCTTAAGCCACTGCCACCTATGCGGCCGCAGTGGGTTCGCGCTTTCATAGATATTCATGTTTATTTATTTATCAAAACTATCATACGATTGATTTAAGTGGCCGTCCTTAAATGACGTCACGCGATTTAAGCTGATTTTTCACCCCCTGCCCCCTGAGTTTTGTGTGTTCGTTGTTGTGGCAAGTAGGAAACTCCATTAAAGTTGTTTCTTTATTTCAAGCAGTGTCTTTATTCTTGTCTAAAGGTAATTGTATGAATCTTGGAGCAAGCAGTCAAGATATAAGTATTAGGACGCTAGTGACAATAACTTTGTTCCATGAAATGGGTTTGAATTATTATTTTTGACAGTTTTCCATAAATTGAGATTCTATAGTCTATAGTAAAGAAAAAATATTGCAATAATATGAGTAACGTTCCACGTTTTACTAGTTATTTCTTCAGATATAAATTTTCCAAGACGCTTGAAATTTTCAAATATGTCTTTTTCGAAATTATTTATGTTATTGCGATGTTTTTTAACGGAGAAATTTGAATATTTTCATGCTCTTAAGCTAAATCTTAAAAATCTTCCATAAAATAGACGAATTCAAATTATTTACACATTACTTTAATTTGATAGGCGTAGCATTTTTAAAGAATAACCGAATTTTAATGAAAAACACATATTATGTATGCTTCTTGAATGCAATAAAAAATACATTTAATTTTTAGTAAGTTACCTTAAAATAATTTTCTAAAACTGAAACAGTTATATAAATTACACAATATTTGAACTACCATATCATGTAGGTATTTGTTAGCGCACCATTCTGCGCTTGTCGAAATTTCACGCCAAAATTGTCGTGGCGATAGAAATAGTACATATTATTCGGCCCAGCGGTGATGTGTTGTTGTTTTTTTTTTTTTTGTTGCAGTTTTCTTATAAAAGCGCCATTTGTGACACATACCGCTTAATTTTCCAAACGAATCGATACTTTTTTAGCCACTTTTAATTTGTGAATGTTGCGTGAGTTCGTTAATTAAGACTCGAAATTAATAATATTTTTGTTTCATCTTGATGTTCCCCTTTCAAAAGAAAATTGGCGGCTGCCGGAAAGGGCTTTATTTTTCAAATGCCCACCAGTGCCGCCCTTTAGATGAGTGCCGCCCGGGGCGGACCGCCCCCACCGCCCCCCCCCTAGCTACGCCACTGTGCTGGAGCAGACGCATTGACGTACGACATTTTGGGAATGTGACTTGGCTGCTTTTAAGGCATGCAGTATGTCGGGTGTAGGCTTTTCCTTGTACTTGTGTTGTAGGCCATAAGAGCTTTCCGTTTGGCTTCAGTGACAGGTTTCATCTCGTCCCAATGTGCATCAAACCAGTCCGTTATTTTTTGTTCGATTTTTTTTACCAAAGGGGCCCACACGTACCCACTATTCAGGAACACCAACATTTCTAGCGATGGCCCTGGGGTTCAGCCATATGATGTATTCATTGTCAGTTTAATCAAACACTGGACAGTTTCTATGACAACATTTAAATAAATATTTTTTTTAAAAAATAATAAAATTAACTCAGACACAAACAAGAAGTAAAACAAAAGAGCATTATTCCCGGATTTAAAAAAAAAGAAAAGAAGAAAAGATTTTTATTTTATTCATTTTTCAACAGGTGGTCAAACTGAATATTCTCTCTTCTCATTCATCAGCAAACGATGGGACTTTAAAGAGCTCCATGCCTCTTTTCAACCTGTTTCAGGAGAGAAACAAAGAAGTATGAATGATCAATAATATCACACAAGTTTTAAAAAAACAACAGAGAGAGCAATTTTATCACTCTGGTCCTTTGTCATGACTTTCGGTATAACAAAAACTGAGCTCTGATGTAAACAAAATTATTTCTGATGTAATCAAAACTTTATTTATGATGTAATAAAACCATTTTCTTATGTAATCAAAACTATATTATGATGTAATCAAAACTATGTTCTGATGTAATCACAACTATATTCAGATGTAATCAAAACTATGTTCTGATGTAATCAAAACTATATTGTGATGTAATCAAAACTTTATTTACGATGTAATAAAAACTATTTTCTTATGTAATCAAATCTATATTCTGATATAATCAAAACTATGATCTGATATAATAAAAACTAGATTATGATGTAATCAAAACTATATTCTGATGTAATCAAAACTATATTCTGATGTAATCAAAACTAGATTATGACGCATTCAAAACTAGATTTTGATGTAATCAAAACTATATTCAGATGTAATTGAAACTAGATTGTGATGTAATCAAAACTATATTCTGATGTAATCAAAACTATATTCTGATGTAATCAAAACTATATTCTGATGTAATCGAAACTATAGTCTGATGTAATCAAAACTATATTCTGATGTAATCAAAACTATATTCTGATGTAATCAAAACTATATTCGGATGTAATTGAAACTAGATTAAGATGTAATCAAAACTATATTCTGATGTAATCAAAACTATATTCTGATGTAATCAAAACTATATTCTGATGTAATCAAAACTATATTCTGATGTAATTAAAACTAGATCTCTACTGCTACAAAAATTGTTTCCAGACCTCACCGTCCTGGTTTAAACTTACACATTGTGATCATCTGCTGGTACAGGCCGGTGATGTCATACGTGGCCATGGCCTCAAGGAAACTCGGGTCATTCCGGGAGAAGCAGGCCCTTGTATATCTCGTGATACAATTGAGAGCGTCCTGAGCATCTCTGTTGAAGACATACAAGCAAGTTTAGTCATAGAAATAAACAGTTGCTAACATTGTGTACGTGTGACGTGTAAGTTTAGTCTTAGAAATAAACAGTTGCTAACAATACTAACATTGTGTAGCCTACATGTAAGTTTAGTCATAGAAATAAACAGTTGCCAACATTGTGTACAAGCAAGTTTAGTCAAAGAAATAAACAATTGCAATCATTTTTTAATATAAGCTGATTTATCATTGCAAAGAGAGATTTTCGGCCTATTTGTTAAGGGTCTTATAGAAACGCCTAGCGTATTATCAAAAGGGCTCTAGTTTTGCGCGTGCGTGCGTGTGTTAGTGTGTGTGTCAGTGTGTGCGTGTGTACTGTTGAAGTAAACTTTCTTAGTTTATTAGTATTTTCAATTATCAACCAAATCCAAAATTCACTTTTGAAAATGTACTTACAGTTACATGATATGACCTAATTTTAATGTTCTCATGCATTATGTAAACAAACGTTGTTTTTCTTTTTCTTACAGTTTAGTTTCTTAATAATAAAAATTGCATTTGATATCACTTTCTATTTTTTAATGCATTTTAATGATCGAGGTTTAAGTGAATTTAAAATAAAATTTAAAACACTTGAACAAAATCTACCGCCCTAAACTTAAAAATCAGATATATAGCTACAGAAGGTGAATGACATCAAAATTGTCTGAGACTCATGTTAACATGTATCGAAAGTTATTCACTTTAAAATCGAAATGTTAATGCCAGAGTGAAAGCTTTATTTGAAATATAAATGTATACTTTAGGGGAAAGAATGTCCTTCAAATCATTCAAAGTGTAAAATGTTAGTTATTCTCGGTATATAGTGTTTTTTAAAAGGATACATACTTCCATTTTTCCTCCAGACCAATAATTACAATCGCCCATTGGTCGCGTAATACATTTGATGATATTTTAATGTTAAATTCAAATACTACCTCTATGAAAGACGAACTTAAAATTTAGTTTAAGAATGATTTTAAAGAAAAAATAATTTCGTACAACGCTAAACAAACAAAAAAGATCTTACAATTTGCGACTTATAGAAAAATATTTAAAATTAGTGAGAACCAAATCTTATGATTAAAAAAGGAAACAGAAAAGAAAATTCTAATTTCATGCCTTCCAGTCAATAAGCAAACCTTTCAAGAAACAACTAAACGGTTGATTTCATTTTGATGAAACGGCTCTATTTTAAAATTTGTATTTCACCAGAATAATCGGAACCAAATTAAGACTCTCAAATAAGTTTCGCGTTTTTAAAATGTTTATTTGGTATTACAGTATTAACATTTTTATAAGGTATAAACTCAAGGCCGTCGATGTAATTCCCGAAATCTGTCTTCGCGTTTCAGCACGAAGTGTTTTTTTAAAAATTTGTATCTACTGCCATTCATTCAGATGCTTAGTTGTCGTCAAACCAAGTTGCAAATAAGAACAACATGCTGGTCATTGTTTTATGCTATAAGAGTATGTCAGAAACTGTGCATATGTTGCTATAAATTGTACATTTTAAAAATGTTTTATTTGCATTAGAGATTCAAAATGCGTTCTTTATTATTAATAAAACATTATTGGTGACTGTCCCAAGAAAGGTTATGGAGAGAGAGAGAGAGAGAGAGAGAGAGAGAGAGAGAGAGAGAGAGAGAGAGAGAGAGAGAGAGAGAGAGAGAATAGCGAGGGATTTATGGCGTGGGATGAAAGAGTTAATGGCCTATGGGCCGCTAGGAGTTAAAAAGATAAGGATGAGCTGTTCCTGCACGCGGATAAGAAATTCAATAAATTTTTAAATACTGATGCAAGTGAAGTGTGTTGTCTGGAAATATTAGTTCTGATTAGGTACTTAGACAGCAAAATGTTATTTTATGGGCTTCTAGGTGAAATTCTCATCATCCTCCGAGTTAATAGAATTGTTCATTCATGTCACCGACATGAGATTTTTATAATGAACGTTTAATTAAGATAAGAATAAAAAAAACAACCGATGAACAATTTATGTAACGCTAAATACTAAAATAATTATGACGTGGTTAAAACACGAAGATTATCAATCACGAAGTACAAGTTAAAGATATTTTCGCATTTTTCCCTGGCGGAGGACGCAATTATTATATTACATTAGCGTACTTAGATATTTGAGGGCTATTATTAATAGATAAAACTTTGATTAAACGGGTGCTAAGTTTTATTATATAGCTCGACGTCTTTTTATAATAATGTTATGTGATTCAAGAATGAATCTGTCGTGCACAACTAGTGGTTTCTCAATTCTGTAAGAGCTAAAATATCACAATCGAGCAAGTTTCTCAATTCTGTTATAACTATAATATCACAATCGAACAAGTTTCTCAACTCTGTTTTAGCTATCACAGTCGAACAAGTTTCTCAATTATGTTATAGCTAGAATATCACAATCGAACAAGCTTTTGAAACTCCTATTTGTGGAGGGGATGGGGTCTTGACCGAATGTGTACGTGCGCACAACAAATTTAATTTGCATAATACTAAACCTAGTAACGTAAATCGCTCAGACTGCAAACGGCATCCGTGACCGACTGAGTCAAGATTGATAGGCAATAATGTTTTATAATTTAATGCAAATGAAATCCTGAACTTTTAATTACTTTGAATTAGTTAACATTTGATTAAGATCAAACGTTTACACATTACTAAAATTAGTACACAAAATATATCCATCTTATAATATTTCCATTTCTTAAAATTAGTAGAAGTTTCTCTTTCGCACGTCGGTGCCTCAGTCTCAGCCTTTATATAGACATAACGGGCGGCGATTTCACTGCTTATATTACTTATATTGTTCTATTTTATCAGTTATTTTCATGCAGTGTTTAAGAGTATTAAGACAATCAACTTTGATTTTTAATGGTATTTCTTTCATAATTTCAAGATGGCAAACATGATATTTCAAATAACTATAAAGAGTAAAACCAATATCTTGCGACTGGCTTAAAATAAATTTTTCAAAGGGGAGGGAGGTTGGGGAAACTTATTTGTACATACACATATGGGATGGGGTCCTCGAAAATGTAAGGAGTGAAACTTGGGGTGGGGGATGGGAACGAAAATAAGACTTTTTGTGTGTACGTTATACTGTATATGGACGACCCCTTGCTCGATTAAATTGAAATTTGGCACACACGTATCTCTGGTGTCAATGAAATATTCCAAAATTTCATTTAATTTGCACAGGCAGATGTCTTTTTTTTTTCTCTTCTTTTTGTTTCCATTAAAAAAAATTCCTTATACTAAAATTATTAACTTATTAACCATCGTCTCTTCGTTCGTACGGCGGGAAAACTAAAGTAAAAAAAAAGGACCCACTCCCCATATTGCTACAGAGCTGAAATTTTGCACATAGACTCGTGTCGCATAACAATGGATTGTCTCATAATTTCAGATCGATCGAATGTACCATAATGAAATTAATGCACTTTTACTTCATCTTTATATAATCATAAATTTATGGTAGCCATCTATTGTTGTTGTCATCAACGTATTTACTGGAGTTCAGTCTAACCATCGGTGACCCCACGCCCCACCCGTCTCCTTTTTACACCAAGAGCGTTCAATCACGTTCAGTCTGTAAATGTTTGTTTGTCACATAGGGAATATTATTCCGAATATAATATAATCAATACTTTTAGTTATGTCTCATATATAAGGGATTTATAGTAAAAAAAACTTTGTTTTTACGGGTTGTTATTTTTTTTAAACAGCTAATTCAACAATCGTCGTCGAAGTAATACAACATAAATAACGTAAATAATAAATACATAGTTTAAAAATTGTATTTTTCTTTGAAGAATGAGCTCTAACAATAAATTGTAATTGTTATAACCAAAAGAAGAAAAAATTTTTTTTTTAAATGTTCATAAAAACTGGGTTAAAATTATTTTTAAAAAAACACGATTTTTTATTCAAATGCCCTAAAAAGAACAAAATAAATTATACGCACACACTGTGATTTCCTTTCAATTTCTATTGTCTACAAAAAGTCTTGGGCGCCGAGTTTATTGCTTTTCAAATTATTATCCTGCATCTCTTCAGCATTGGTCAGTTGAATTTGATCTTCCTGAAGATTTGTCGTACAACTAATATTTTCCTATGTGTACTCTCAAGCTATGTGCATCGTAGACACAATGTATGTGATTGATGCATGGTTGTATGTTAATAAAGATTGACACATAATTCTTATGAATCTACGTAACGATTCAAAACTAGTAAATATACCCTCACTTTTCCCAATGATAGAAGCAGAAATAAAAATGGCAGACTATGATGTATAGGAATCTCAGAAAGAATGACAGAGGCGCAAAGAGTGTGCACCACCAAAACCACAAAGAAAAATGACTCAAGGTCAGACCTAGGCTTAGATGGATAGATGATGTAGAGAAAGATCTACATCAATTGGGCAACCTATATTGGAGAAGAAAGCCACTGATAATGTCTGAGTGGAAGGAGGTGAGGCAGGCGAAAACCCTGCACGGGATGTAGCGCCACATGGATGGATGGAATAGTGAGATGACATTAAAATTTACTGAATCCAGTAGGTAATATATTGAAACCATAATTCGTTATATCTCAGACACTATTTTACAAGACTATTAACTATTTGATTATGATATAAGCCAAATATGTTGTAGATAATTTTAAACAATTAAACGCCTATGATAGGATCGGGCCTGAACCAGGAATGGGGGGGGGGGGGGGGACAAATAATACTCTTGTCCAGAGGTCTAACATTAGCTTGGAGTTTTTAATGTTAATATTTTATGTGCTGTAGGGAGAGAGGTCCACATGAACACGTCTGTTTGGGTCCACATGAACACTGTTGTTGGGGTGCACATGAACACTGTTGTTGGGGTCCACATAAACACTGTTGTTGGGGTCCACATGAACACTGTTGTTGGGGTCCACATGAACACTGTTGTTGGGGTCCACATGAACACTGTTGTTGGGGTCCACATGAACACTGTTGTTGATGTCCACATGAACACGGTTGTTGGGGTCAACATAAACACTGTTGTTGGGGTCCTAATATTTCTAGCGGTAGATCTAGAGAGATCTTGACTTTTTTCAGATTTGTTAATTAATTATGTAGTCTTTTTCAGAGCTGTATTTTTGGTGCGCTTTATAACAAAATATTGGCTCGGGGCTCATAAGTCAAGATCAAGGTACCTTTCTCGGGGTCCATTTATAAAGTATCATAAGTCACTATAGAATTGACATCATGTTTATGTCACAACCAATTAGTATTAGGCCAAAATTTTCGGGTCTTGCTGTCATTAACAGAATTGGGCTAAAACCAACTGAATAAAACAAAGCAAAAACAAATACTTAGAGGTGACCCTTCATTCACCGCTTCAAACTCTTTGTCAAATTAATACTTGGGGCAATAACACAAATAATATTCAACGGTAAATATTTTAAAATTGGTAATGTTGACATACATTTAATGGTATGTGATAAGCTTCAAATACCGTCACTGCTTTTTAAAAAATCGAGTAACACCATCTAAAAACAAATCTTTTCCAACAAATAAGCCTTGATGTCATCCTTTGATCGATCAGAATTTTCCCCCGCAGAAGGCTTTGCTATTAATTATTAATCTTCAATATCCATTACGACTGTTACATTTTTATGGCATAATACAATACAATAGCATGAGCTCTATTTTAAAGTCTCCATTCATAACTATGGCCAACACAGAAGGCTTCATATAAGGGCTCCATTTCATACCAATGGCTGTCATAGAAAGTTTAATATTAAATCTCATTCCAATGTTTCAACATTTCACTTTTTGTGTCTTTTTTTTATTTATTATTTAAAACAAATCGTTAGAAATTAGTGTAAATTAAAAAGTCTGTAAAGCTCTCTAACAGATGTTATCCCATCATGCAATTCACAATCTTATTGATTTCTAAATAACAACATGTTCATCATAATAGTATCCTATGTTCCCCGAGGGATCAAAATTTCGTGTAAAAATAACAAACTCGTGTGCAAAGTTGTACGGCATCCATTGTTTTTTTTGGTCTGAACTGTACACCCCACACAATCAAATATTGTAGTATCTCTGTCATACTGTACACCCCACACAATCAAATATTGTAGTATCTCTGTCATAATCTCTGTCATACTGTACACCCCACACAATCAAATATTGTAGTATCTCTGTCATACTGTACATCCCACACAATCAAATATTGTAGTATCTCTGTCATACTGTACACCCCACACAATCAAATATTGTAGTATCTATGTCATACTGTACACCCCACACAATCAAATATTGTAGTATCTCTGTCATACTGTACACCCCACACAATCAAATATTGTAGTATCTCTGTCATACTGGACACCCCACACAATCAAATATTGTAGTATCTCTGTCATACTGTACACCTCACACACTTAAATACTAGAATATCTCTCTCATAGTCTACACCACACAAACTCAAATACTGTAGTATCCCTGTCATATTCTACATCACACAAACTTTAATACTGTAGTATCCCTGTCATATTCTACATCACACAAACTTAAATACTGTAGTATCCCAGTCATATTCTACATCACACAAACTCAAATACTGTAATGTCCCTGTCATACCCTACATCACACAAACTCACATACTGTAGTATACCTGTCATATTCTACATCACACAAACTCAAATAATATAGTATCCCTGTCATACCCTACATCACGCAAACTCAAATACTGTAGTATCCCTGTCATACCCTACATCACACAAACTCAAATACTATAGTAATACTCAAATTAGGATGTGTTTTTTTTTCGAACAAAAACTAATGTAGTGGACTTTTATATTTTGCCTTAAAATTAGAATATTCAAAATATATCACAAGTCATTAACAAGCAAGGAATATTTCACCTCATGGGTAAAAAAAAGATGAATGAATTAAACTTGTTGATTTATTCAAGTTTATTAAGATATTTAGTATTTAGGCTCGAAGTTACCTGGTCTAAAATAATATAATTAATATAATTAATTCGAACATTGGTTACCACCCTAATGCAAGGTGTCAAAGTAACTTCTCTAAAATTAACTTAAAATATACCAAAATTGATTTATCTATAGCTATTTTTGCTACCGAGCATGGCATGACTGACAACTGACAACATTGATACATGAAAGGTTTTTCCATGAGGAAAAAAAGAATACTTCAATTTTATTGAAGAAATGAAAGTTGGGTTCTTTGTATTTCTAACATGATAATGAATAGCGCCCTTATTATTGTTTTCTAAAAAAATCTTTTTTTTTTTGTGGAGGGGTGGTTGAGGGGGATGCAAATTTGGTTTCTGCCACGGGCGGCACATACTCACGATACGCCCCTGGGGGAATGATGTGTCTGTGCGATCGAAGTGATGACTTACTCAAGTCTCAACTCTAATTAATAAATACTAAACAAGCAATGCTCTTTAATGTTGAGTGAGTAACGTCTTATTGTAACTTACTGGCAAAATGTGACGTCATTTGGTTTTTTCTGTACTATGGCCATGCACTGCGAGATTCCGTTCTGTGGACACTCCAGGTCGTGTATGCTGTAACTGTTGGTGCAGACTGTGGAAGGGACACGGGATGCAGATTTATAATTAACTTAATAACTTTCATTTAAAATGGAAAACAAACTTAGAAAATAAGAATACAATAACAGTAAAAGTCAGACCTCGCTAAGTCAAACGCAAAGGGATTGGGGGAAAATGACTTACGGAGTTTTCGAGTCAGGGAAAATGGCGTAAAAGGCGCAGCATTTAAACGGGACCTTACACTTAATTCGGTATAGGGGGGTTTTCACTCAAGAAAGTTTGACTTAATGAAGGGGCTAATGTATTTTAATAAAGTTTTTACACTAACTGATTAACAGTATCTTGTAATTATTTTTATCTGTTGCAGGCTGGGGTGCCACTAAGGGGTGTGGACCTTACCGGGTGACACTATCACAAGGGGTGACACCAAAATGTAATATATATAAATATATATTTTTTTTTCCACACGAAATGAATGTTATTATGTGAAGGAACAATGATAGTTAACTCAAGAAGCATAGTTCGTCTCGA
>MUZC01003263.1:396047-414728 GCA_002072015.1 Radix auricularia
TATATATATATATTTCTATTAAATGAGTATGCGCAAACAAGCATGACGGATGACCTCACTGAGGTCGACCACCGACCAGTTAATGGGTGGCAAGCGAAGGTGGTGGCCGGGGGTAGGAGAGGGTCATCGAGACGAACTATGCTTCTTGAGTTAACTATCATTGTTCCTTCACATAATAACATTCATTTCGTGTGGAAGGGGTTATTACATCCGTGGAAGGCCCTGGGTTTAAGCCACAGGTAATACATTATTATTTACTTTTTAAGAATGTTTATGTTTTTGACCGTTCTTTTCCCACTTTCTTTTTTGACCATGGCTGTAAACTTTGTTTCTCAACATTGGGATAACTTCGGCGACGAGCTCTCCGTTGTTCTCAGTAACGGAAAAGTAGTCATACACTCTCCTCAACAGTACGTTCAGTATATGAATACTTAAGGAGTATATGGTGGTGAGGCAAAAATTATCGCGATGTCTGAAATACTTCCCGCCGATATCATCATTTTCTTCCGATAACATCCCCGAGCTTATACGATCCCGGTCAACATTTGTCTATGTAGGTGCTCGTTAGCGGTCCTTCCAATCATAGCCATTCTGAAGTTCACTTGCCTTTCACACGTGATGACTTTCTGTTATAGCTATTGACAACGTCGGTATGTCCACACACATTTCACAGCCACCATATCACACTGATGGGACATCACCTCGCCACTTTCCTTATAAATATGTACAACCGCATTTCAAAACATACTCCAATGAACGAGTGGGTTCCACCATCTGCACATATATAAAACCAGAACAAGCACAAGAAGAGTGCAAATAAGCAGAACGAATGACCTTCATCAGGGTCGGCCAATTACAGCATATGGTTGGCAAGCTAGGGTGGTGCAGGATGGGAGTGACAAGTAGCTAACCGCAGTGCACATGTTTCCAGACCAACAATGCGTCGGCAATTATCCCCGCCCCCAAAGTTCATTCGCATTGTTCTTATTTCTTCGTGATGTAGTTTGTGTCTGTTCTCCCCTTGCTTTCCTTGCACTATCTATAAACATATAGTTCTGCAATTCCCATTATTAGGTACATGCAGATTCAGAGGAGGCATATGGGGTAAGTCGATAGGGGGCGACCCCTTTAGCAACCGCACTAGATGACACCAACCCTAGTCACACCTCTGATTGCAGACGCTCTTTCTATATAGAAGGCACTTTTTGTAACATTTAACGTTATGTCAAGAAGATTCCTAAACATAACGTGGTGTTAACGTTATAACGAGAAAGAGTTAATTTAATTTCTCTAATGTTTACACTGTCTTATCTATACAGACGCTCCTTCTATACAGAAGTTAATTGCATCCACAGACCTTGCCGGCCTGTTGGCAACTGATGCATCGGTCACAGGGCACAGCTATGGGGGTTTCACGCATTAACCAGACGCCTATATATCCCTAACTAGTGTTAGGTACCCATTCTGAGCTGGGTGGACCCAGGGACGTCCTAGGCCTCAGGAACAAATCCTTGCCTTCACATGGATTCGAACCCATGACCATCGGTACGCCAGCCGAGCGCGCATGCCACTCGTAATTCTTGTACTTATAACCTGTTCCTTAAACCAGTGCTTCTCAAACTTGTTAGTATGACGGACCGATGCACTATTTCCCCGTACTGACTTCATAGGAAATTAGCCCATACACGGCTTAAAGCCCCACAAGAATAAGCATATATTCGACGTGTTTTATGCTACATATAACCAAACAATTTTAAATTGAAAAAAACCCGGAAAAAACTAGTTTTTTTGTACTATAAATCTTTTGTGTAAGAGACATAACTAAAAGTATGTTCATTATAATATACATTGCACGTCAATCCTAAAATCCAAAATTTTAGTTATTTCTCATAAATAAAGGATTTATAATTTTAAAAAAACAACTTCTACAGCCTGCATGTTAAATTTCAGCTCGCTTTGATCACGGGAAAAGGGTTGTAAAAACATGTTTAAAATAGTGCGCAACTCGAGACAGATTAACAATTAATATCATTTACATTTACAGATCGGGATATATTTTTAAATAGAAATTAAATTAAATATCCGATCCATCTGAAATATCCATACATCATTTTTATCATCGGCACAAGTCTGCCTGCAAAATTTCAGCTCGCTAGCTTACGAGGAAGTGGGTTAGACATCGATGAAAAGTTTTTTCAGCAAGCAAAGCATCAAGGAACCAGACGCCAAGAGTTAATATAAAGGATTTGAAAATAATAAACTTAAGCCTTGATTGATTAATTCTCATTTATAATCGTTTTCATTTTTGTATAAAAATGCGTTGATAATGGCAGGCATCGTTTTAAAAAAAAACAACTATTTTTAAGTTGATATCACTTTAATAAATTTGTATCCTGACTTAAAGCTAAGTTCTATTAAAGAGAGCATAAATTTAATATACAAATTTATTTATAATTATTTTCAAAAATAATATAGTAACTATAGTAATTACGTGTGCAAGTTTATGCTCAAAGTTTAATTTAAACTAATGACTCAGGTGAGCCTGTTTGTTTGTTGTACGTTTAGCCTATCAAGTCTTGATACTCGGTTCGATAGAGGACAACTCTACTCGATTGGAGAACAAACATCCATATTGTTCCTGTACTTTGTCTTAATAATAAGGCTCATTGTTGAAAAAACCATTCCCCAGTTACCACTTAGGTAAGATGGAGGAATTGGAAGAAAGCCTTGAGAGCATTTCGGCAAGTGAATCCAAAAGGATACAAGAGAGATCAAAGTTACGAAATTCATTTTTTTAAACTTCATTTGGAGCTAACTCCAGCCAGTTAACTTTCTGTTACAGATAAGTCAACTTTCAAGGCAATAAATGGATTGCTTATCCCCCCATTACCTTTCCGTGGCTCATCTTCTGTTGGAAAGTAGAAAACAAAACGGTCAAATAATTTTGTCAAGTTTTCAATAATGACTTTTTGTAAAGATGGAACATCAAGCTCTTCATCTGCTCTATCGATACTTGTTGCCAGATTGTGAAACATGTCAAAACATTCTCCTGACACTCGAATCTTTGATGCTGCTAGCTTGTGTTTCTGTCCATAAATCTTGTCCGCTATTGTAAATAATGAAGCCATCCTTCCTTGCGTGGAGATATTGATTTCATTAAAATGGCAAAGATATCAGCCAAATAAGCCAACTTGGCTGTCCAATTTACATTTCGAAACAGTCGAGACTAATCTGGTTTTTTCTCCTGTAGAAAGTGGCCGAGCTCTCTTCGCAATTCTAAAACTCTTGTCAGAATTTTGTCTCGAGAAAACCAACGCACATCAGCATACAGTAACTTTCAGTAAGTTTGTGTTCAGCACCCCATTTCATCACATGATGCTGCAAATAGTCTTATATTAAAAGCATTTGTCTTGTTATAGTTCTCAATTCTTACAACTTCGCTGGCCACGTTGTTTAGTTCTGTTGACATTAGCTTGGTGGATAAACTTTCACGGTGAATAAAACAGTTGGTTAACTTGACTTCCGGTGATCATTCATTAATCTTGACAACTCCGAAACGCCGCCCAAACATGGCCGCAGTGCCACCTCTACACACACCAACACAATATTTAGATTCTATCTGAGACATTATGCCAACAATGTAATCGTGAATGTTCTTCAATGTTTCAGAACTAGTTATATTAGTTGGTAATGAAGTAGAAAAGAAATACTGGTTCCTTCAAGTCATCCTTATTATAACATAATGTATTGATATCAAACGACGCGGGTTGACAATGTTACACAATCTCTTATTGGTTCTTAAACTTACGGAAAACTTAAGGATAGTAATTGGATTTTTTTTCTTCATTTCTTTCATTTCCATCCCCCATTCCACGGTCATGGCACCGGTCCGCGGACCAACACTTTGAGAAGCACTGTCTTAAACCATGTGTCTATTTCTAGACATTACAGGCGCTATTTCTAAATAAAAGACTTTCACGTCCTTCGCTCCTTATTATTATTATTATATACAAGATGACGCGCGTGTAGCATACGCCAAAGACTTGCTTATCAAAGATATTGCAAATAACTGCGGGGGGGGGGGGGGGAGAGAACGGACACTAACAGCCGCACGAAGTAATGAAAAAAAGCGAGTAAACGTGACCTTTCGCCTCCAGCGAGGGTCATTAGTCATGCTCAATTGCACATGGTCGTTTAACTGAATTATATATAAAGATATTCTTAAGTTGAATACATACACAATGCTGGCCTGTTGGGCAAATGAATGAGCGTCCACAAGCCACGGCGTACGAGGGGGGTGAGTAGTACTATGCCCAGCCGCCTGTATTTACCCTACGTAACGTCAGGTACCCACCAGAGCTCGGTGAAAAGTGAGACACCTTTAAGCCACGGGAACATGTGTTTACCTCTCCACCAACTAACGATAATCTTAACGCCACGATTTCAGATACTCGTTTTAAAATCATTATTATTAAAATATTTTTTTCAGCTTAAAGATTGTTGTATTTAAACAGGACATTTCGCGAGCATTTCCTAAAATAATTACACTTTAAAGATCAACAAGGTTTTAAGTAAGGAAATGTTGGGGAATTCAGGGTGGGGTGAGGAGGATGGCTGCGGATACCCAGAAAGCAACCCTCAAAAACAAACACATTTCTAGAGACCAGTTTAAAAAAAATAATAACAAAAATTAAATTAACAAAAAAAAATTATTTAATTTTCGTACAGCAACAGTGGGCAACAGGCATATTTATTTTCGCCTTTATAACGCCATTAAAATTCTAGATATTTTAACTAATAATGTTGCAATATAATAACAGTTTTAAAATACTATGATCATGAAAATACCTCTAAATTCTCCCGCTAAGGTGCAAACAATACACAATCTAAACGTATTTTATTAAAGACCTTGATTCATTTAAAACTATTCATAGACAAACGTTTTATTTTCGTATAAAACAATCGATGTCAATTGTAGCTCCTTTAAAACTAATTAACTTCATACTCTCTGTATTTAAAAGAAACTTCATAGTCCAACAGTTTCTATTGTCATCATACCATACTGTTATGTCAGTGATGGCAACTTTAATTTGTTATCGTCGTCATTTCTAAATCATCTCAAGCACAAGAATAGAATCAGAGATTGGTTGTACTTACCCACAAAAAACACTGCGACAGCAAGTATGGCCGATAAGAGCGAAGACATTTTACCGTTTTAACAGCGAACGATTATTCACGTAAATTAATTTTGAGTTATTTTCTTTTAGACAAAATTTCCTGTTTCCCTCCTTTATTTTTCCCCTAATGTCAATAAGCGTTTTATTTATTTATTTTTTAATTTAATATAAAATTTATTTTTTAAAAGAGAGATTGCTTGTTTAATAGTTCAAAAATATTTTAGCTTAAATTCTAAAAATAAATAAAATCCAAGCAAATGTTTCAAATCTACTGAATGTTCTCTCGGTCTTGCGCAGGAATAGAAGATTTCATGTCTATTTATAGGCAAACATTAAGATGGCGTAGGTTGGTGGGTGGAATCGAAGTGATGATGGCAGACAAGGGAGACTACGCGAGGACGTGAAGAAAAGTTGTCCCATGACGTAAAGACACATTCCAACAAAGATGAGAGAGTTAATTCCCGTGCTAGGATCAGAGGAAGAACAATAAAAGTACTTGGAAAAGTCAATATCTACAAGTATAGTGGAACCTCGGTATGCGTCTGGTTTGGTATAAGTCCAACTTGGTTTCGACGCGAAACATTTTTTTTATACGACCTTAGTTTGGAATACGACCTTTTTTTTGCAATACGACCCACGTGCTAGAATTTGTATGGGGTCGTCCATAAATGAGGTCACAAGATTTTGGTCCAATCCCTTTCCCGTCCGTCACAGAAAGTTAGCCCCTCCCCATTGCCTTCTCGTCACGAAATTTAGCTCTTCCGTCTTCTTTCTCGTCACAGAAATTTAGCCCCTCCCCTTTATAGAAAGTTAGCCCCTCCCCCTTCCCCTCCCGTCACTGAACGTTAGCCTCTCCCCTTTCCCTTCCCATCACAGAAAAATACCCCCTCTCCTTCTCGTCACAAAAAGTTGGGCCCTCCCCCTTCCCTTCCCGTCACTGAAAGTCAGCCCCTCCCCTTCCGTCACAAAAAGTTGATCTCCTCCCTTCCCCAGCCATCACTGAAAGTTAGCCCCTCCCTCTTTTCTTCTCGTCACAGAAAGTTAGGCCCTCCCCCTTCCCAACACTGAAAGTTAGCCCCTCCTCCTTCTGGCACAGAAAGTTAACCCCTCCCCCTTCCCGTCACGTCACCGAAAGTTAGCCCCTCCCCCTTCACGTCACCGAAAGTTAGCCCCTCCCTCTTCCCTTTTCATGTGAATGCACTCACATAAAGTTAGCCCCTCCCCTTCTTTTCTCGTAATCCCCCAACTTAACACATGTTACGTAATCCCTCAACTTAATACATGTGACGTAATGTCTCAACATAACACATGTGACGTATTGTCTCAACATAACACATGTGACGTAATGTCTCAACATAACACATGGGACGTAATCCCTCAACATAACACATGTGACGTAATCCCTCAACATAACACAAGGGCCCCTCCCCTTCCTTTCTCGTAATCCCTCAACTTAACACAAGTGACGTAATCCCTCAACTTAACACAAGTGACGTAATCCCTCAACATAACACATGTGACGTAATCCCTCAACATAGCACATGTGACGTAATCCCTCAACATAACACATGTGACGTAATCCCTCAACATAACACAAGGGCCCCTCCCCTTCCTTTCTCGTAATCCCTCAACTTAACACAAGTGACGTAATCCCTCAACTTAACACAAGTGACGTAATCCCTCAACATAACACATGTGACGTAATCCCTCAGCATAACACATGTTACGTAATCCCTTAACACAACACAAGTTATGTATGCGGCAGACGATAAACTCATTCACGTGGATCAAATGTTCTTTTAAAAAAACATCGACTCGAGTTTACTACTTAAAATATTTTGGGAGTTCTCGAAAGTTTCATTTTAAAATAACTTCCCATCTGCGAGTTGTATTAATATTAGTATTACATCTCTTAACAGAGACAAACAAACCGATGGCTCGGCTAACGAGACGCAAGTCTTAATTCCTGAGGGTTTCCTAAGCAAGCAATGCTGTATGTCCAGACATGTTCTGAAGATGACATTAGCCGTGCACATTTCACACCTCTAAGTTATAAATTGACTTTAAAAAGAAGCGCGGAACGTTTTTAATGGACCAGGATTAGAGGTTATTAAAAATTGAAAAATCTAGAGGGTGAGAAAGCCTCTGCTTTTCTTGTGTGTGACGAGCCAAAGTGCCATATACATATCTACAATGTCTTCTGTCTTATCCCGCCTTTGGGTTAAACCGACAGATTTAGAGATTGATGCACGTCATCTATCTTATTCAGTGTAGACTTGGTCGCCAAGGGAGAGAATCGTACACTCACTTTCGTGCCGGTTTTTCCCCTTCGATACATTATTCCATCTAAATTTAATGGGTATTTTTGCTGTTGTTGACAATCCCCGTATCAGTTAAATCAAATGAATAAATCAATAAAACAAAGAAAAACGTCAAAATTGGCATCCCAACAATAATGTGATTTATTGACGAGACGTGCTAATAAAAGAAAACAAAACATAGCTAAAGTAGAACATATTTTAAATTTAAGAAAAAAAAAAGAGTGTGAAAACTCTAGCTTTTCTCGTTGTAGACGAGAGGCAGTGCCTTATATATATTTACGCACAGTTCGGTCTTATCTGGCATTATGTTTGAACTAAAAGATTAAGGGATAGATGCCCGTAATGTATCTTATTCAGTGTAGGATGATGTAATAAAGTTAGGATCAATGTCTCATGAGATAACGGCGTCCGTCTCTCTGTTCCCTTCTTGTGATGTCTCGTTTCTCAGGACAGTGGCGTAGCAAGGGCTAGGGTCATCTGCGCCCGGGGACCGGGGACATGACACAAAATCTGCGCCTCTTCTCGGACCGACAGATTCTGTGGTCTCACTGAGCCCCAAGAAAATTTTAAAATTGTACGGTTTATACAGTTTATACGGTTTATACGGTTTATACGGTTTATATGGTTCATATGGTTTATATGGTTTATATGGTTCATATGGTTCATATGGTTCATATGGTTTATATGGTTCATATGGTTTATATGGTTCATATGGTTCATATGGTCTATATCATTCATAAGGTTTTTATGGTACATATGGTTTATATGATTCATATGGTTTATATAATATGATTCATATGGTTTATATGATTTATATGATGCATATGGTTTATATGGTTATATGATTCATATGGTTTATATGGTTTAT
The DNA here is from genome assembly GCA_002072015.1 of Radix auricularia. Classification (NCBI taxonomy): domain Eukaryota; kingdom Metazoa; phylum Mollusca; class Gastropoda; family Lymnaeidae; genus Radix; species Radix auricularia. The sequence goes on from MUZC01003263.1 coordinate 404,414, forward strand.
ATGATTCATATGGTTTATATGGTTCATATGGTTCATATGGTTCATATGGTTTATATGGTCCATATGGTTTATATGGTTCATATGGTTCATATGGTTTATATGGTTCATATGGTTCATATGGTCTATATCATTCATAAGGTTTTTATGGTACATATGGTTTATATGATTCATATGGTTTATATAATATGATTCATATGGTTTATATAATATGATTCATATGGTTTATATGATGCATATGGTTTATATGGTTTATATGATTCATATGGTTTATATGGTTTATATGATTCATATGGTTTATATGGTTCATATGATTCATATGGTTTATATGGTTTATATGTTTCATATTGTTTATATGGTTTATATGATTCATATGGTTTATATGGTTTATATGATTCATATGGTTTATATGGTTCATATGATTCATATGGTTTATATGGTTCATTTTCAAAGCATCTGGTATTTTAATGAAATATAATAAAACTAATAATTCTCTACACGATTACAAACAATTTATTTGCAGCAAAATTTACTCTACTAATTATACACGACTGGAATAGACTTAGTCTAAAGTAAATTAATCCTCCTTGATTTGAATGTCGTAAACAAGTCAATCACGTTGTCAAAATTAATATTCTCTATTGGTTCTTTTTCGATGCTAAGGAGTCCACGATCACTCCGATGACTTTGTCCCATTGAAGCACGTAAATACGTCAAAATATACTTTAGTTTGCTGAAGGATCGCTCGCAGCTATTAATTGAAACGGCCATTGTTAGAAGTATTTGGAGTGAAATACGCAGATCTGAAATACGTGATCTTCATATGAGACAATAAAACCAAAAAGCTCCAAAAGAGTTTCCGGTAGAACTTCTGTCCGGGTGCTGAGCCGCATTTTGGAGTCTCTGATTTCTGTGCACAATTCGTTACCATTGACGTCAGTGTTGTAGAAATTTCCAAAATCTAAGCAATGTTGACGTAGTGCATCGAGATTTGTCTCAGCGATAAGAGTTTTGAAGTCTAGTAAAAATCAACATTGGGTGTTTAGGTTTTTTAGACTTACAAATCGATTCGATATCTCCGTTTGGAGTCTATCAATTAAGCTATTAATAACACGTAAAATTTCTGTTTCTCCAGGCATCGTCCGACGTCGTCTAATCCTTCTGTCAACCTCGATTCCACAAGTTTTGCATTTTGTTTTTTCATTGTCTACCTCAACCTGGATCAAAGTTTTTGCTCCAGCGATTCAAGATCAGATGTAGTTTCCTTGAAATTTTTATTAGAATCCTGTAACCGTTTCTAATTTTCCAAATTATGATGTTCCAGAAATGTAACAAAACTAGGAAACATATAAGTTGAATATACCTGCCAGCAAAGTTTCTGCATCACTTCTGGAGTCAGGCGTGGAATAACTATGACAGTTGCATCATCTGATAATTTCCCCAACAGCCCTACTATAATAGTCCATCATAATCAGACTTTTAATAGCAGACACATTGTTTTTCAACGTAATAGGACAAGACTTTACAAATTCTTTATATTATCTTGTGGTGTCTGAGCCCTTGCTTGCCGAAAAAATCTTTAGAGCGATTTTTAACCCACTTCCTCTTAAGCTAGCGAGCTGAAATTTTGCATGCAGACTCGTGCCGATGATAAAAATGAAGTATCCCGATTTCAGATCGATCGAATGTACTGTAATTAAATTATTGAATTTTAAAATTATTTTATTTATCTCTATGTATCATTTTAATTTTTGTGACAGAGTGTCGTGGTGCGTATTATTATTATGTTCAACAACCTTTCCTGTCACGCAATAAGGTGCCAATTATATTGACAATATTTTTAAAAATATATTCACGAACGGTGCGCATTATATCTAACGTGTTTTACGAGACATAACTAGAATTTTGCATTTTCGGATTGTTTTGCCTTGCGTATTACAATGAACATTATAGTTATGTCTCGTAGATTCTATATAAAGGGTTTAAAGTAAAAAAACTTGTTTTTTTAACGTTTTTTTTTTTTTTTAAAATTTTTAAAAAAAGTTCTGTTTTAAATGGACTTCTCTAAACAAAATCTATGAGGTAACACTAAATTATACCAAACAAAAAAGTTTTACCACAACTTAACTACGTTGGTCCTCCTGCCTTTGGCTCAGTTAAACCACTAAACTGAGTTTCTTAACGGCAAGCGTGACACCTGGGGACTCCACTGGCCTCTTTAAATCAGAATACTTCTCGTATCGCAAATGACCTAATCTTGTTTTGACATGTATATGACTTTTAATCTGTGACTAAAACCAAACTGCTGCTAAGACATAAGAAAAATTCCCAAGATTTTTTTCCCAAAGTGTTCTACACCACACTTAACCAAAGAGGGAGTTGTGCTCGACTCACTGAGCCAGGCTTTTAAAGATGTAAGAGTGGTTTATTGCTTGAATACTTCTTTACTGTGGAGGAGAACAAAGCTCTGGGGACAGTGAGAGAAGAGAAAAAAGTCATGGCAATAGAGAAGGGGAGTTGATGGTGTGGTGGAATAAGGTGACCCCATGCACGTCAAAGCCTATGCGTCAAATAATTTATTCGCCATTTATGTGATGAATTTAAAGTAATACCAAGCCTCCATTCCCCCTCCCGCCACTACATCGATTTTTGGATTTAAAATTTCAAAGACTTTATGTTAAAGAAATTAACTCATTATTGGCGTGCATTTCAATGCATAGGTACAATGCGCTGAAGATGGGGGTGGTGATGTATCTGTCATATTTAAGATGGGCGTGGTGATGTATCTGTCATATTTAAGATTGGCGTGATTATGTATCTGTCATATTTAAGATGGGCGAGGTGGTTTATCTGTTATTTATAAGATTGGCGTGGTAATTGTCAGGGAAACATTATAGAGTTATTGGTTTTTCCCTGACATTTCAATGTTGTTACTTATGTTTGGTGCGGTGCGGTGCGCACGGTATGAAAGAGTATGACGTAATAGTGTGAACGTGACGTAGTGAGAAGGCAGTTGTTGTGAGAGAGAGAGATAGAGGTCGGTTGGTATATGGAGGAACCTTCGACCTGCAGTACACAAGGGATACACGAGTTTTGGCGTTGCCCAGTGTTCGTCTGTTGGACTGAGAGTTGTTAGATGTGATGTTAAGACGCATGGAGTTGTACTACGATTAATAAAGATTGCTGCTAGTACAAGGACTTTGTGTTCGGTCTGTGTGCGCAAGTTGGCGGTGAAGTCACGATCAGAACCCCTAGACAACGAATCCCGACATTGGGGGCTCGTCCATCACGATAGTCATCAACGCATTGGTGTGCTATAGACAGATCATCGCTGAACAGTGCAAGGTGTCGGATACATATCGTATCCGTCTTGCAAGTCGCCAAAGAACCAGTGCTGTATAAATCAACGTTTTTTAGCCTCCTAGTTGATGCACAGTGTCCAGTGTGTTGCCAGTGACAGTCCTGTCCTTGAGAGAGGCATCCGCCTCGTTTCTGTCCAGTATCCAGTGCGTGGTCGGTGACAGTCATGTCCTTCAGAGAGGCATCCGCCTCGTTGCTGTCCAGTATCCAGTGTGTGGTTGGTGACAGTCCTGTCAGTGAGAGAGGCATCTGCCTCGTTGCTGTCCAGTATCCAGTGTGTGGTCGGTGACAGTCCTGTCAGTGAGAGAGGCATCTGCCTCGTTGCTGTCCAGTATCCAGTGTGTGGTCCATGACAGTCCTTCCCTGAAAGAGGCATCCGCCTCGTCGTTGCTGTCAAGTATTCAGAGGCATCCGCCTCCTCGTTACTGTCCAGTATCCAGTGTGTTGTCCAGTGCCAAGAGTGAAGAACAGTGCCAGCACTTACGACAAGACCAGAACAGCCCGGGAGCTACAAGGGCAGACCAGAACCAAAGAACTTTGCCTATTTCAAGTGCCCAGGAAGGACTATTGGAATATAACTGTTATCACAAGAACTTTGAAGAAATTGAACAATTAAATGTTATTCTATGGATAAACATGTGTGTGTTTTTATAAAACTGTAAGTACAACAATTAAATAATTATAAACTATTGAAAAACATTGCTAAGAGAATAAATATGGAAACTAGAGGGAAAAAATGGAAGAGATGAATAAAATAATGGCAGAGCTTAGAGAGATGGGGGAAAAACACTTACAGTTAGAGGGAAAAGAGCTAAATACGTTCGTGTTAGAGCAGTGGAGAAAATGGGAAGAAAACAAACGCGAAGAAAAGAAAAGACAGGAAAGGGAGGACATTAGAAAGCATCAGGAAAGGGAGGACATTAGAAAGCATCAGGAAAGGGAGGACATTAGAAAGCATCAGGAAAGGGAGGACATTAGAAAGCATGATTTAGAAATGTTGAGAATCGTTAAAGAAAAAGAAGAAATAAACTATGAGTTAAGTCTGAAATTAATAATGAAAAATAATTAAAATTTGATCTTAAAAGAAGCCCTAAGAGAGAAAGAGGTGCTAATTGAAAATCGACAAGCTGACCAAAGGCAAAATGAGACGCCAACGGTACACCAGTTAGTTATGATAGATGAAAAGACAGAGCAGAGCAGAGATACACAAGGGGAGAAATTTACGAAAGTGATAATGGATGAATATAATGAGGGGAAAACTGCAGAGTGTGCTGCAGAAATGGTAGAAAAAAGCACCGACAATGGTGAAAATAAGAAAAGTAATGAGAACCGCTGCAGGGGGTTCACACAAAATTATGACATGTGCTCAGGAGAACTTTGGGTTGAGTCAATAGAGACAGACAATGTTTATGACAGCGGGGCGAACTTTCTCGTGACCAAGACTGCCTCACGAAAGAATACAGGGAGATTGACTATGTGGGGTCAGGTCGGACCATGAATAACCAGACCGCGACCGACAAGAACACAAATAGGCGTCACAACCAGTTTAAATTTAGATCGAAGTACGGAGACCATAACTCAGATGACCTGCGTGCTTGTCCGTTATGGCTAATGATTTGTATGATAGTTGGGGTCGTCATGAAAATATTTATAAGTGGGAGTGAAGATGAGTGGCTCACCACAAGCATGAACGGAAAAAAAGGCTCGCTTGACACGAGTTTGGGGATAGGTAGAGTTGCCATGTCGAAAGTCCCGCCTAGGCTTGCGTGGAAAACGAGCAGTCATGATAAGGATAACCAGGGGCGTTTATTGTTAGGAATGGGGGACAAACGTAATATACCACCATCAAATACAATGGCTATGATTTTTTGTTAGCAAGTTGTTGGCTATGAGTAGATGTAAATAAAGATGACTTGACTATGATTATGTTTTGTCTTGATTGAGAATTTATTTTGGGGTTAGTGTTACATTGTGCCATTACGATGTCATGTTTTGATGAGGGTTTTATAATGTTCATGGCCATTGGGTTAAATATGTAAGAAAAATTTCAACCTTAGAGGCCTCATTTTTTTTTTCTTCCATGAGATTATTGACTTTGTTGAAATATGGATTTTTGATGATTATTATGACGTATATGATGAGAATTATGTTTATACGGGTTAATTGTCATTAATTTTTAATATATGATGTTTGAGAAGTTGTTAATGATTTTAGTTTGGGGATGATTATTATGATATGGTTGCTTATGTTTAAGATGAATTATATAGGTTGGGTATGGGTGGATAGGAGATCCTCCATAACACATGCGTCCCATGCACTATGGGGACATTAAAGATACATGTGGAGTCCCACCATGGGGACTGTAAAGATACATGGGGAGTCCCACTATGGGGACTGTAAAGATACATGGGGAGTCCCACTGTGGGGACTATAAAGATACATAACAGGTCCCTCTATGGGGAACTTAAAGATTCATAGGGGAGCAATGACTGCTCCGTAACAGGTTCCTCTATGGGGAATTTAAAGATACATAGGAGGATAATTATTATATGAGCAAGAAGGGCTCTGTAAAAGGTCCCATGATGGGGACAGTGCTAATAAAGCTAGGTTGTTTTTTTTATGGTGCATAATTTAGCCATGATTATCATTTTGATTACTTGTTGTAGAACTGGGTTGTCTCTAGGCTTCTTTAATATACAACTCTCGATCCTTCACAACGACGGCTGCACCTTTGTGGGCCGGTTTGATGACAATGTCTTTTCCGTCTTGGCAATAGAGACAACGCTTTTAATTCAACTGTGGACAGGTTGGAATGACGGGGTCGGGGTAATAGGTTTTTTAAATTTAATTTTTGGTGCTCTTAATATGTAAGTCCAAAGTCTTGGATTGACCAGGGGGTGGTGTCCAGGATTTCCTTTGCTTTGGAATGGGAACAGTTCATTCTCCGAAGGGGTGCTGTTTTTTCAGGACAAAACAGAGCGCGGAAAATACGTTGAGAGTCGCTCTGTAGTTAACGGTTGATTGGTGGTGTAAGAGGAATGAATTTAAGTCCCTTAGAAAAGATCTTTCATTCTCTGAGAGAGGTAAATCAGGGTGTGGGGGCATGACAACTACTAAATTCTTGTTGGTGGTGGTCAGTTTAGGTATAGATTTTGGACAAGGTTTAAGATTACAAAGCTTCCTCCTTTTCTAAATTGATAGGAAAAGGTATAAGTCCCGGTTGAGTGGGTGGGTTATGATTCTAATGATTTTAAAAGCCAGTGGGTTGTCCCCCAATTCAGATAGTATGCGGTCTTCAAGGTGGTATATCTGGTTGCTGAGATAAGCGGTATGCCTTTTTTGGGTGATTATAAACAGACGGATACGTTGAAAAGCAACTTTGTTCTCAAGTGATTGAAGTTTAGATATATCTTGAGATTTAAAGGAAGCAGATGCCTAGTTAAAATTACTTGAAAAGCATTTGGGTATAATGCGGAGGCGAATTGCAATTATCTCGAAAGTTTAGATGAACAGTGTATCTTATTTTCTTAAACATGTTAAAGCCCAGCACTTTGCCATCGTTACTGAAGCCGGGTGTTAGTAAACTGAAGGCAGTTAAAAGGAAGGATCTAGTTGATTCATAGTAGTTTTGATAGAAGTCATAGTAGTAGAGTGAAAGGAAGGGCTAAAGGAAAAGTCAGAGGAACGAAGGAAATTAAATAACTAAGTGATACAATGTAGACAAGGGGAGAAGGGCAGTAGGGAATGGCTAGGCAGCAAATATTAAGAAATTATAAGAAGAGATTTTAAAAAACAGAAAGAAAAAAAAAATGAAAATGACAAAAGAAATTTAAAAAGGACGTAACAATAATACTATAATAAATAACATAGGAACAAACACAGAGTAGCAGTCAGAAGGTGGTACCCAACATTAGGTGAAGAAAAGTAAAGGCGGCTGGCCGTTGTGCTAGCGATACAATATTGTCTTATCACGTGGCTATAGAAGCTTGTGAACGCCTCTTCACTTTCCCCATGGGTTAGCTTAATCTGAAAATGAAACTTTACCTCAACTCTAAACACGTATTGAAGCTAGCTACAAAAGGTACGGCTATGTTTCGAACGCATCCTCGCGGCGAATAGCACAACTCATAAATACACTTAGACTTGCTTCAGACTAACGACCCACCAACACTGCATCTCTAACTTCTAATCACCAAATTTACAACAACCATACCACAACACCCATATTACAACATATACAATACGACAGTAACATTAAAACGCCCAATTTAACACAAAGCACTGCACAATTTTCATTAGAATTAAAGAAAATAAAAAAGAAAAAAAAACATTTCACGCTCACTTAATACATCTCAATAAACAAACATTGCAATATACTAATTACCACGCCCATTATAGGGCCTACTCATACACGACAAGTTATTACGCCCAAATTACTTGCACCTAACACATCACCCCCTCATTACCTGATAACTCAACACGCCCACTTTATATAACCCAGATACATTACCAGGCCCACCTTAGATATAACAGATACATTACCCCACCCATCTTAGATATAATAGATACATTCCCAGCCCACTTTATTTAAACCAGATACATTACCACGCCCACCTTAGATATAACAGATACATCACCACGCCCATCTTAGATATAACATATACATTACCACGCCCACCTTAGATATAACAGATTCATTACCACGCCCATCTTAGATGTAACAGATACATCACCACGCCCATCTTAGATATAACAGATACATTATTACCACGCCCACCTTAGATATAACAGATACATTACCACGCCCATCTTAGATATAATAGATACATTCCCAGCCCACTTTATTTAAACCAGATACATCCCCACGCCCACCTTAGATATAACAGATACATCAACTTAGATATAACACATACATTACCACGCCCATCTTACATACCAAAGATACATCACCACGCCCAACTTAGATGTAACAAATACATATCCACGCCCATATTGCTACCATCTGTCATGTTTCCTCACCCCTTAAAAAAAGCAACACACCATTTACGACCGAAATAGTTCAATCAGACACTGTGGTGATGGTCAATAAAGCAAGAGAAAGTAAATACGAATCCTTCAAACAGTAGCCTACTATTGTGAGGTCAAATCGGGTCGCTAGGCCAAGATTAAGGCGTCTCCTCCCATAGAGAATGATGAGCTGGCCGGGCTGAGCCCAGAGTAAACAATGAGAAGATGAGATCGTTATGTTATGTGGTGCCCACATCTCAGTGGATAAAAACGTTCATAATAAGATGGAATGTTATTTTTAAAACTTAGATTTCTATTGATTGGCGAGTCGTTTTTCATATTCCTATTATAAAGAAGGGAATTTTTTCAACAAAAAAAAAAAATTCATCCACCCGCTTCTTACTGGCTGTTTTCCTAGTCCAATCAATGTCATCCGCCCACCTTAGTGTTTTATTACTAAACCTAATTTGTTCGCGTTCGTTTACAACGTAGATTTCGAGTTCATTTCTGATCTGTCACTCTCCAGCGTAAAAGTAAAAAAAAAAGAAGATATTATTAGATAGGAATCTATTCCGTTAAAAACTTGACGGAGTAACGACCTCACTAGTAGCCTCTTTGTCGTATCGTATGATCACTCCATTATACCGTTAAGGAAATGTGCACACATTTAAATAAATTGTATGTTGTTTTGTTTCTCCATTTGGGCTCAATCTGAAAAATTATCTGTTTTCAGGAGGTCGCAATCTCGTGCTCCTTTTAAAACAGCCCCTGACAAGTTGTTAACATAAATATATATATATAAAATAAAATAAATTAGGTACATTTTTTGCATTTTAACCTTTGTTCAACTTTTTCCCCTTTTAAGACACGGGTCAAATTGTAAAATTATTTCGTGTGATGTTATGAAATTATTTCTTCTCAACAAACAATTTTGAATTGTTACCATAAATGTAATAGCTGCTATTAATTAAATTGTTTCTTGTGATTTAATTATTATTATTTCTTGAGAACTTATACTGACACTGAATCGGTGCGTAAAAATAGTAATATAAAATTTGAGTGAGTTTTTTATTTTATTTTTTATTTCTTTATATTCCATTGACATTTGAGAAAGGATGTTTATATATCTATCTATATATATATAAGACGCATTTGTTGTCCGTCTGTCTGTCTGTCTGTCTGTTCCCTAATAACTCAAGATCCCGACGACCCAGGCAAGTGAAATTTGGTAAACGTACACATAATCATATGGGAAAGGTTCTTAAATAGGTTTCGTTCCATAAAGTCACACTCATGGGCGCCGGGGGCCCAAAAACTTTTTCCCCCTTATTTGAGCTATATAAAAAATGAAAATCAACAATTTTTCTATTTCTCGAGGAGGCAGAAGCATGAAATTTTAGGAAATTGTTTAGTACACTTCCGCAGTGGTAACAGGTGAAAAAAAATATTTAAATTATCACTTACTGGAAGCCGGGGGCCTAAATGTATTTTTTCCCTTATATGAACTATAGGCCCTATATAAAAACCGAAAATCACTAATTATCTTATTTTATGGATAGGTAGAAGTATGAAACTTTGGCAAGTTGTTAAGTACGCTACCCCGACGATATTTTGCGAGAAATAATTTTAAACTTCCCACTCATGGGGAGCCGGGGGGGGGCCATATGTAGGTTTTTTGTACTAATATACGCTATATAAATATTGAAAATCCCCCATTCGACTATTTCCCATGTAGGTAGAAGAATGAAACTTTGGGAAGTTGTTAAGTACTCTCTCCTAACACTTATTTGCAAAAACAATTTTAAACGTCCCACTCATTGAGGGCCGGGGGCCCCAAATGTAGTTTTTTCTTATATTAAAAACTCACTCATCACTAATTCTCAAATTTACCGTGTATGTAAAACCATAAAACTTTTGGAAATTCTTGAGCATACTCTCCCGACAATAATGG
>MUZC01003263.1:416381-435678 GCA_002072015.1 Radix auricularia
GTGTGTGTGTGTGTGTGTGTGTGTGTGTGAATTTCGCGAGTTGAGCCTGAACTGGAAGTGAAGGTTTATAGCGTGTGTATGTTATGTAACGCATAGAGCTTGTTGTTTAAAAAGTAATTAATTTGATGAAGATATTGGCAAAATTCATCTCATGACGTATCTCAGTGCAGGGAGTCACCCCAAAAATGGCTACACTCTTTAAATCCTCATAATAACACTAACATAAGGCATAAAAAATAGAGGTACAAAAGATTTTTTAAAACCCATATATTTTTATAAGGGGGCTAAAAAGAAGAAAATAAATTAAAACTTATAAGTTCAATACTTTAATTTAATATGACTAAAAACGTGGGGCGTTCACTTATCAGGTTTTACATATGAAGTTCACTCATTCTCTCACTTATAGAGATCTCCTTCTCCTTTAATTTTTATATCAAAAACCTATCTTTGGGTTGTATTTCTAAGCACCCTCCCCACGTTTTTAGTCTTATTAAATTAAAGTATTTGAACTTATAATTTATTTTCTTCTTTTTAGTCCTCTTATAAAAACGTGTATTTTTATTTAATTTTTTTTTACCTCCATTTATTTTTTTATACCAAACACCTCTTTTAAGCGCCTGCACAACATTTTAGTACCACGAGGCTGTGGTCACGAGGTGAACTCCGATTGCACGTGAATGTCAACAAAGCAGACTGATACATATGCTACATAGAGATACACTAAAAATGAATTAATTAATTAAGGTAAATTTTGACACAATGCATTGTCATCCAAGATCTATCTGTGATAAAATTTTGAGATCTCTAGAATCATCAGAAGTGGTTTAATTTTTTTTTACTTTTTAGAAAATTTTAAATTTTGCGGACAGACCAAAAAAAATACAGGAAAGAAAGCAAGTTAATAGAAACGTAATACAAAAAAAAGACCAGATATTATGTAACGAGAAAGGATTATGTAACGCTAAGGGACATCTCTTATTTTTAAACCTCTTATATTAGCTTAACCGTAGGCTCTCTCGCTCTCTCTCTCTCTCTCTCTCTCTCTCTCTCTCTCTCTCTCTCTCTCTCTCTTGGTCCGTCCATCGGGTCGTCCGGCGGAAAAACAAAAGTAAAAAATGACAAAGTTCCCGCGATGATATCGAGCTGACATTTTGCACATAGATTCGTGTCACATAACAATGCATAGTATCGAAATTTCAGATTGATCGAATTTACCTTAATTAAATTAATGCATTTTCAGTTAAACTCTGTACAACTGTATGGTAAACGTCTGTTGTTAACATTCACGTGTTTGCTGGAGTTCAGTCTCACCATCGGTGACCCTTTCCCGTTTTACAGCAAGCTGAGTTCAGTCACGTTCAGTCAGTAAATATTTGAATTTGTCGTGCGGTGCTTATTATTTTGAATATAATCAATACTTTTAGTTCTGTCTCATGTATAAGGGATTTATTAGCCTTGTTTTTACAGGGTTTTTTTTTTTAATTGAAAATATAGATGTAAAATCATAATTATTTTTCACGGGAGCATATCAGGAAAAATCCAGACAACGGTTCCAATGAATGATGGCGATGGGGTCAGGACAAACCAACAATCACCTTAAATTAAAGCATCACGACTCCCGACAAGATACAATGACCATCAAAGTCAACCAAGCTGGCGTCACTTACCGTATCACTAGCTTCCTAATAATTTTATCTAGACCGCATGCTCCAAGATTCATAAAATTCCTATTACACAAGAAATAACACTGCTAACAAAAGCAAACTTTAATGGCGTCCCTCCTTCTCACAACAACCGTCTACACAAAAAAAACTCTCTAAGCCTCTACACGTATTTTAATGATGTCAACAAAAACAATTACTTTTGCACGTTTTCGCACCGACTAACCAATAACTTTAGTAACACTGAAACGTCCACCAAACACACCACCGTGCGCAACTCACAAGTTACGAAGACAAATTGGTCATCTGTGACATACCAACATAAAGATAGAGCTGCTAACATGACCATACAATTTCTTTATCGTACCGATGAGCACAGGGACTATATACCTATAATCAGGACCGGCTTTAGGCATAGGAAAACTAGGCAGCCGCCTAGGGCCTCTGATTATTCTCATCATTAGTGTAGGCCTCGCACAAGAATCTTTCCATCTTTATTTATTTTTCTATTACATTTAGGGCCACCAAAGTCACTTTGCCTAGGGCCCCTAAATTTCTAAAGCTGGCCCTGCTATAATCCAGTATATCGATGATTCAAAATCTGAAAAAAAGCTCAACGTACATACGGTTTTCTGAACGCTATCACTATGAGATCATAGCAAACCACAATATGCAGATAAAACGTAAAAACATAACAAAGTGATGTATAGCGAATTGCACTTTAAAAAAATAATTAATCGGTTGAACATAAAGAGGTATTCATAGTTAGACCATAAAGGGTTGTTCATACGTCAGCAATAAAGGGGTGTTCAGAGTTGGACCATAAAAGGGTGATCATAAGTAGACCATAAAGGAACACCAGAATAAAGGAGTGTTCGTACGGATATTTCGGGCAGACAATCTGAGTCTCCTTACAGACGATAATATACAGAAGATTATTGAGTATATAGACCGTGTCGGTCTGTTGGCAAGCTCACAGTCTACGGCTATGAGGATTCCACGCCATTACCAGGCGCCTTTGTTTCCTTAACTAGTATTAGGTAGCCATTCGGAGCTGCGTGGACACAGGGATACCCCTGCCCTGGGGTCAAAGACCTGTCTTTACAGCGATCTTTACATTGGTATACCCCTGCCCTGGGGTCAAAGACCTGTCTTTACAGCGATCTTTACATTGGGATACCCCTGCCCTGGGGTCAAAGACCTGTCTTTACAGCGATCTTTACATTGGCCGATCGCGAATGCCACTCGACCACCGTGCCACATGACGTCATTCCTACTGTAACATATTTATAATGTAAGGGTAGAGCCAAGAACTAAGTTCTGGAATAAACACAGGTCACTTAATGACAGAGCCAAGAACTAAGTTCTAGAATATATATGGGTTTAAATTTAAAGGTGTGTACTTAAGTTTTCATTAAAAGTTGAAGGTTAAATAAAAGTTGGCAAGAACCATGTTTGTCTCCCCCATCGTCTAGTCTTCTATTTATAAGCCAATCATTCTGATATTAAAAGAAATCCATCATCATTCCATGTTGGTGCTCACACAAAAGAGTGTATGAGTCTAAAACCTATAGTCACGCTTATTTAACGCTAAGAAAAAACTGAGTGGGGGATGTGAATATTTTAGTGAACACATTGAGAATCTATTCTAAACTTTTTTGACATACAATTTTAAACAATAAAATAAGACTGTCAATTGAAATGATTTTTTTATTTAAATAGTTTATTTTTTATAAGGAATGTTTAAACCATTGGTTATGATAAATTTATAAAATCACAAATGTAATGTTCAAGTGTAAAAGCAAATTAAATTCTACAGTTTATAATAATACACTGAAAATTATTGCCAATTTCTAATTGGAATCTCAGCAGCTTCCATTTGATAAATGTAAGTTTAAAAAAAACTTTGTGCTGCATAAACAAACTTTTAACAAAAAAGTTAACTTATAAAACTAAAAAGCTAACATATTTAAAGTAAAGACAATCAAAATGTAAAGTCCAAGTAAAATAATGTAGCAAATATTTTTCTAAAAAATGTATAAATATTTTGGCTGTAAAATATGAAGCAATACATCTAATCAATCATTTAATGATATTATTTGTAAAACTAAAGTTTGAATTGGATGGCTCCAACATTTTATACTGAAAACTAAATATCAGATTTTTATATCACTGGTGCTGCTAAACAATTTTCCTTTGTTTGTTTGGACGGAAGATTTTTTATTTCAGTCAATGGACCTACACAACCATGTAATTAAATGTTAAATCCTAGTAAAACAAGGAAATGTATCAGAGTCAAACAGTTGGCCTCTAACCTCTATAATGTTAATAGCAGAATCTCATCTTATTTTTTGTGTGGAAATTATGGAAATGTAACAAGTATCACAGTACTGAAAGTAAATTAGTTTAAATAATATTACATAGGTTTCTTTAAAGCAGTGCTTCTCAAAGTGGTGGTCCGTGGATCTGCTGCACGTCCGCAGAAGTGATCAAGAAAGGACAGAGAAATATAATTATAATCCTCCATTTGAAACAATTCGATACTAACTCTATAGAATTTATCTGCTATAAGCACGTAAAATGAAACAAATAAAATTAAATAAATTATAGTTTGATACCACGTCAGTACAGGTAAATAGTGCAACGGACCCTGGAGCAATAAAATAATTCCTGCAGGTCCGCCATACTAAAAAGTTTGAGAAGCACTGATTTAAAGCACTTGATTACCCATTTAAAAGCTAATCAAAATATAGAATGGTCATGATTAAATATAAAAAATCATGAACCAATTTTATATAACATAATGCACTGAAGTGTTTTGATGTTCTGTCTCCATGTTGAACAACTCAGTCAATAATTGACTCTCTTAAGGCAGTCTTCAGCAAAGTCTCAGTTATCAACAGAAAGCACATGATAAACTTTTGTCTGTTAATCAATTTAGTAAAATGTTAGCAAGGGAATATGCAATAAATTAACAACAGATGCTTATATAGGTACAAAATAAAGGCATGTGTCATTACGTATGTGATGAAAATGGGTCGAAAAATCTAAGTGTGTATACTACATACAGCTGTGAACAAAAAGAGAGAATAAAACAATTAGAAAATCATAGATAAGTCTTAGATGAGTCATATATGAGTAATAAACAAGTTGAAGACATAAACGAGTCATAGACAAGTCAAAGACATAGACGAGTCATAGACAAGTTGAAGTCATAGACGAGTCAATGTCATAGAGAAAAAAGTACAATTTTCAACAAATATTTGTCATTTAACTGAACACCCTCATAATTTTAGTTGTCAATACGCAACTAATGAGCACCAAAATAAAAATGTTAATAAACATTACTTTCTGTTATCTTGTAAAAAAAAAAAAATTGAACAAATTCAAGATAGTGAAAAGGTCTTTCTCGACTAGTTTAAAGCAATTGGTAATCATATTATAATCAAAGTAAAAATTGTTGGTTAATTGAAATAAATTAGACTATAAATGTTCCATTCTATTTAGTTGATGTGTTTATATGAAGAGGGTGCCCTGTAAGACTGATAATCTTGGTTTGCCAGAAAGGCATTAATTCTAGGAAGGTTGAAGGGCATGATTTTATGATCATAATAACAACAGAGTGTAAATCAATAAAGATGGCAGTCAAACTTTTATGGCATTAAAAATGACTGTGGATAAAATATCCACAAACACACATCTGTCTGGCTGAGAATGTGATCATGGAATTTTATATTTGTAAAATTTGAGGAAGTGAAACCTGATCATTGGAGAAATTATTTTTTGTGTGCTATTAGAGAGATGCTTTATATTTATTTTTTCAGAGAATGATCCGATTATAGATCAATAGATGGTTTTTTCAATGCCTACCTTCACATTTTTTGTTCTTTACAGAGTCAGTTTTCAGAGAAGAATATAAATATATATAAAGGTTAGTTTTACATATATGCATCCGCAGTGCTGAATGTTAAACAAACTCTTGAGTGTAAAATTATTATCACCAAAATTCAAGAAGTGAAGATGAATTAAAATAATCAGAGAATGGTCATAGCAACTTTCATCACTTATAAAACAAAATATCTCAGCTTTGTATTAGTAGATTCAATTGAAGGATTTCTATAAGGTCAAATTAAACTATTTGAAAATGTTAGCTCATATGTATGAACATTTTTGTCATTATCTTTCTTCTTGAATTGAATGTTGAGAGAACATAGAACAATCAAAAGTTTGTCAATAGTTATCAACAAGCAATGCAATAATTTCAAAGCTTTTTGAAGTAGTATTATTTGATTACGTAAAGAAATAAGCCATTAAGTTCTACTCTTTATTTAAATGAATGACAAACAGGAGAAGGCAATTTATGGAATTACAGGCATTACATTTGAGTAATTTTATAGAGAGATGAGTATAAAATATAGGTTTGAAAAATACAAGTTTTATTCATAACATTGTTAGAGCAGGCAATGATTTTTTAAAGGCTTTAATTATACTGAAAGTATTAATGTTTTTAGCAGTGAGAGAATGAATGCCTTTGAAACTTCAAATCAGGATCTTTCAAAGTATTAAAAATATTTTATTCTGGAATTTAAAAAATGGGGAAAAGGGAAATGATTAGATTTGAAAAATAAAAGAAGATAAAAGGACTTCTCAGCAAAATTAGTTTTTCATTTGACAATAAAAACCAAGGATCTAAATGAATTAGACAAAATTTCAGGAGGAAAAATAAGTTACGAAATCAATGTCAGAAAATATAAATATCACATCAAAGAAAAAATATCCAATAAAAATAGTATTACATATTCCATTCTAAAGTTGCATTTTAAATAAACGTTACTACTCAAACTACAAAAAAAATAAAAGAACAATTATTCATTGACCTTTGTTTCCTCCCAGGAATAATTATCTATAGAGATAAAAAGAAAGCAACTAAGCACCTTGACTTTTAAAAAAATATACAGTTAAATAAGATAAAAATTTGAATACAACCTTGACATGTTTTGGCATTTTGTGAATATTTTAACTCAAATAAATACACTTTGTGCCTTTGGCAGTGTTTGATCGAGATTGTCAAGTGGGTTTACCCCAGTCAATTAAATTATTTTTTATATACCCCAGTCAATTAAATTATTTTTATATGTATAATTATATGGAAGGATACATAAATAATGGTCTGAGACCATCAGATTTAAACTAATTTTAAAAAAAGAGAATTATTTTAAATTATGTCCCCTTGAGGAAGTAATGGTTAACAAGTTTCTCATATTATTCAGTGATGAGCTTCCGGTGTTTGGAGTATAGTAGTGGGTCTTTGGTGTGGAACACCAGTTGTCTGGCCTTAAGTGGTCGCCGGCGCCATTGTATACATCGATGTCACCCAGAGTTGCTAACCAGGAAACATAACTCTTTATGAAGTCATAAATGCCTTTCTGAAATGAAAAAAATTGAATGCTTTAAAACAAATAACTATCTTTGTTTTATTTTTGCAAGTATCTGATAATTAATTAAATTGTAAGAAAGATAACCACTCAATAATTTAATATTAAGCTTAAAATTGAAAAAAAAAAGATTTATAAACCCTTTAAATTAACTTTTAAAATAATATGCAAAAAGTTAGAAAAGCCTCATATTACAAAATAGAATACAGAAGTATAACAAAATTAATAATCAAAATTTAAAACTTCAAAAATAATGTTAAAATCCCAAAGGGGCATTAAGGAAGATCAGCCAAATTCTAACCAATCAGACAAACTTTTAAATTTATTAATCATTAATCTTTTACATCATTGGTTAAACTTTACATTTTTATTGAAACAATAATTTCATAGGTCACCTGTATCATTAAAAAGAACCTAATAGAACATATATGAGGATTAGTCCATCATTTAATATTTTGTCTCATAAATAAAGCTTAATTGAGTGATATTGGACCACAATTCTCATAAAACATGGCTTGCACTCTGGTAATCTTAAAAATTAAGCAATGCTTTATAAAATATAGGAAATATATATTTTTCAACTACTTGGTTATTAACCATTTCATAAAACAATGTCAAATGAAAAGAACAAATTTCCCTTCCACATTCAACTTTTGAAGGTTTTACTTTTTATTCAGTATACCTAATTTATTATTTGTAATTACTCCAAAGACAATAGTAAAAATAAAATTACTTGTACAAAAAAAATCCCCAAAGAATAATTAATTTCATTTCTCAATAAAATTGCTGAATTAAACAATACCACTTCTAACACTTATAAAATAACATTGTTGAATATTATTAAATGGTATTTGAAAAATACATGATAGAAATTAACACATTTCATATACAACCATTAATGGTCTGTGAATAGTTTTTAAACTAAGATTCCAATACTTTAAAAGCTTTTTGAATTAGTAATAGGTACTGAATCCACAGCTGTTTTGTATTTAATGCATAAATGAACACAGAGCACTTCAAGAATCTAAATGATTAAGGAACATTATTTTTTTAACCTTTAATTTCATCATGAAAAATATATGTGAAACCTTAAGTGTCAAAATGTTAAAATAACAATTTGAGACGTGAAAACATACTGACATATTAAAAATATTTAGTAGGCTAACAGAATTTTTAAAAAAACTTGTGAAACTACGCAGGAATTAGTAAAAAAAAAAAAAAGGAAAGAAAATTATTTGATATTAATCAGAAGATATTCTGTAAACATTAATAATTAATATCAAGAAGTTTATATCTATTATCTGACATAATTCAGAAGTGATTATTCTGTAAATAGGTATATCAAGAAGTTTATGTTTTTAAAAATATTTTTTTTAGATGTTATCAACATTTGTATATGATTAAACAATATACTTTAGATCATTAAGCCACTTTAAATTTTGATGCAAATTTAAACCTTTTGACAGTTTTGTCACTCTGGCGACGGAGATGTTTCTGTGAATAGAAAATAACAAAAGATAAATTAATAGACCTTATTTAAATGTTCTTACATTGAAATTAATATTTAATTAGATTAGTCCAAGTTTAATATAACATAATAAATTCTGAGATAAGGGCCCTGCTTATTGCTCTTGTCAAGGTCAATCTGAGGCATTTAGTAAGAAATTATCCCCAAATTTCTAGGATATCAGAGTGCAATAATTTTAAATAACCATCTTCTTTTCTGTCCCCATTTGAGTCTCCCATCCTTGCAATTAGCCCTTTAGTTTATCAATGAGTATGCATCAGGTTTTTAACAATATGGCCATTGATCATTCTCTCTCCTATGATCATTCTCTCTCCTATGTAATACCAAGTGTTGTAGTATCAAAAAAATTTTTTATGAAGATTCTCACAGTCTCTGAATGAATTTTTAAAGAATTTTCCAACCAACCATTCTTATAAGTTATGTGCATGAGTGATTTTGGCAGGGTAAAAATAGTTTTTCCAGGATAAATCTTAGAAGATACATTGATTTGGGATCTATAGTAGCGACATTCAACATTAATTAAATTTTGAACTTTTGATTAGTAATTTAGTTCATCATCAAATAGCGCTTGCAAACAAGATTTATTCATTGTATTTTTAAAAAATTATTTTTGTGGACTCTTTGTTGACTTTTATTTCTAGAAAAATAAAGATATCGGTAGTAAAGGGACTTTGCGTAAAATATAACAGCAAAACAGAATCTCTGAGATATAACAATTTCAGACTAAAATTTAATAGAATAGAATACTAAAAAACAGGTTGGGCAAACTATTTAGAATTTTCCAAAACAAAATTGTATTTATTATTATTCATAAAATTTAAAACTTGAATGATTTAAGTAATCTCTTTTGAAATGGATACAAAATATTTCTAATTATGTTGCAATTTCACAGTAGTTACAAAAATATAAATGGTATTCCACTATTGATAATTAACTCTTAACTCTATTCATTTCTCTTATATAGAATGCGTACATTTATGCACGCTGTATTTTTAGACAAGTTATTTTTTTTATTTCTTTATATTTTTATTTGTTTTGATTTAATTTTAACGTATTATTGAATAAAACTAATTAAAAAACCAAAAAAATAAAAATTTGTTATGATTTTGATATTATTTTTAAATTCGAAACGACCGGACGTGATGCGCCGAGAGACGCTAAGCTTAGCCATTTTGTGTAGGACGAAAACCGACGTGGCTGCTAAAAATATTTTAAAATATTGATATTATCGGTGAATTTATTGACAAAATTCTATTTAAATCTTATGAAGAGTGCTTGGAAACCTAGAATTAAGTTATATTGATAAGAATTTTGAAGAAAATCATATTTTGCAACCTATCGGAAAAGCAACTATAACAAAGGTTAGTTTTCGAGTGTTTCATCTTTCACAGATTTTCGAGTTTTTTAAAATTTTAATAAAGTTATCAATGTAAGTTTTTGTTATTAGTTATCCAGAAATAAATAAACACCATTTTAAAGTGCATTTAGAGAAATACATAATTTTATATTATGTTTTTATTTTACTATACTAATAATTTCATAACTAGTTATTCTTAACAACGGTTGCTAAGTAATGTAAACAAAAGAAAGTTTTCTGACTTCTGTTAAATATTAGATACTAAAGAAAAAAATTTTGCATGCCATTATATTCCTAATGGCTTTACACAATATTGAATATTTTGAAAAGTTACAAATTGGGTAGTTTTTTTTTAAAATTTATATTAATTTTTCAATTATGCCAAAGCCTATTTTTAAAAAAATAATATGACATCATTGCATAGTCAACTCATTTCTTTTTGTTATATTCCCAGGGCAAACTCTTATGCTGTTCATGATGATGCCCCCCAGTCTCTATTCCAAACTTTCTCCCAGCCAGAAAGAAAGCCAGACTACATATCTGGGAAGAAATTCAACTGGATAATCAGTGAGTGTGAGGCAGTTTCTACATCCACAAGATTTCAATGAATTGTTTTTTTTACCTTGGATTTGGTTGAAACATTTGTCAACTATACCAATTAATATTCTTCAAACCTGGTACCTACTAAGCCATTTATCAACTGTCATCAATGGTTTATTTGATGGTTCAGCTGATGAGTTCTACACATTTCTTGGACACNTAAAAATGGAAATGTTTTCCAAATGAACTTGAGGGACATAAATATCTAAGAAATGAAATCAAAGCGAGATGATATGAGATGGATAGCGGCTGTACAAATTTAACATTTAAGTGGAGAGACAATAAACACAGCCTCTCTTGTTTCCAATTACATCTCATTGAATGGATTTTAACTTGTTAACAGAAGAACATAAGTTGAATGAGTTTTAGACCATTGCTTGTGAGACAACCAGATATAAAAGTAATAAAAGCATATAATAACTTTATGTGAAATTTTGATTACAGTGACCAGCTTAAACATAAATGCAACACCCTAAATGAATGTCCTAAGAAAAACACAAAGGTGTTATAAAACACTTTTCTTCCATTTGATTGAAATTACTAGGATGAAAGTTGTATTCTCTTCCATAGTGGAGTAAAGAAAATCCTATCATAAAGGAGTTGATTCGCCGCCCAACCGTTACCTCCAGATACATTTCACAGAGCACTAGGTGGATTGCAACATGTTGATATTATTCCAATTTCTTCAAATGCTAATACTAAAGTACATACGGGTACCGTACTCTGAGCAGATTAAAAATATTAAATAGAAATTGTGAACTGTGTGCTAAATCTTGAGGGAAGATAAAATAGAAATTTCAGATGTGACACTTCCCTTAGTTTATTTAAATAAGACAAGAAATTTTCATGAGGATTATCAGTTATAATTGTGTGCATTCATATTTATGTTGGAGAAAAATTATTGCCAATTTTTATTGTTGTAATGTGAATTTTTAAAGGGAATCTTTGACGGTAAGGCATTTTTCAAAATTATTTCCCCTTTTTATATACTTAACAAAAAAAAGTGTTAAAAAATCATTTGCAGTTATAATTACTTAATTTTTTCAGGAATGATACAAAAATGAATTTACTTTCCTTACAAAGTAAAAATATTAATTTTTTTTAAAAACTGTATTTTTTTCTTTATTTGGATCTGATGAAAAAAATAATAAAAATTATTTTTTTAAAATATGGTCATGTAATTTATTTTTCAAATTCAAAATACGTAATCAAATGTTGACAAACCATTAATTTTCAAATACCTCATTCAATTTCCTACAAATTAATCTATTACATGATTAACTTTGGACCTCAAGTTTTAATGTTATTGAGCTTTTTGTAGGGTCATTAAAAATTTGACAAAAAAGGGAGAAAATCAAGGAATGTAAAGAGTTAATGTGCCATAAGGTTTTCGGAAAGCTCCCGCCTCAGTGCCGTAAGAATTTCCCGAATAGCGATGAACCAGTTAAGAAATTAAAAAAATTGCGTAAAATCCATTTATATTATTATTGATTATTGTCATACTGACTTCATCTTTTAGGCTAAGAATGGTTATTTAATATATCCAAAAGACCGTATTAAGTTTAAAACTATTTTTACCTGTAGTTTAGTACTATTATTTTAGTAATAATGTATAGCAAAATTGTATCTTCGAAAAAAAACCGTAAAAACTACCAACAAACTTAGCGAATCGAGCGATAACACTTACAAGGGAAACAGCCGCCATTGCCGGAAGTCGAAAACATTGTTTTTCAGGCACTGAAGAGTTTTTATTTTCTTTAATTTCGTTTCTAAAGAGAGTTCCATCGATTCACGCATTATCGCGCTTTGGTAAAAAAGTTAAATCACGCATTATCACGCTTTGACACATTAAGAGTTAAGTGCTGATGAAATTCCATGCTAAATAAAATAAAATTATTAGTTCCACACCTGCAGTTGAAGCTTGTTCATGAAAAAGACTTCCCTCCATCCTTTCTGATCAGTCAGCATCAGAAGTTCCTGGCTAATGGGCTGTGTTGAGTGGTCCATGTAGATCTTGGACCAGACAGCATCACAAGCGCATAGCTATGTTGACAGAATTTGTGATTTTTAAGAGAATAAAAACTATTTCATGCCTAAATCACATAATCTGGAGGGAAAATATTGATAAAAATACATTTAAATAATTTATTGCAAGTAAAATTTAAAAGTAATGTACCAAAGACCTAACTCAAATACTAGAATAATTCACTTATAGACTAAGTATTTATATCTATTTAATAAAGCTAATGAAAAAAGTTGATAATTCTAATAATTTGGTGAACAAATGAAAATTTTTATTTTTCCATCTTAATTTTGAGGGAAAGAATCAAACAGTTCTTAAATACTTAAGATGAAGAGAGTGGAATTTACCATTATATTTAAATACATATATATTTTATAGGTCTGTTGATGTCATTTTAATATATACAAAAAAGCAGCTCAACAAAACTTTTAACAAAAGTAGAACTCCTTGAATCAATATAGACATCAATTATTATAGTGCATCTTGAATTTTATTGTTATCCAATTTTTAATGCATTTTTTAAAATGAACTTTTAATCATGACTCATGTACAAGCATATTTTAAAATTCATTATTTTTATATCTTGTGAGACAGTTCATAAAAGATGGCGCAAGCACAATGTCTGAAGTTAGAAAAAAGTATTGTACAATAATGTGAATGTAAATGGGGTTAAGACAATAGACAATCTAGAGTTAATTCTAGTCAAGGTGAGATTTTTTACACCTGATCAGTTGACAAAAATCCATGTCATTTGACAGGAAAAACCAATCCCAACCCCTCCAATGAACCATCATAAGGTTATAGATAATATTTTTTTTTGTGAAAATATAATCATCTTAGGCATATAAGGTTTATTAAAGTTTTGAAACCCTTTACCTAAAACACAATTTTTTGCATTTAATAAGTTGACAAGCTTTTTCTCAAGGATCCACAATAAAAATTATTTTTTTTAAATAAAACTACACAAATTTGTGAACAGGAATATTGATTTTTTAACATAAAAATTGAAGAGCTTTGTGCTAAAACTACTTAGGTCACAAATTGTGGATTTTGAAATAATCAAGTATAAATTTATAGCATTTTATCTTTTTTTTTATGGTTAAGTAATTGGTCCTAGTTACATTGTATTGTTTTCAACTTTAAACAGTAGATTGGTCTAAATCAGAAATTAAATAATCACTGTTTAGTTTGAATTTTACAAAAAATTGTGACTTCATTAAGTACTTTTAGCACTAGGGTCTTCAATTTTAATTAAAGACATGAAATTGTTAAGTTTTGTACTTTTGTCACCATCAAAAATTTTAAAAAGAATAAAAGAGTTGAATCAGAGCATAATTTTGAGCACCAATGTATGAAAGACAGTTTTGTAAGGATGGAAAAATGAATCTTACTTCTCTAAACAGCTTGTTAACTTGACTGAGTTTTGATACAGAAGTTAGGTCCAGGCAGAAGATAATTCTCAGCAGCACTTTCCTTGGAAGTCTGTTTAGGTAGTCAATATGTCCATTCACAAGATTATCTACATATCTTAACTCTGCTAAACCCATTGATCGTTCAATTTCACCTGTAGATAAAAGTAATGAGAAATGGTAATACAGAACTAACTGATTTTACCAACTAGAAACTGCAGTTAGAAATAATAAAATATTAACTAAAGCGCTATATTTATAAAAATGGGACCTTTTATTTACTTTAGCTAATGGCATTAGTTGGCTGTATCGGCATCCTTCCATCTCACAAGACGATGGTGCATCACCATTGGTCTGAGTTGCATTTCCTAGTCTGGCTGTGCAGTCCTATCCTTGAGTGACAGTCTTTACCATAGCTTTTGTACACGAATTCTGTGCTTCCCTATGTTTTGACCTTTCTCCAGCCATTTAATGCCAATGATGAGACGCAGGCACCTCTAGTGGAAGCTTTTAAGCTGGCGCTCATGGTATGTATAAGTGGTCTATGTCTCGTTCCCATATAGTAGCGTTCTGATGAGGCAGGCTCCATAGACACACAATTTGGTTTTCTCCGTTAGCTTGGTTTTTTGCCAGACTAGTTCAGCCATTGTGGCAGCTACCTTGCCAATTCTACTGTTTATTTTGTTCTCAATGAACAGTGTGTTTGGGACTTAGGACCCCAAATGGGTGAAGCTGTCCTTAACCTCCAAGTTTTCATTGTCGATATAGATGGTAGGAGGAGAACTTGTGTCTTCGGCCATTATGTTACATAATGTTTTTCAAGCTGACTTACAGACCAAATTCTTTGCAGGTGTTGGAAAAGCTTGACATGAGTTGTTGCAAACCAGTTTCTGTGTGTGCTATCAGTGCCGCATCATCAAGCAAAGAGTAGCTCAGGAATTAGGACATCTGTCGTTTTGGTTTTGGCTCGCAGGCGGGCAGTGTGGACTACTGAACTATAAGCACATCAAATGTTAACAGCATGCTAGACCTAGAAGTGTTGGGCTGGCCACAACTTAAAAAATAATATTTGCCAGGTTAACAATGCTGTTCAAAATAAATAATGGGCTAGTCCTTTCCTCCAGCTTAGAGAGAAAACTTATCCCTCTCCCACCTAGACAGAGATGAGACCATGAAAGGAAATACAGGCTAATAAATACAAGAACCTAATACAGAGCTGCTTGATCCTTCCATGGACAATAGATGGCTGGAACAAACTTCCAAGGGAATCAGTTGAGGCGGAAAAATTGACACATTTGGGTCTGTTGCCTACTGTTCCAAAACGCTAGTAAATAATACCATAATCAGTATAATATTCACTGACATAAAAACAAAACCTTACACTTTTATAAGAATCATAAAGATCAGAGTCTTGATCATGGGTCCTTCATAAAAAGAAGAAGGGCTTCTTAACCAAACATTAAACACGACAATACAGAGATTTTAACCTGAGTTGGGGGGAAGGGGTGGGAATGAACTTAGTTTTATTAAATAAGAGACAAGATACACACATTTTTTATGTATTAAGATAAATTAGTTATTGTGTATTGGAAGTTTATTTTTCAAAAGCTTTTAATGTGAAGTGCAGTAAGTTTGAGTCTCATATCATAATTAGTATTTTTAAATTAAAATAAACAGTATGCCAGAGTTAACAATCAGAAATTAAAAGAAAAGAATATGTACCTCTGAGCTTGTCATCTTCAGCAAATTCTTCAAATTTGCATTTCATTTCAATTGGTTGCTGGTTGGAATCAGCTCTTGTTGGGGGAATAATTCTCCAAATCCTGAAAATGACCTAAAGAAAGAAAAGAAATATTTACAATTATAAAGCCAAGCTTCAGATCTTTATCATTTATTTTTTTTAACCTGAAAATTATGGAAAAATATTAACAGCAAATGATATTAGGATTATCATTTTTATTATTAACTATTATTTATAATTCCATTCAAAAAAATTAATGATCTGTCTATAACAATAAATAAGCTTTAGGCTGGTAGGCATGGCCCAGGCAAAGTGCAGGAACAGGTCTATAATGATAATAATATTTTTTATTTGATTATTTTTTATATTTTACTATTAGTCAATTAGGTTACATTGCCTACAACTAAATTACAAAAATGAAAACAATTTTAAAATGAATAATGTGATTTATTTATTAAAATTTAATGATAACCTGCTTTCAATATGTTAATAATTAGCCAAATTTTGCTTTACTGTCCATTATATCTATATATATTATTCTCTTCATGGTTCAACCATGCCCGACACCGAGCTGTCTTCCTTCCCCACCAAACAATCAACTTGCAAGAATAGGTAGAATGAGGGTGGGGAGTCATCGTGACCAACAATTCCTTAATTGAGGTCAATTACTTTGTTCTTTCAGAACAACAGAATAGCATGTATTTCGTAGTGTAGAGGTTATTACATTCGCATAACACGCGGAAGGTCATAGGTTCAAGCCCCAGCTAAGATATTACTTTTTTAATTTGTAAAAATGTTTGTGTTTGTGCCAGTTCATTTCCCACTTACACTTTCTTAACTTTCTTCGCAATAGCCAACACGGTTGTAAGTTTTGTTTCTTGACATTGGCCTAATTAATAACTTTGTGCTTTCCATTGTGCTCAGCGACAGAAAAGTAGTCACACACTCTCCTCAACAATTACTTTCATAAAATGTCACCCGTAACTAAATCATTCATTAACGGCCTACAATGTGAGACGGCTAGTTTGTAATTAATATTAGTCTTAGTCTAAAACTAATTGAACTTTATTAGACAGAGGCTGTGATTTTGAATAAACTTAGTTTGTCTCAGTACTCTTAGGCTAGACTAAGTTAACTCAAGTCCGCTAACTTAATACAACCCTCAGATAGACATAAAGATAAAAACACCTTTCTTATTCCATATGCAAGAACAAACACATACAAGTTTTCTTTCTTTCCGTCCGGTATTTGGGCGTGGAATGGGTTGCCTGAAGAAACCAGGAAAGCCAACACTTTATCATCATTTAAAACTCTAACTCTAGTAAGAATACAGGACTAAACACAAACCATAGAAATACGTAGGACGCAATAATCTTCTGTACAGAAGGAGCGTCTGTAACATATAAGATAAGATAAACATATTACACGACATACTGTCACTGATCTGTCAGTAACAGTGATCACAGTCACAGTGAAATACCGTAATTTATATACGTAACTCGTGACGGCGACGGTGTAGACTCTGACTTTTAAGAATAAAATTTATATTCTATAAACCTGTCAAAAGAAAATACTGACATGATCCACTGTTATAAATAATTGCAAAAAATCCTTAGAAGGCGCTGGTGCGGTGGCAGTTCGTTGATAAAGTGATCCATCAGATTTACTTATCCAAGGCCTACACATTGCAGGCCATCGCTCTTTGTAAAACGCCATTTTTAAACTTTTCAATCACCATCCCAACGACCTTGAACTTAAGTTGTTTACTTAAATTCAGCCTAGTATGTTTTTTTTTTTTTAATGATACTTTTAAAAAAAAAAACTATTATTTTAAAAACATTAAGAGCTTTATCCTATAGAGTCTAATTATTTTGAAAGATATTAAAACTATTAAATAAATCGATTATAAATTATAGATAAATAAAAATGAAGGAGAGGATGAGAGGAGGATGCTTTAATTTTTTATTCAATTTAATTTACATCTGATTATATTAATATTATCAAAACAGTGCGAATATCACTTGCCTATTACTAATAATACAGTTTTAAATTTTCACTAATTTTGAAGAAAAAAAAATAGTTCAGAAATCAAAGTCGTTGTAAAAATTTATTTTTAAAAGATAACAATTTTGTTGTTTGCAATAAGGGGCCGTCCATAGATGATGTCACGCGATTTTGGTCACAAAATCGTAGACCCACCCCTACAAAAATACGTCACAAAACGTTGACCCCCCCCCTTACCCCCCCCNATATATATAAATTAAAACAAAAATATTAAATTTCTATTTGAAAATAAGTAGATCTATGTTTCAAATCACTTTTTTGTCATTTATGTATTTATTTATTGTAGGTCTACATTGTAATATTGTAACACGCGTGAAGCTATGTAAAAGACATTAAATAAATTGTAAGCCAGTGATTCTCACTTTTTCGTATTAGACGACCGGCAAGAATTTTTCCATTTCACCAGGTACCATTGCATTCTTTTCCCGTTTTGACATGATTTTCACTGTACTGATTTGAGAGCAAAACGAGCCCCTACACAGTTTAAAGCCCTATAAGATTAAGTATGAATTTCGGCTTGTTTTATATATTACTTTTTTTAAAAAAATGTTTAGTTGCCAAGGCATAGCAAGACAGCTAACGAACAATTCATACAATTTGCTAGAATCCGCTCATTTTGGGTTGACCATAATGTTAACATAAACTTTCATAATTTTAATTTTTAGGTATGCTTTTGAACTGGTCCGTTTTTTAAAAAACGTTTAACCGGCCTTCAAAAAATGAACTGTGATCCTTAGATTATATTTTATTTAAATGCATACATATTAAACATTGACTATTAATCATCACGGTTAACTTCCTTGTATATAAAAATATTTAAAAGTAATATATTTAAAATGTATTTTATTAAAATCCCTCAATTGACTGACGAGCATCACGTAAGAAAGAGGTCAGCGAACAGGGGTAAATTACGTCATTTGGGCTTAAAAGGGAATTCTTGGGGGGGGTAATGTAGACTCATTTGGGACATATTTCATCAACTACTAATTCCCTAGATATATTAAATACGCCATGTGTACGTGTACGCTTTGAACATAGACCCACTATTGAACCGGTTCCTTCCAAAAAATGCATTTGTTAAAATTTTACAACTATGTAGATTTCTTACTTACGTACTATACGAAGACACCTAAATCCACCCTACTTTCATTTATATTGTTGACACAAGTAACAATAATCTTAATCCACATGACTTCACTGTATCAAGTATCCCTTCTGTCATATTTAAATTTAATGCCTTAAAAACTGAGCTCAGAAGAAAAATTGTTTTGTGCTCCTCTCGAAATGCGATGTCAAGAATTCGTTGCCCGATGCATTCAATAAAGTTAATGAATACTTTGACTAATTTTAAATGGGCACATTTATCATTATATTTAGAATGACCAGGAGCGTTTGACCAAAAACCAATCCAATAATTATATCAAACTTAAAACGTTTATATTTGTATCAAATAGATTCACCTCCCCCACCCCCCCCCCC
>MUZC01003263.1:435711-481382 GCA_002072015.1 Radix auricularia
GGATATTCCGTGTCGTTTTGACTTAAAATACCTACACATAATCCTATTCAGATCTTTTTAGACACTTGTAATGTTTTTAAAATTCACCAATTGAAGTTTCCGGGGGGGGGGGAGGGGTAACCGTCAAAAAAGTTAGCAGACTACTGCCGTGAGTGAACCAAACAATGCTTTGGCTACATCACAAATGCTTTGATGTCAACATCAAACGACGCAGGGTTACAATTTCATGTGTTCTTTCGTCGGTTCTCAAACTTAAGGATTATAATTAGATTTAATTTTCATGTCTTGATAACTGACCCCAACCGGCGTTTGATGGCCTATCGACCGGCACTTTGAGAAGCACTGATTAAAAAAAATCATTAAATAAATTTTAAGCGAGCAAATATTTCAGTGGAAGTTTAATTTAAAGTTACCCTTTTGATCAGTGGCGTCGCTAGGGCGTGCGATGGGGCGGGCCGACCTGGGTGACGCCATCAGGGGGTGACACCAAAATGTAACATTCTGTATATTCCCGTTATTTTGCACTAGAAAACTCGGAAAAATTCTAGCGGCTAGTTCGTTAGAGGGTGACACCATGACGTGACCATGAGCTACCGCCCCGGGTGAAACCAACCCTTGTGACGCCTCTGCTTTTGATGTGACGTCACGTTTCTTCAACCCCTCTCCCTTCCCCTCGTCATGCATTGTCACAAAAGTGTGACCCGTGACCCCCTCCCCCTAGGAGCGTGACGTCATTTATGGATGGCCCCAATACATATAATTAATATAATGCAGGCTACTTAAATCAACATCTAATTATGGATTTATTATTTAAAAATCTATATGGATAAAACACTATTTTTTTTTCAACCAATCGCCTTCTTTAAAAAAAAAAAATTAAAAAAAAATGTGATAGCAAATTAAAATTTAAGAAGTTAATTGGCAGTTTTATGTATTACTTATAGAGACACGTGTATATTTTATAGAAGTACTCTAGTTAATTTATAAAGAGTAAAACTATATAATATGAGAAATGCTTCTGATTGCAGATAATTTGCAATTCTAAAATGTTGACACACTTAAGGACTTAAGTAAGGATTCCATGGTGGATCAGATCTGGTTTGTAAATACTTGAGGATCCCTGCCCCAAACCGCCCAGGTTCGCGTAATACGTCATCACTATTAGCTGTGTACAGTTATATCAAAGACGGTCAACGACAGACTAGAAAATGACCATCTATTCACCATCACAGTCCGAAAAAAAGCCCGAAAAAGGCACGCCCGAACCAGAAGTTGTCACAGAACCGCTGGTAAGATACTCCTTATTTGGAATATTACAGTAAAATGCAGTGAAGAAAAGTTAGAATTTAAAATAAAACAGCCTCTTCGCCGTCACTGTTGTATTTTGTCTTGTTAGCTCAGCCCTGCCAGCCGCCATTGTTGTTTGTCAACACTGCCTTAGCAAAGATGAGGAACTAAAATAAATTCTTATGTATCTTATCTGTAACAGGCGCTCCTTCTATACAAAAGTCTATTGCGCCCTATGCTTATCTAAGTTTTGTGTTTAGTCCTTATTTCTTATTAGTGTTATTAGAGTTTAAATGTTGATGAAAGTAATAGTGTTGGCTTAGTTAGGCTAGGTACTTGGACAGAAAATTTAAATGTAGTCCAATATTAATATGCTTAACTAATATATCATTTTAAAGGGCTTGCTAAGACCTTTTCAAAAACACTTGTTGGCTAAAACCTATATCTCCGACCGGAGCGTCGCGGTTCTTCCGGTTGCTATGAAAGGATAGTTGCTTCCCTTGAATCTTACCTCCCCTTGCGGTAAAACGTAAATGATAATTCTATTTTTATAATTGCATTTGTATTAATGCGCGCAGCGCGCTTTCGGTAAATAAATTGAAACAAAAAGAGGAGGGGGATGAGGGGAGAGATTTTAATTTAATATTTTTGGACTAATTAAATATTTAATTAGAATTTATATGTACATTAATAACGATGGGATGAAGGAGAGGGAGGGGGGGGCTCTCCTGTTCATTTTTCCCAAGTGTAAATGACTATAATCTAAGAACTATTTCTTGTGCTCATTTAGAAGTGACGTGAGTGCTGCTAATTACCCTGTCACGCCGTCTGCGTGCGATTCAATCAGTAGGTAGACATTTTTTTTTTTCAGCGGAAAATTGAAGATTTTAGGATTTGGGTTAGGTATAGCTTTAGAATTGCGGAAGATTTTAGGGTTTGGGTTAGGTATAGCTTTAGAATTTCGGAAGATTTTAGGGTTTAGGTTAGGTATAGCTTTACAATTACGGAAGATTTTAGGGTTTGGGTTAGGTTGGCCATGGCCATAGGACCATTGACCATAGCTTTAGAATTTTGGAAAATTGAAGATTTTAGGGTTTGGGTTAGGTATAGCGATAGAATTTTATTGTGGCAGTATTCATCTAATTTGTTGTGATTCAGATGCTTGATCGGTGAGTACCCATTGTTTTCTTAAATTTTTACAACTATTTTGCTTTTATGAAAAACGCTAAAAAAAATAGCACGTCACCGCCGAAAAAGTAGTGAGAGCCCCGTGAATTTTTTTTTTAAATTTGCCGGTAGCTAAAAAAAAAACTGCGCAATTTTAGAATCCCTGATTCCCCTACCCCTTTAAATTCACGGGGCTCGCACTACTTTTCCGGTGGTGACGTGCGATAGCAACAAGATGGCCGCCGATAAGATCGGCCCGGTCGGAGATGTAGGTTTTTACCCACTTGTTTTGTCTTTCTATCTTTTGTAGAAGTGGAGTTATGATTTTTTTTGGTCAATTTTTTTTGCCCCTTATATAACCTATATAATATATATTTAATTTAAAAACTTGTGACCCAAATTTCAAAATTCTGTACTTTTTCTCTCACAACTTTTTTAATTTGAAGTGATTATTCGCACGGTTTTCCAGTGCATATAATTTTTAAAATTATTAGCACAGGTCGTGTCTGGTCGTCGCGCATGCGTACTCCCAGCGGTTGATAACAAAATAATAGCCAATTTCACTCGATTTAGGCTAAATTGTGCAGTAAGGCAGTTCTATGTTAATAGTTCTAATACTAATATTTATATGTTTATAGTACTAATACTAGTTACAATTTAATGATTGATGTCTAATAAATGATAACTGGATATAACTTTGAATAATCGCATAAATAATCAAGTTTCTCAAGACTAATGGATAGTCAGCTAGAGTTATTGAGTGTTATTATTGGTTAGCGGATCGAATCCTGAGACAGTCTTTTTTTTTTTTTTCTGTTGTTGTTTTTTTTGTGTTGGTTTTTGTTTTACAACCACAGTGACGATGCTTGCAAACACTCAAACAGGCTTTTTTTTTCCAGGGACAATTTTTTTATATCCCATGAGTGAGTCACTGTTACTACAAGTGTTACTAACTACTGAACTGAAGTTACTAGTTACTGTTCACTGTTATGCTTATACTCATACTCAGTTCAGTCTTACTTACACTTACAGTACAGAACAGAGTAAGGACTCTCACTTTTTATTTTTTTTTAAATGATGCTTTACCATCATAAAGTCTTTCACTTTAATTAATAAAATGATTAATTATAAATCATTAATAATTAATTAGCGAACGGCGGTATGCAGGTCCGCTCAGACTCAGATTCTTGCTCAAATACTATTACTAAATTACTATCAATATCAGTGACAGCAAAATTAGTTTACCGTGCAGCAGCCGTGCAAAAAATGATAATGTTTGATATTTTTTGTTCAAATGTCATAATCATTGTCATCTTCATAATTTGTAGCCATTGGTCATTGACTCATAGTCACAGTGACACTGTCTGTCAGTGGGTCAGTAACTAAATATTGTCGTAATTTATATTTGTTTTATTTGCGCAGGCTATTAGGTCTAATAATATTTATTTGACTCAATTAAACAACAATTAAATCAATTAACAGTAGACAGTGTCCTAAAACTTAAATATCAACTATACTAATACTTTACATTATCTTAATTATTAGACTTTGTAGTTAGTAAGTGCAGATTAGCATTTCAAAAAAGTGTGAATAATTATCGACACGGTCGAACCGTGCTAATAATTTTCAAAATTATCGGCACGGTTATGACGTCAAAACCGTGCGAATAACGCTTGCCTTTTTAATTTTAGAGATATTGTTATCAAATTTTCAGGAGACATTCACAATCCAATTTACAAAACAATGATCAAGGAATTTTTTAAGTATATCAAGACTTTGAATTTTGTAAAAATATATTTGAAAGCTTGTTGAAGAAAATCATAGCGAAAATAATTATTTTTATACATAATATATATATAGATAAATACAAATCAGTAAAAACAGTTGCATGCCAAATGTATTTTAATTAGTTATATTGTAAATTTAAATCAATAACTATGATTATATTTTTGAATGGTAAGTATTTGACTTTTAAAATAAAACTGAATGCGAGTTAAAATAAATTATTTTTGGAAATACCCTACACCCTGAAACCTGATTACTGAAATTTCAAATTAAAATTAAATTCTATTAGTATTTGAAGATTTAAGTATCTCATTAAATGATAATAAGAACATTTTTACTGTCAATTTCTAAGTAAATAACTTGTACTTGTATTATTTATTGCATGCACATTTCTAAAAATGTCATTCATAACATGTGTCATTGTCCTTGCCTTATCTGAACTTATTAAATACATATTTAGCAATGGAAAATATTCAGAGTTCTGCAATGAAATATTATTTCTATATCTTGTAATTATTCCTGATTCCTATGTCTGTTTTAATTGACTTTTATTTTTTTTTTTATATATAATATATGTAAAAATTATTAATTGTTTTTCAAATGTATATGTCCTCATCTTTGTAAAAAGAAGATGGTAAGATATAACAAAAAAAAATGTTTAACATCAAACATTAAATAAAAATGTAAAAGGATTATAACAGTAACACTATTATCATTTTATTCTAAGGTAAGTATCAGTTTGGACTTAGCATTAGTCAAAATTTCTAATTATGCCATGCTCTTATAATTAATTTTAATAGGATACCACATAATTATAAATAATATAACTTATAATAACCAAGTAATAAAAATATATCATAATACTGTGACTAATACTTAAGAATTATAAACTAGAAAACTAATAGTATTATGGTATAAGTATAATGTTAATTGGACCTGTATTTCTTTGTAAACTGACTTTAATATTACTAATAATTAATGGTTAATAATAGTAATAGTGATTTAATTATTAATTAAGAATAGTAATACTAGTGGTTGTTCATTTCAATTTTATCGATTTATTTTCATCCATCATAGATCAATATTGGCTTTATTAAAGTGATATCATACCTTTTACATTATTTTTATATAAATATCTTTGTTTTATTTGTATTTATTCAGATGTTAAATGATTGCAATTAATTAATCCGGCATCCTTCCGCCTCACGAGACGATGGTGCATCACCGTTGGGTTGGGTTGCATTTCCTCGAGTGACTGTGCAGTCCTATCCTTGAGTGACAGTCTTTGCCACAGTTTTTACACACGAGTTCTGTGCTTCCAAATGTTTTGGCCTTTCTCCTAGCTCTTCTGTCTGCAGCCTCCTCCATTCTTCGCTCCTCGGCTACTATGACGCCCTCTTTGACAACTGTGCGCCACGTAGATCGGTCTTCTGCCTTACACTCCCAGTCACTTGTATGTATTTTGGCTGCTTTCATGTCCCTTTGACAGACATCTTTAAATCGCAAGCGTGGGCGACCTGTTTTCCTCTTTCCTGAAGCAAGTTCACCAAATAGGAGGTCCTTCGGGATGCGGCCGGGGCTCATTCCTTTGACATGTCCTAGCCACCTCAGGCGTCTTTCACTAAGAATTGAGAACATGCTTTGGGTATTGGCACGCGTTAGTACCTCACTATTAGGCACTTTATCTTGCCATTTAATACCAAGGATGCGGCGCAAGCATCTCAAATTGAAGCTGTTAAGCTTACGTTCTTGTGATGTATAAGTAATCCATGTCTCGCTCCCATATAGTAGTGTACTGATGACACAGGCTCGATAGACGCACAGTTTGGTTTTCTCCGTTAGCTTGGTGTTTTGCCAGACCCGCTTATTTAGTTTAGCCATTGTTGCGGCTGCCTTGCCAATTCTGCTGTTTATTTCTTCTTCAATGGACAGTGTATTGGAGACCTTGGATCCCAAGTAGGTGAAGCTGTCCACAACCTCCAAGTTTTCATTATCGATATTTATGGTAGGAGGAGGTCGAGTGTCTTGGGCCATGATGTTTGTCTTTTTCAAGCTGATTTGCAGACCAAATTCTTTGCAGGCATTGGAGAAGCTTGACACGAGTTGTTGCAAACCAGATTCTGTATGTGCTGTTAGTGCCGCATCATCCGCAAATAGTAGCTCTCGAATTAGGACATCCGTCGTTTTGGTCTTGGCTCGGAGGCGGGCAGTGTTGAAAAGTCCTCCATCAGCTCTGGTATGTAACCAGATTCCCTCACTGCTATCCTTGAATGCGTATCGAAGAAGTACAGAGAAGAATATTGCGA
The DNA here is from genome assembly GCA_002072015.1 of Radix auricularia. Classification (NCBI taxonomy): domain Eukaryota; kingdom Metazoa; phylum Mollusca; class Gastropoda; family Lymnaeidae; genus Radix; species Radix auricularia. Next base: position 442,257 of record MUZC01003263.1, read on the forward strand.
AGAGTGTTGGTGCGAGTACACAACCTTGTTTAACTCCGCTGCTGACAGGGAAGGCCTCTGACTTAGCTCCATCGAACTGTACTGTGCCAAGCATATTTTCATGGAACTGTCTGATGATGGCAAGTAGGTGAGGGGGACATCCAATTTTTGCCAGTATTTGGAATAGCCCGTTGCGACTGACTAAGTCGAAGGCTTTTGTAAGGTCCACAAATGCAATGTATAGTGGCATCTGCTGCTCTCTGCATTTTTCCTGGAGCTGTCGTATGTAGAACACCATGTCTATGGTAGACCGACCGGACCGGAAACCACACTGAGATTCTGGATAGACGCGGGATGCTAGGCTTTGTAAACGTTTTAGTATAACGCGGGCAAAGGTCTTTCCTACAATACTAAGGAGTGAAATGCCGCGATAATTATTGCAATCACTCCTATCACCTTTGTTTTTATATAGTGTCACTATATTTGCATCCTTTAGGTCTTGGGGGATGTAGCCCTGTTCCCAGCAGAGGGACAGAATCTCGTGCAATGGTTGGAGTAAAGCTGTCTTGCCACTCTTTNAGGCTTGTATTGCGGATGTATAGATTGTGTCTCTCAGTTGCGTCCATTTGGAGTCAATGGTGACGCATGGGGACATCTTTGAGAGACTTTCCTTCACCTTGTCTTTGAACAGCTGCGCTATCGCAGGGTCTTTCATGCAGGAGGTATTGATGCGTGGACTTCCCTTTTTCTTTGTGTGGTACGAGTTTTTCCTCATTATTCGTACTTTGCTGGCGACAAGGGAATGATCCGTGTCACAGTCGGCACTGTGATAGCTGCGAGTGAGTAGGACGCTAGCTAGTTGTGCACGCCTGGTGATAATGAGGTCCAGCTGGTGCCATTGGTGGGATCGAGGGTGTCTCCAAGATACTTGATGTATATCCTTGCACTTGAAGAAAGTGTTGGTCACACACAAGCCTCGTGAGCAGCACAATTCCAGAAGCCTTTGTCCATTTTCATTTAACTTTCCTCTTCCAAATAGTCCAAGGCAGGTGGGCCAGGCTTCGTGGTCGCTCCCCACTCTAGCATTGAAATCTCCTAGGAGATAGATTGCCTCGTCTTTGTGGATGCCGGCTATTGCCTGGTCTAACGCTCCATAGAACTGGTCCTTCTCTTCCGGAGTTGAATAGAGTGTTGGGGCATACACACTAAGAATGTTTGCTGGGCCCGCAGTTGTTCTGAGTCTTAGAGTGAGGATCCTCTCCGTGCCTGATGACGGTGGTTCAATGGATGGTAGAAGAGTGTTTTTAACAGCGAAACCCACACCATGCTGTCTAGGTTCGTCTTTCGGTCTGCCTTGCCAGAAGAAGGTGTAATTGGCCTCTTTGAGTGAACCGTTGTCTGGGAGCCTGGTCTCCTGAAGGCATGCTATGTCAATCTTTAGCCTTTTAAGTTCTCTATCGATTATTCCTGTCTTCCGTGTGTCGTTTATGGACTGCAGATCATCAGTGATGCCGGGACACATAGTCCTCACGTTCCAGCTAGCGATTCGAAGAGCTGGGGTCTTCTTTTTCTTTTTTGTATTTCTTGGTGCAGGGCTTAGTGGCCCACTTGTTGAGTGGTACTCTAATCTCCACGCACCCAGTGGAGAAGGCAGGCCATGACGGGATAGCACCTATTTGACTGGGGGCTGCCCAGTTTGAGGCGGGCGGTAGCTGTCCAGTGAGACATTGGTAGTCTCTCCCACCGTCGGAAGCAGCCCCTGGCGCCTAGCTCTACGTCAATTGAGCTTTGGCTTATAACCGGTAACTGCTGCTTCCCGTGTTTTGTCGACACCTTGCGGCGACGCTGGAGTGTCCTCTCCAGAGGTGATGCAAGCCTGGGCGGGTATTATGGAGAATTAGCTGCTGCCCATACAGCATATCCCCCCTCTCCACGTCAATGGTGTAACCAAGGGAACGACTTGCGTCGATGCAGCTTGGCTGCCATTGGCGTCGCAGGAGCTGCCGGTATGTACATAAGTCTTATGTATAGACCGCCTGTAGGTGCTCCAATTCCTGATTTTCTTTCAGGGTTTACTCCCTTAGCCTTTCCCGCAAGGCAGATATAGCCGCAAGGCAGCGGAGGATTTGTATTCGGAGTTTCCTTCTCCTAGATGAACTACCAGCCAAGGTTTTAACGAGCATCATCTACCCGTAGGGGTGCCAGAACCGGGGTTTGAACCCGTGACCGATTTTTATTTTTATTTTAGAATTGTTTTTTTTGTACCGCAGCGCACTAACACTTTGACCACCGCGCCCCAATTTGCAATTATGCATAACGTATAGCGCTGAGTAGTCTTTCTTAGAAAACTAACACGCCGGTGAACAAGAAAAAATCGGCCATCTTTGTTTTTTACGGTGCCGATGTTTGGTCAAAATATACATGGAGGTTTACCGCTTATGCTGGAAGGCTACATTGATGAAATCAATGATTTTCCAAACAAAATTAATATGATTATTACTTATATTTTAGTCCGAGTAACTTATGTTAATTAAATACAGAATATTTAAGACATTAGTAGCTTAACGATGTTGCAAGAGACACAGAAAATTCTCCAGCGAATACTGCGTTGCATGAATAGTGATAGCGTCACTGGAAACCTTCTAATTGACTTACTCGATGCCCAAATTTATTTGTTTTTCGATAACTGTGACGTAAAACGACTAATTCGGGGATCTCGGTAGAGCTAATAAAAATTTTCCGAAAAAATATTTCCGTAAATTTACGAAATGCGCAGATCGATGCGCGAACAAGTATTGATGTGCCTACTTAGGCAGGCAACCCATCTAAGCCGGAATTCCAGATAAAATATAGACAGACTCAGACAGGAAGAACTAAAATTTGTATGTGTTTGTTCTTGAATACAGAATAACAAAGGTGTTTTTATCCTTATGTCGATCTGAGGGTTGTATAAAGTTATCTTCGTGTTGTATTTCAAAATTAGAATTAATTGATAATTGCTTTATTAATAATAACTGCTTTACTAGTTATTACTAGGTACTTCAATATGTCAATAGTCATTCGCGCATCGTTCTGCGCATGTTGAAAAAAATCGCAAATACCATTTCAGTTTTTCTGTATGGGTGTAAGCCACGATGATGGTTTGTTGCGTTTTACGTCACAATTTTTGGAATATTTGTGTAATTTGTCATCAGTGACAAAGAGAGTTAATTTTTTTCGGTGATGCTAGTTTCATTTTTGAGCGGTGAGTGACTTTATTTTCATTGGTCGGTATATACGTAAAAAGCATAATATAACTTTCTTTCGGGCTTAGGTGATTGGTCAATATGTTAAATTTGTGTTGTCAACATTTAACAAGGAAGCTTTTCGTTTACAGACCAGTTTCAAAGATGAAGAGGAAGGAGCCTATGATGTTGGACCCAGGCCTCTACAGGTCAATTACTTCCAGCAGAAACGCCGCACATTTTGTATTCACTTATTATTGACCATTTTTATCTTGGTCATTCTGGCCTGTGGAGCTATTGGGGCTGTTGTATTTTACAGACACCTCAATAAAAAGGTTTGTTTTAAAAAAAATTAAAGTAATGACAATAGCTTGCTGGCAGTATAACGATTTGTTCAGGTTAATTGGCTGTAAAAGCATGGTGAAATTCAATATTTAACTGGTACTCCCTTCAACACCCCATTCTTCCCCAATTTTTTTACAAATTATTAAGGTTGTTAACCCGTAAGCCGGTCCTCAGATCAGGACCAGTCCCTTTAAATCAGGACCGATTAACTGCAACAATAAGCTCGTATTGTCCGGAGTTCGTATTTGTTGTTACCGTTAAGATGCAGGGCAGCATACGAGACTAAACTAACGCCAGCCACGGTGACTTCAATTCGCTTTCTCCATATTCCGATATATATAAATAATATACACGTCATCACTATTGGTTTACTTTGCCTTCAGCTAAGGAATGATTTTTTAAAATTTTAATTTGCTTGGCTTAGTAATCGAGGCACTGTACGAGAGCTAACATACAGTGGGCGTTTGATGTGAACTACAGTCAAGGCCGTGACAGTTTCTATTTAAATTAATTATAGTTTGTTTCTTATAAAGACAAAGAAAACTAAAAGCATATGACCCCGTGACCTATCGGCAGGGGTGCCACCTTTCCGGGTTATTCCGGATTCGTGAAATTTTTTTTTTAAATTTTACTTTCCGGATTCGCGAGTTTTTGATTTTGCTCTTTCCGGATTTGTGAGTTTTTTTTCCTCGCTCTTCCCGGAATTTCCAGATTCGCGATGTTTTTTTCTTGCTCTTCCCGGAATTTCAGGATTTGCTAGTTTAGTTTTCAAATTAGGCTTCTGGGTTTTAAAGAAGGGGGAAAAGTCATAACGTGCGGAAAGCCTTTTCAGTGAGATGCGGACTCGCTATAAATAGAACAGGCACTGTGACCTCTCCCTTCCTTTTGCTCTCATCTCATTGAAGATCGATCGCGCATTGTTCTGCGCATAACAAAAATATACTGAAAAACTTATAAAAATTGAACGGATCGCTCTCCGTTGGAATCGGAATTTTGTGCTTGACGTCACATTTTTCAAAAAAAATTTTTTTATCTTATCACTAATACGTCAGATGTGTGCTTTCGGGTGACCGTTTTACGGTTGATAAATACTAACATGACATAATGAGATTTTCGTCTTCTTTTCATTCTCTTACTACTCTTTGTCTTAGTAAAAATTTGACCGTTGGAAAAAAACAATACAAATTATTGCGAGTCGATATTTGATTCACACTCTCTTTGTTGGTTCTCAAAAAATTATGGAAAAATACCGACCGGACAGTAAAACTGTCTTTTTTTTAAAGGGTTAACCAGTTCTCTCAAACAAACTGACTTGAGAACATTTGCTAACATGCTGTTTAAATACTGTTAATACATAAAATTTAATATTAATCATTACGGTTTACTTCTTTGTGGTAATTTTGTAAATAAAAAATGTAAATTTTTAAAAATTCGCTGTTTTGACGGTAGCCTAGCAGAGGTTAACACTAGTGGTTGGTACATAATAAGCACTTTGATGTCAAATCATACAGCACGGGGCAAAAATTCGATCTTTTCTCTTGTTGGTTCACAAAAATTAGTATAAAGTATATAAATTGAACCGACGGTTAACCGGTCTTTTTTTGAATGGTTAACTGGTCCTCAAAAATGACCGGTCTGAACAACCTTACAATTATTTCATTTTCATTTGATTGAAAGACAACTTCATGTAGTGCTAATAATTGTATTTGCATGTATCTTGCCGTAATGGGCTACTCATCTGCTTAGACCATTAAACAGGTTTACAGTGGTGTCTGTGGGAATCTGTACTTTGATGAATCCTACCACAAGAGACTGCAGGAACCCATGGCTTTCACTAATAATGATGAAGACTTCTTTGAAGAGAAAATAGAATCATCTGATGTTGAAATGTATGAACAGCTGATCACACCCAGCTTTGACGAAGTTCAGTCACATCTGGTCTGGCATGACTTTAGTCGGGTAAGTGCAGTCACATCTTATGTTGTATGACTTTAGTCGGGTAAGTGCATTCACATCTTATGTTGTATGACTTTAGTCGGGTAAGCGCAGTCACATCTGGTCTGGCATGACTTAAGTCAGGTAAGTTCAGTCACATCTTGTTGGGGATGATATTATTTGGCTTAATTCAGTCTCATACTTGTCCATGTTATTTAAATTTATTAAATGACACAGACTATCTTTACTTATATATGGTATGATTCAACTTTTGTATCACTTTGACTTTTCCCATGCTAGAACTACACAGCTATAGTGGACCAAAACAGCCAACTCTGCTTCATTATGAAGCTAAACAGAAGCAGGATTGCACCTCCCAGAGATGTCATCGATCTGATTGAGAAACTTCTGGTAGTATAACCACTGTTTATTTAGTAGGTTATTCACAGCAAAGCAAATAATTCACAGCTCATTGTTTCTTCCATGTTAGGTTAGCTTAGTGAAAACCTTACCTTACTTTTTCAAATTTCTTTGTTCAGTCTGGCTATTACATGCCGAAGGCAAAGGTGATTCGAGAGAACTACCGCCCTGTGCAGCCACCAATGGTTGACCTCACGCCACTGGGCAGCAGAATCGCTAGCAAGTGCTCATCATTTAAAACTTATTGGCTGGAGAAGTTTGTTAGTGGAGGTAATGTGCTATATCAAGTTGAAGTGTCGGGTTGTAGATGTCACTACATTTGTCAAATCAATGATTGTCACATTGTTGTCTTTCAGTGATTTATAATTTGTCAAATCAATGATTGTCACATTGTTGTCTTTCAGTGATTTATAATGCCCAAATGTTTCTATTATTTTGATGTCTCCGTTTAGTCCTACTTAATCTGGCTTGCTCTTGCTCAATTTAAAAGAAGACATTCCTTCTTTTTTTCTTGCATAATGATACTTGCTAAAACCTTTAATTTGAAGTGCTAATTCCTTGCTTACTTAATTTTTCAGACCAAATAAAAGTAACTTCCTTAAGCTTTTGGTTACATTAGAAAATTTTTCTTGTTTTCTTTAAAGTACTGATTTATCTTTTCAAATAAAATACTCTTTATAATAATTTAGCATTCACTAAAAAAAAAAAAAGCATAGACCGATACCGCAACTTGGGCACCACAGGTAAAAATGCTAGATATAGACATGTCAAACCAAAGAACACATGGATTTCAAGTGAAACAAGATTAAAAACTTAATGAGTTTTAATTTATATTGAAATCACATGGAATCACACCAGTGGTCGGAAGTCTTGAGGAAAGCAAGATTTTGATAATATTATTTAACTAAAAATGTGAGAGTGTAGCTTTACTTTAGGACATACTTGGATGCATTCTGAGGAGCTCCTAAAGAGGCATTCAGTTACATCAGTGGGGAATGCTTTAAGTGTGTTTTGTATATGCATCCACTTGATACAGCTTAGCTGCAGGTCTTTGATGTAGTATTGATGGAAGTAGAGTCTGCTTGTTTCCAAATGTCTTCAAGTTTATTCACATGTTATGTCATCTTTCAGTGGTCAAACGCAGTCTGAAAGAGGTCATTGATGAAACACTCTACTATGGCTGGCCCACATTACAAATGGACCATCCTGAGGTGGTCAAGCTCATTGTTCACAAGATACCTGAAACAGAGGTGACCAATGCTGAGTAAGGAGAAAGTCGGCCCTGGAAGTTGCACAAATGAACACCTGTTTGCTATGATAATCCCCCATTTTAAACATTCAAAAATGATTATTTTTTTCGTGGAGTATGGGGTTGGGATTTTATACATTCCCATTGGATCTAATTTTTCAATAAACTTGCTTGTCAAAAGACACCTGTAATATTTCGTAAAGAAATTCACATTTTCCTGATGCTAAACCTAGTAAGTACATTTATTTGAAAATGAAAAAACAAAATCAAAATTCAGTTATTTATTTATTGTTCAATTTTGTGAAGCTCTGTAAATGTCTTGTTTACAACAGAACATGTTTGTTAGGATGCAATCAACCAGATCAAAAGGCTGGCTTGAAAATGTTTGCATTGATTTCCATACTGGAACCTGCTCAACAATTTTTTGTGCTGACAGTGTTCCTGTAATGCGTATGATGACCGTGATACCAAGCACTTCTGTTTTTTTTGTTTTTATGCGTACATGGTGACCAAACCATAAAACAGGTGTCTTGTTTGGAGGCAGTTGTTATTCTCTGCCAATGATGAACCATGGAAGTGAACTGAAAGTTTTTTTTTTAATTCACAAGATGTCAATTTGTGTACCTTTATTTAATGTGCTTAACTGAATTTTCTCATCTTTGTTTAGATCAAACTCCTTCCATGTCCAAGAAAAAACTCCTTTAACTTTAAATTGCCATGTTTAGTGTCTCATTCATAAGATAAAGATTTAACTAACATTTTTCTTTTTTTAAACTTGAGAATTTGTAGCCTTGCTCATATTAATGGAAAGAGCTTTTATCATGATTGTTGTTTTCAAAGATCCGTCTAAATGTTGAATAATGTTTCATCCTTTTTTTCATATGTATTTTAACAACTGAAATATATTTTCAAATGTACATAAGAAAATGATGACCAAAACCTACTTTTCTAGTATTTTTTCCTGTTAATTTAATTTATTTTTATCCCTTTCTCTTAGGCTATGTAGCTTTCATGATTTTATAATTGTTTTACAGTGTTAGATATAAATAGATAAGGAGTTAATATTTTTGAGGCCACACGATCTTAGTTGAAAATTTGCTTTCACTTTCAAAGTTTTTATTTTTCTGGTGTACATTTTGTTTTGTTTAGTTGATAGCTATTTTTGTGCATGCCTTATGTAGCACACTAACTTGTTAACCTTTTGTTTAAAATTTTTGCACAGTGAATGATATGCATTTTTAAGCCCTTAATTTAAACAACTGTTTGGCTCACACAAGACCTTGAGTATGGAGGTGAAAGTATCATTAACTCTTAATGTACCAAAGCGCGGTAATCCGCGGTTTATCGTTTAGTACCAAAGAGCGGCAATGCACGACTCGATAGAACTCTCTTTAGAAACGAAATTACAGAAAATAAAAACTATTCAGTGCGGGATGAAGGATGTTTTCGACTTCCGGCAATGGCGGCTGTTCACCTCGCTAGTGTTATCGCTCGATTCGCGATGTTTTTTGAAAGTTTTTACGGATTTTTTTCGAAGATGCGATTTTGCTATACTTTATTACTAAAATAATAGTACTAAACTACAGGTAATAATAGTTTTTAAACTCAAAACGGTCTCTCGGATACATAAAATAACCATTCTCATTCTAAAAGATGACGTCAGTATAACCATAATAATAAAAATGAATTTTACGCAATTTTTTAAATTTCATAACCGGTTGATCGCAATTCGGGAAAATTCTTACGGTACTGAGGCGGAAGTTTTCCGAAAACCTTATGACACATTAAGAGTTAAATATGATTTACAACGTGAAATGAGTTTAGTAGTGAACATCGAGGGTTATACCATTTGATCAAACTATTAGACACTTTTATTTTTTAAACTTTTATCTGGCTAATTTTGTTAATTGAAGGCCTAAAATTTAAAGAAAAAAATCCATCTTGTTTCAATGAGTCATGTTGTTATAAAATAGGAAATAAAAACACTTGAGAGTGAAGCTAGTGCTGTAACAAAGAGGAAGCACTTTGTGTAAACCAATGAGTCTCAATTTAATCTCCTGGTCACTTAAATCATTTAAGTATTTAAGCCTTTTCACAATTCTTTTTTATTTTCTGATCATTAACTTGAATGTCGACTTCATAAAATGAAACCTTATGTTTGCAGGATCATACAAAGCAAAGAAATTTCAGAAATCTAAAATTAAAATTTTAAAAATAAAGGGAACCACTGATGTGTCCTTTTTAAAAAAAGTAAAAATAGAAAAATGTGTGTCATTTATTTAGCATGCAGTGTCAAGTGGGTTGAATAATGAGGGACTTGGATACACCATGAAGCAGTTTTGTTTAAAAGAATAAATATTGAAGCAACAACTACATGCATTTGTCCAATTATTGCTTTATAAAATAATTTTTAGTGTCTCATTTTCTTTCAAAAAATAAAAATTTTGGAATTTTTTAAAAACAAATCCAAGTCTAGAAATAATTGATTTTATTCCATTGCTGTAATAGCACTTTCTCTACATTATTTTTGGCTAGTTATTTTGGTATTAGTCACCTTTGTTTTCCAATACAGCTCTCTGTTATTTATTTCTACTAGTTTGTGTTGTTTCAGTTCTGATTTATTCTCAAATTTTAGAGTACAGTTGCTAGCTAAATGAGAAACTAAAAATAACTGTTTTTTAATCTCTCTTGGGCTTAAATTAATTCAGTTTTAAATTTAAACTTATTTCATTTTCCTCAGCTAACATTTGGGTTAATATTTAAATGTGATAGAACAAACCATTAAACTTGTGTTAAGAAAAGTAATTAATTTCTATTTTCTAATTGGCACACAAATATAAAAAAAAAGTATACAGGTATAAAGTATAATAAAGTAAGATAAAAAGAAAATTGTTTTAAAAAGATGAAATTTGTTATTTGTGAGGCTCAAATTTTGAGTACATATATATTTAATATATTTATATATCTGTCTAATTTTAAGCTTAAAGATTTTATTCAGCTTTTAAGAGTAACTTAGGACTCAGTATTGCTCACTTTTGGATTTAAACTTTCATTAATTTAAGTAAGTGTTAATAAAATGATGCCAGTAGATTGAGATAATATTGATTTTTACAAGTTTAGATTCTACTACTGCCACTTATACTTATACTTATAAAGAAATGTTACTTTAATCCTGTTTTGAACACTTAACTAAACTTGTTGCATAAAAACTTCACTAATGGTCATTTCTCCCCTCTTTAAATATACATTTTAGTTCTCTCAAAGATGTGATATCTTAGCTTCCTTATATATTTATGTATCTTGCTTTGTTAAGTGTATTTTTACTAGAGAATTAAACATTTTAAAAATCAGTAAAATTTTGAGGAGAAACTAAAATTGTTTCAAAATTTTCATATTTAATGAATTTGTGGTTCTATTAGTCCATTTTTTTCATCCAAAAACACATTTTGGTCTATTTCATAATGTATGAAATAAAAAAATAAATAAATTGACTACAGTACTTATTGAATTGTGTTTGTTCTTCAATTTACAAATTTTAATTTTTTCATTGTTTCATCCTGCACTATACAAATAATGTATCTTTAAAAGGTTCGTTTCCTTTATCTTACCCCCAAAATATTTTTTGGAAAAAAATCATATTTGCACCACGTGACAACACGGTGGTAACCCTAATCCTAACCATGAGAAATACTGTATTTTACTTTAAAAAATTTGGGGGGTAAGATAAAGGAAAAGTACCCTTTAAAATTAAATTGTCATTCTTACTGAACTCAATTAGTAAACGAAATGAGGGGTGAGACTGCAATCAGGTTTATAAAAAAAGTAAACTCCATAAGGCAGATGTCACATTATCTGTTTTTGTGTTATATTGCTGTTACAAAGAATGATCCGTCATAAGGCACATATTACATCATGTTACGTTTTGTAGCAGTTACAAAGGTAGATATGTTGAAGTCATTCAGTTCAAAAAAAACTAACGATTTGACCATTGCTTGTAGTGTGAAGAGCTGAGATCAGGTACCTGAACCACTCAACAAGCCTGCAGGGAGAACAGGTTGAGAGTTGAGCCAGACTTGGCCAGGCCAGGTGATGTACTACACAAAGTTAGTCTGAAAATAGTGTACAAATGATAAGATGTAAGCTATACCAGACTATATATGAATATATGTGAAATAGTCTGATATTAAGATGTGAACTATAATAGACTAAATATAAGAAATAAGGTGATAATAAAATTTGAACTATACTAGACTATATATGTGAACTATACGAGACTATATATATGTGAAAAAATCTGATAGTTATTGATGGGATTTTTTCAGTAACTTTCATGTTAATCAATATCACCACGGATATGCCTTTATGTGTAGTGATTTCCTATTTACCCGGTAGGTTGGGTTAAAGATGACACTGATATCTTTTGTACTGAAAGGTAATCCGAAGTTCCCAATGCAGAGAGTCCTGTCCCCTTGTTGAAGGTCAGGATCACCCGTGAGAGGTCTCCGAGGCTTTCAGTGGCTGTCACTATATGGCGCTCCTTTTGGCCAGAATGGTAGTGTCTGTTGGATCTGATTACGTACGGAATAAATGAGTTATCATTATCAGTAACTTACTCTTGACATAATCTACATAGCTAAGGTATATACTGCTGTAAGAAATGATAGCTCCCGATGATTTATTCAGTTAATGAATGGACCCCACACTTGCAGAGTTTATTAACTCTAAAAATACAAAATAAAGTTTCTATAGACTGGCTGTCATGTCCTGCTGCATCAACTCTTTATTGATTGTAATTTGTGTTAGCCGTCTACTTGACACTATTATATTTTGCAAGAATCATTCCAGATCATTTTTTCTGTTACGACACGTAGTTCTGCATAGTTTAAGCATTAAACCTTGGAGATATTTTATAAGATATTTTTGTCTGCGGTCTCCAGGCACCGCTTTTTATAGCGTCAAAAAGATTGCGTCCAACTGAGGATTTGACAAACAGACACGAAGAGTTACGAGGAAAACCTTTCATTCCCTCAAGTGAGAAAGAGTTGAAGTAGTTCCCCTTTTGACAAACAGACACAAAGAGTTACGAGGAAAACCTTTCATTCCCTCAAGTGAGAAAGAGTTGAAGTAGTTCCCCTTTTGACAAACAGACACGAAGAGTTACGAGGAAAACCTTTCAGTCCCTCAAGTGAGAAAGAGTTGAAGTAGTTCCCCTTTTGACTAACAGACACGAAGAGTTACGAGGAAAACCTTTCATTCCCTCAAGTGAGAAAGAGTTGAAGTAGTTCCCCTTTCTCTAAATAGAGCGGATTCATTTCAAAGTGCACAAGAGCAACCCGGAATAAAAGACAAAACAAAGAGTAACATGTTTAAATCCTTATAAAAAAAAAACCACGGTAAAGCGAACGAACAATTGTTAACAAGAGGACATATGCGTATAAACTTTTTCAACCTTTATCATTTGGATTCAAAATAAACATTGATATTAGAATAAGGGTCTTTTCAAGCGAATGAAGTTTTTGAAATGATTGGAAAGGGAACCCTCACTCAAGGCCGACATTAGGAAATTGGAGGCCCTAGGCGAAGTGAAATACGGAAAGAATAAAATTACGCAATTTATTAATAACTACCTGTATTTATTTCTAAATTAACAAATAACTGAAATTTATTCAAAAATATTTGTGCAGATGTCATAAACCTTTGAAAAAAAAAGAAAAAAGACACACAAAAAAACAACAACTTTCCGTGCTTTGATGGCAGCAACGTCTTAAACAAATTGTGAATAATCTCCGAGACTGGACGTTATTTAGTTCGCTAGATAACATTACTAGACTGCTCAGGCTTCTCAAGTTCTATGTTTTTAAAGATTAATTTTAACTTTGAAAAACTTTTTTCCAATGATGCAAGAGTAATCGGAACTGTTAATGCTATACGAACTTTCCGTCGTCTCAAGCTTGTAGCAACTTGAAATATGATTTCATCTGGTTCCATCAGTAATTCTTGAGCCATTGCTCTGAACGAAATTTGAGCGGATACTAATCTAATTTCTTTGTACTTTTCATGAACTCGGTTGCAATATTTATACATTCCTGTGCATTGTCAAATTGCATTTCCTTCGATTGCATCAATTTGCTGATTATATTCATTTGACACGATAAATCGTAAAAGATTACTAAAGTTACCGATTTTTTTTATTTTTTTTTTAGTTGTTTCAAAAATCCAGTTGCTTCGGTCCTTGATTTAGGATCTTTGGCATTTTCAGACACTTCCACCAATGCATTGTACACTGCTGCTGTTTGATTATGAACAGCGTGTATCGGAAATAGGCTTTACTGTCAGATTTATTACATGAGTTTTCAAGATCTTCTATCGCTGTGTTGAAGCACCAAACAAATCATAAATTTGATGCAAAACTCCAAATATTGTCGTTGCAACCACTGAAGATTTCGCCATGTCTCCAAGAATTAGCTTAAGACTGTGACATCCATATTGCACATAAAATGATTTCAGATTGAGTTCAAGTAGACGTTGCAGCCTTAATTATTCGCTAAATTATCATATCCTTGACATCCGCAGTTATGAAAACATAAATTCAGATCTTTAAGCATTTGTAGGAAGCATACTTCCGTGAGACCTCGACAACCATGAATAACACAAAATATTCATTGATTCCTACTGGCGTACTCACAATGTTGCATATTCGCAAAATTATAGTCATTAGTTCTTGGTGACCAGCATCAGGTGTGCAGTCCAAAGTGATGGAATAATAATTTGAATGTTGAATATTTTTTTTTTCAAGGCAGCATCACTGACAGATTAATTACCTCATTTTGAATTGTTTTGCCCAAGTAATGATAATGAATTTCTTAGTTTTTTTTTTTATGCTTCTTGTTTTTATTTCCTTCAACCGATTTTCCAGTCCAATATAAGCGCCGATAGCACGGATGTGCTCCATGGACGATTCATGATCAACTAGAAGACAGGAAAATTTTGTCCAAACGCTATTTCTTTCCTATCAAGTTACTTAATGAATTGTCAGTATTAAAGAGATAATAAAAACTGAACGTATCAAAATAAAAATTTTAAATTAGCCCCACCAGACCCCTAAAATAATCGTTTATTTTATTTTTTGTTTAGCTGTTGTCTTTGCTAAGCTCTGAAAGCGAAACAAATTGTACACTTTAAGAAATTAGTGAAGTTTCAGCTTAATTTCGTCCAATAATTTTTATTGAAACACAATTTCTACACTCAAACCCATGCTTAGAATCGTGTTTATATTTTGCTACTTACAACAGCATTTATGATTTAAACGTTACATGTTTACTACTTAAAACATTTGATATTCAGCAGTTGTATATTTAGCATAAATTTTATTTAGGTTACACGTTTGTCAATCTTGTGAAAATGTCCTTGACAGATGAATGTTAAAATATTACATTATAACATGAACTATTTAAAAATAGTCAGTCGGTAAGGGATTTGTACGGATTGGGTGGTTCTGGTTGTATTGACCTAGTCGTAGTTCGTTCTTTAAAAATATTTTTAAAAAAATATCTAAAAAAGATTTGCCCTGCTACACTGGTGAAAACGTAAACGAATAGTCAGATCTTGTAACCAAACTTTCGGTAAATGGGGTGAACATTAGCCAAACTAACCGTGTCTGTTCGGATTGGCTTCTTGTAGGTCAGTTTAATTACCTGGAGAAATCCACACTACCGGACCTTCCAGAGGTGTCGACCAGCGTAAGAAATAGACGCCCATAGGCGTGGACTTGTGAGGGGCTCAGTTCAACTTGCACGTTGTAGGTCTGACCTTCAGATGAAAAGTTCTGAGTTACTAATTCATTAGGATATTTGTTTAATAAATAATATAAACCCAGATGAAATTCGTGATGTCTAAAAGTAAAAATGCGATTCTTATAAATGACGCAGACACAAACCTTATCAAGTTGATTGTCACTTTCTTGGATTCTTTGGATTTCACCGCAGCTAAGTTTCTTAATTTTATTTTGTATTTTCGTTTTATTTGTGTATTGTATGTTCGCTGAAAAACGCTCTTTGCCGAAACTCTCGCTGTTTTGTTACGTCTGTTCAGGCTAACCCTTACCTTGTTTACGTCTCTTCCATTTAATCAAGTTGATTTAAGCATTTAATAGATTTTAAATGGCGCGAAAAACGTGGGAGAAAAAAATAATATCAAAATAACAATGGTCTATTTTGACTTTTAAAATAGATTGAAATAAATTCATCATCGCTTTGGTAGTAAATCATAAAACGCGACGAAAACGCATTGTAGAAAATATCAAATCTAATTTTTTTTCCACCTTCGGTGGTTTGGGCGCCTAGGCAACTGTGTGATGATCACAAACAATACCCGCCTTGAGCCACTGACTATACATTAGCTTAGCACAAGGACCGGCCTAAGGGAATTAGAGGCCCTAGGCGAAGTGAAGTTTGTTGCCCGAAATGCAATAGAAAAATAAAAAATAAATATGGAAAGATTATTGTCAGAGATCCCCACTAATGATGATACTAATCTGAGGCCCTTTCGGCTGCCTAGTTTGCCTATGCCTAAAGCCGGCCCTGTTTTCACCTCTATAAATGTAGGCTAACATCACTGAATTTAACACTTTACCACAAAATGGCGATTTGCTCCCCGTGCTTAAGAAATATTTGGCCGTGACGTCACTTGCAGGTGAATCATCTATACCCAAAGAAGGGCAACCATTGGCTGGACAGCTCGTGCAGCTACCAGCATCATACTGGTCCCATGACGTACATGGGTAGGCCACCAGCTGACACGTAGATGGACTCAACGATTGGATGAATAGATCATACGACCGATCGTGACTGCAGGCGATATTTGTATCCCACGCTGGAAGAAGGAAATGTCGAGGTCTTAGTGTTTTGGTAAGATACTCTATAGAGAATGTTTGACTAACAAAATTTGCTTTTTATCTTTTGAAAAATATTTAAAAAGCATGCAATTATCTTATCCCAAAACAAAACAAGTAATAAAAACTCAAATGAGTATTTAAACGCAATTTCCAACAAAGAATTTCCGACTTATTTTTATTGAAGGGAAATTATTATTAATTGCATTAAAAGTAGATCTAATTTCAAATAGTAATTCTGAAAATATACAAAACAATTGCTATCTACAAATTGCTGCTAAAATCACGGTTGTGTAACGAAAAGAGATTGTTCAAAAATTGCTTCTCCAACATTGTTCTAAATATTATTAGCTGACGTTTGGCGTTTGTTTCAACCCAATACATGTTATGTGTGGCGAGAAATAGACAAAATATTGATTTTTTTCCTAGGAAATCCAGTAAACCTTTTCGGGATTTTTTGGCCCGTGCACATCCTTGGGCCATCCCTGGCATATTTTCAAAAGACCCGAGCCTTTATCGGTATGGTTCAGGAGTACTTGCTGTTAGAAGCTCGAACAGACAGGACGAAATTTCTATTATATAAATGCATTTTGTAGCAAGGGATATTGCTTTAAAAATCAGTCTTATTTCATATGCAGACATATTTGTATAACAAATATAGACCATATGAAAAATAGTTATTTATCGGTCAAATTTAAAATGATGAGAAACGTCCTGATTCTTATTTAATAAAGAGAAACATCAGTAACCCATCACAATTTGAGAGAAAAAAGATGATTAAATTGTTTGCCGATTATGAAAGATGATGTGCTATGAAGAATTTAAAGTTTATATAGACTCATGAAAGACAATTCATAGGGTATATTTGGAATCACTTTGTACAGAGTCTAATGTAGAGATATTCATTTTTGTATGAGGATTGGGGTTAAGAAATAAGATACAATTACAAGTCTGTATCATTCTATTGGCCTTCGTGTGGTTGAAACAACGACTAAAAGCAAAGAGACTTCAGCGGTTTGTTAAGTGCTCTGAACCTACTTATCCCAGGTAGAAATCCGGATACATCAGAGGCCACACATCCGGGCTGTTTCGTTCCGCCATTGGGGTAAAAGTCTGCATGGCCTTGTGGTCTCAAGGACCCGTAACCTGGCAACAGATAAACATTGTTAGTAAATATTCAATTGAAAATTGTTGAATAAACAGCGAGTACACCACATTTTAGCCATGGGTGCAAGCTATACCAAGTACACCTCATGTCACCTTAGGTGCCAGCTATAGCCTACCAAGTACACCTCATGTCACCCTGGGTGCCAGCTATACCAAGTACACCTCATGTCACCCTAGGTGCCAGCTATAGCCTACCAAGTACACCCATCTCACCCTGGGTGTCAGCTATACCAAGTACACCCATCTCACCCTGGGTGCCAGCTATACCAAGTACACCAATCTCACCCTGGGTGCCAGCTATACCAAGTACACCCATCTCACCCTGGGTGCCAGCTATACCAAGTACACCCATCTCACCCTGGGTGCCAGCTATACCAAGTACACCATAACTCACCCTGGGTGCCAGCTATACCAAGTACACCCATCTCACCCTGGGTGCCAGCTATACCAAGTACACCATAACTCATCCTGGGTGCCAGCTGTACCAAGTACACCCATCTCACCCTGGGTGCCAGCTATACCAAGTACACCAATCTCACCCTGGGTGCCAGCTATACCAAGTACACCGTATCCCACCCTGGGTGCCAGCTATACCAAGTACACCTCATCTCACCCTGGGTGCCAGCTATACCAAGTACACCCATCTCACCCTGGGTGCCAGCTTTACCAAGTACACCTCATCTCACCCTGGGTGCCAGCTATACCAAGTACACCCATCTCACCCTGGGTGCCAGCTATAGCAAGTACACCCATCTCACCCTGGGTGCCAGCTATACCAAGTACACCCATCTCACCCTGGGTTCCAGCTATACCAAGTACACCATAACTCACCCTGGGTGCCAGCTATACCAAGTACACCCATCTCACCCTGGGTGCCAGCTATACCAAGTACACCCATCTCACCCTGGGTGCCAGCTATACCAAGTACACCCAATTCACCCTGGGTGCCAGCTATACCAAGTACACCTCATCTCATCCTGGGTGCCAGCTATACCAAGTACACCCATCTCACCCTGGGTGCCAGCTATACCAAGTACACCATAACTCACCCTGGGTGCCAGCTATACCAAGTACACCCATCTCACCCTGGGTGCCAGCTATACCAAGTACACCCATCTCACCCTGGGTGTCAGCTATACCAAGTACACCCATCTCACACTGGGTGCCAGCTATACCAAGTACACCCATCTCACCCTGGGTGCCAGCTATACCAAGTACACCCATCTCACCTTGGGTGCCAGCTATACCAAGTACACCTCATCTCACCCTGGGTGCCAGCTATACCAAGTACACCCATCTCACCCTGGGTGCCAGCTATACCAAGTAAACCTCAACCCACCCTGGGTGCCAGCTATACCAAGTAAACCTCAACCCACCCTGGGTGCCAGCTATACCAAGTACACCATAACCCACCCTGGGTGCCAGCTATACCAAGTACACCATAACCCACCCTGGGTGCCAGTTATACCATGTACACCATAACCCACCCTGGGAACCAGCTATACCAAGTACACCTCAACTCACCCTGGGTGCCTGTGAACGTTTCTCCATCCGTGTGTATGACGTCAACGAAAAGGGCGTCAGCGCGGTCAAGCCTACCGCTGTCGTCCACTGTGTCAAAGTACGGCTCAGCTGGGTCAAGACCTGACATAGACATTCAAAGATCAAGAAAGAACAATTTGAAACACCAACGAGGTTTTTTTTCTCTCCATTTGTCAGACGTATATAAGGCTAGAGTACAATTAAAGTCGTAATTAAGCCATGCTACTCATAGCCGGCAAAACATCCGTTAATTGTTGATAGATGAGTTAGATTATTCAAGATGCTAATGTAAACGGTGAATTAAAAATTTCATGTGATAATATCTTACATAGTTTCGCAGTCCTATAATAAACTAACGTATTTGACCAGAAATATAGTTAAACATTGCATTAAAAAAAAAAAAAAAACATTAAGAGTCTAGTGTTAAACATAAAAAAATAGCTTTGTAATCTGCGTTTAAAGTAAAAAAAAAATCTCGTTCAAGGCCAATAATATTTATTCCAGAAGATATTTTAAAAATATTGCATGCCCTACAAGAACTATCCCCTCAAAAACCAAGTTTGTTATCGTGCATGATCTCAATGTCAATCGCTGTCAGTCTGTCTCCACAACAAGTACTCGTCATAATTGCGCTGTTTGAATAAAAGTGTAGAGAACTTCACACCACTTGATGGCATCTTTCTGTTAAATTTACTTCACCAAGAGCAATGCACTCATCTTGACACAAGTGGACTGTAACAAATTGTATGAAAACGTGTTTCAAACATTAACACGGACTATGTTGGTTGCTTCCTCTGTGTAAGTGTAAGTGTAACAAGAAAAAAATGTTGTCTATTTCCTTTGTACCAAGTACAAACAGTAACAATAAAAGTGTTGTCTATTTCCTTTGTACCAAGTACAAACAGTAACAATAAAAGTGTTGTCTATTTCCTTTGTACCAAGTACAAACAGTAACAAGAACCGTGTTGTCTATTTCCCTTGTACCAAGTACAAACAGTAACAAGAACAATTTTGTCTATTGGCCTTTTACCAAGTACAAACAGTAACAAGACCAATGTTGTCTATTTGCCTTTTACCAAGTACAAACAGTATCAAGACCATTGTTGTCTACTGGCCTTATACCAAGTACAAACAGTAACACGAACAATTTTGTCTATTTCCCTTGTACCAAGTACAAACAGTGAAAAGAACAGTGTTGTCTAATTATAAATCGGGCATCATGAGTCTAAAGACATATCCCCCAGCCAATAAAAACTATTCGTCAAAGATTTGAACTAATTGGAATTCCCTTATCCCTTGCACTAACTCTGGACTCTAGCCCGGCCCATCTTATCATTATGACCATGCACAAGTACAAGAACCAAAGTGACATGTCGAGAAAGTCCTTGATATAAAACTAATGATTCATTATTTTAGCCTTCGCATTGGATGAGCTACGTAGCTTAATTATGACATAAAGTTTGAATTTTTGTACAAGGGAGAACATTCTCACTACTTCTGCCCATCACACAAACACCCACACAATTATTCTACACTTGTGCTTATGCTACTGTGGGGGAAACGCACTGATTCCGAGACCCCCAACAGGCATCTTATATTTTCTGACATGAACAAGGAAGAGGATATTTAAAATACCACCCCCCATACCCTCGTACGTCCCTGGACCAAACAATTGAGGCTGAAGACCATTTCACACACTCTTGGTTCGCCCCTGGACCAAACCATTGAGACTGAAGTGCCTACCAACATCGTTGTCACTAACTGTCTAATTCAAATAAACACAACCCACGCATCTGGGTCGTTATTATTACTTTGAATGAACGCACTAAATCTTCACCAATCTCTTAGAACAATACGTGAATAATTCGTGGGAAAATATCTCATGAAAAAGTTAGTGTGTGGTTATGTTTAAGTTAGAATTTAATCCTATTAAAAATAGCCAAGTGTAAAGCTGATCTATTTTAGTCAACTGCGGCATGTCCAAGGGGACAATGGTTGACTCCTTCATTAGTCACGTGACTTTGTTTACGTTCTTGTCTTAGACTCGTTGATTGGATATCCTTACAATTTTTCTCACAAGCTTGAAGGTGGATACATTGAAATGGATTCATTACCTTGGATCAAGTTGGTTTTCTTATTTCTGCTCATACAACAGAAGTCAGTGACAAGCAAGAGAGGAGGTAGGACATGGTTCAGTGCGAAAGTGAGAGATCTAAACTATAGGGGAAACTAAGCGATGTCTCTTTTGAGATTAATTATTTGTAATGCTTGCATGTTTTGTTAGGGTCGGATTAAAACTATACCCAATCTGACGAGAGTGGGTGGGTGTGAGGAGAACTCATCCTAAAATGAATCTTTGAACTGACCAGATATATTAGGGGAAGGAGGAATTTAGGGATGGAGCTTGAAATGATCAGGAACGTTAGAGTTCTTGGATAGAGGAATTATTTTAATAATAATAATCATAAATAATAACCCATTTTCAGTCCATGGCCGACTATGGGGCAAAGGAAGTAGTGTTCACAAGTTTCATTAAGCCACCACTAACGAGCAGGGGATAGTGTCTCTAGAACAATGCCCCCGGGGCTTTGCCAGTACCAAGGCTCGAACCTGTGACTCTCTTAAGCGTCGGTTCGGCAGTCCAGCGCGCTATCGCTAGAACATCGCGAAATCATATAATATTGTATTTAAGCTACACCTTCTGGTTTCCTTTAAAAAGAAAAGAAAAATCATGAATTATATATATCACGTCATTTGATTGCAATGTCCACTGACGAATACATTATAGTTTAAGACTTCTAAGTCACAATTCAATAACATGCTGTGTAAAAAGGAAGACGAAATTTGTCGCAGCTGTAATCTTGGCCTAATGTAATACTGAAATTGAGGGGGGGGGACATAAAGGAAACGTTTTTTTAAATAGGATACCAGTGAACACACATGCGGCTGGGTAGCGAAGTCAATAGTGCGCTCGCCTCACAAGCTGAGGGCGTGGATCGAGCCCACGAAAAGCCACTATAAGTGAGAAATGACTAACGCTAAGAAAGTCCTCCGCTGACCTGGAGAGGGATGGGCGCCGCCAGTGTCTATTAAGCCCGAGAATATTCTAATGGAAACAGAATCCCCTACGACCTCGAAAAAAAGAAGTTATGGGACTTAAAAAAAAAAATATAACCCCCCCCCCAGTGAATAAATTGATTAACTTCCTTTATTCCAATTTTAAAAAATTAGAGAACTCATTGTTAAAAATATACTTGAAATTCATTTCAGATTACGAATGCCGAGACCGCGAAATGACGTGCGCCATACTTCAAGCCACAATAGATGACTTCTGCTACGATCCGTTACACGAGGTGTACACCAGAGAACATTGCGAGAAGTCCTGTGGATTCTGTACACCGAAACCTGAGTTTTGTAAGTCAGTTTTCGTATCACAGTGTCAATACCCGCACTTGTTAGCAGTATGGATGCTCCCCGTAACGATAGACAAAATTATTATTTTTTTAGCGCCACCTGTATTCGAGTGACTCAAGGGTTATGAAAATGCTTGTGATAAAAGTATTCAGCTTGAAGAGTAACTACATGTTTGTCTGGTGGACCAAAAGATCAATATGGAGCATATTCCCATACTGATCATTCATTTTCTTAACAATTTTATTAGGTCCAAAATGTTGTTGACCCCAGGTTTCCCCCATAATGCCTGCCACTTCAAGATCCGCCTATGACAATGTTTTCAAAACATTCCATCAAAACGGAAAGGTGGATAAGTCCCCCCCCCCCCAACATCTGACCAGGGACCGATGACAGGTTGTTAGCGTGATTCCTGTCATGTCAACTGTAAACAAAGTGTCCATTGCATTCATGCTCAAACTACAATTTTTGTCAATATGACATGAGAGTGATCAATTTTTAACATTTAATTCGGGCGTTTAAATTATTTTTGTGTGCAAATTCATTTTTAACTATTTGAAATGAAAAAGAATTCTCGTGGAATTAAAAAAAAACCAAAAAACAAACAACAACAACAACAAAAAAAAAAAAAAAAAAAAAAAAAAAAAAAAAAAAAATAAATAAAAAAAAATAAAAACAACAACGACAAACAAACAAACAAACAAAAAAAAAAACAACAAAAAAAACAATAAAAATCAATGCTGTGGGAATTTCAAGAAAACTGTAAACCAAGTTATGTGCAGAGTGAAGGTTATCGTATTGTTACTCAACTGATGCAACGTTACAGTCACAATGCCTTAACACATTCGTTTGAGATCCATCCACACCTCATCCGCGGCTGGTTTTGTCTCGATTAATCGAGAAATTAATCAATAATTTCCACAGCCCTTGTTAAGTTAAAATCAAAAGGTTAAGTGAATCAGGCTTTAGCAGCAGAGAGGTGACACACACTCTAAGAGTGTCTCACTGAAAGGCCATAGTGTCTTTCATATATGTTCAATATCACCTGTTTATGCCATGTTAAATCCTGACAGTTGATCTAGAAGTTATAGTTTATAGTATAGCAAGAAATCTTCATAAAACTAAAAACCATTCTGTTGCGAAAAGTCATCATTTAGCAATACGCTATTGTCTACACAAAATGGCTAATAACAAGAAATCACTTTAAAAAAAAAATAAATTTGAAATGTCTGTGCAAATGTAAGCTTGCACACGCTACTCCTGAACCAGACCAGATAGAGGGTTCGGGTCTTTTGCAAATAAGCTAAGGAGGTCCGAGGGATGCGCAACGGCAAATAAAAAAAAAATACAGAACAAGTTTAATGGATTTCCAGGGAAAAAAAAATAATAAAATAAAAAAGAAACCAAAAAAAAAAAATCAGTATTTTATCAATTTTCGCCAACAATAACATTTATAGGATTAAAATATACGCTACATGATAGCTAATAATATTTAGAACAATGTTGTAGACGGAAGTTTTGAAAAATTCCCTTTCGTTCGACTCCCGTATTTGAAGTAGACATTTTTGAAAACAATAGTTTTGTTTAGTTTTAAAATTATTAATTTTAAATTACTCTACATTTCATCTAGATCAGTGTTTCTCAAACTTTTTTGGGTAATGACACACTAAGAATATTCGAGAATTTTCGCGACAAATAAAATAATATTAACTTTTGTTGTCTAGAAGGTAATTTTTTTAAAACATATTACTGAGATGTATTTAACTGTGATAAATCAGTGTGATGGATGTGTCTGCTTAAGGGAACACATCATATTCCGTTGGGGCTCCAAAGTTGACACGCATACGCGCAACTCATCATCAACTGTAAGGAGTCTTTCTCGTTTCTTGGACTTGATTTCAGTTAATGCCAAAAAGCCAAATTCACAGAACCAAGAAGATGAAAATGGCAACAGAGTTTAAACTGCTTTCTAACTGACTAAAGGATAGACTTTCATGATTGCAAGCCAGAATTCTTCTAAAGTCGTGTTGGTGAACGTTGTTTGATAGAATTTGTTACGTCGTAATTCGATCAGCTGCTCCTCCTCTTTGGTCGTCAAATTGACTTCTTCACTGACTGCCATAGGATTGATCACCCAAGGAAATTCTTATTTGTCCAGTGATGGTAAATAATGTTTAAGAGATGATTCAAGTTGACAGAGAGTGTTCAAAATTTCATTACCTGCAAAACTTTAGATACTTCAAATTCCTCCCTTTTCCTATATCCATGTTTGTTTTTGTTTTTCTTTTCATTTCATTTTACATATACATTTTATGATATAATATGTTTTAAGACTTATGTAAGTACGTATTTCATGTTATTGTACTGATGAAGGCATTAACCACAACTACTACTGTATTATTATTTTATAAATAAAGCTCAAATTTATTGTCTTCTTGCACGCATAGCATGTGTATTTTGTATTTCACACAGCCTTGGAAGATTTGAAAAATAGATAGGATGAGACAATTATATTTCATTGAAAATTAAGCAGTTGTTGAGGACTTTAGGAAAGTGGTCGAGAAGAAAAGTTTAGCAAATGGTATATTGGTGTAAAAAGCATGCATTAATAACTTAGAAAAGTGGTTGAATACTTTTGAAGAGTTTCAATGCTCTAACTGGATGTACTTAGATAATATATATGGCGTGTATATTGTATCTGAAATAAAAGGTTAATATTGTAGATGATGTGCAATTGTTTGACCAATACAGCACCTTAAATCATTTTTACCATAAAAAATTATCAGTTTTTTAAGACTCATGAATGAACCGTGGCAGCTATTACAATAAAATTGTACTGACTTTGAATTTAATTCCAGATGACTCAAATGAAATATTCATAATGTCATCCTTTGTCGTCCTCTTTATTGTTTTATTATTTCCTCCTTTTGGTGTCCATGTATCTGGCAGCCCAGCTAAACACGATCCAGTTATTACCACGTTTTTTGTACAGTCGAAATTATATATTTGTTTTGTTCTCACTCAATAGCTCGTTGGGAATAATTTTTAAAAAATTGTGCAAATCACAGAAAAGTGGAAATCTAAAACATTCTGGAGTGCACGACCAGAAGCTTTTACAGCTATTTTATGAAGGACTAGATGAACTAGTTGGGCTGTTGGAAAAAAAACTGTCAGAAGATGTCAGTATGACGCCTTATACCAGAAGTGATACAGAAACTTTGCTGTCAGGTCCATTAAACTTTAACTTCCTAGATTTGTTACATTTCTGGAACATCATACTTGGGAAAATCGATTGTGTCTAGAAACGGTTTCAGGATCCTACTATATGCTTCAAGAAAGCAACATCTGATCTTGAATGGCTGGTGCAAGAGCTTGTCAACATTGGTGATATTTAAGCCTAGTTGCGGTAGACGATGGAAAAACAAGATGCACAACTATGGGAATCGAGGTTGACAGAAGGATCAGACGACATCGGAGGATACCTGGATGATTACCAAGAGATTGCACGTGTTATGAACAGCATAACTGATTGACTCCAACAGGAGATATCAATATGGTTTTTGTCTAAAAAACCTAAAAACCACATTTGGATTTTTTAGTAGACGTCAAAACTCTTCTCGTTGAGACACATGTTTATACACTTCACAAAAATTGATTACATTTTGGAAATTTCTACGACATTGACGTCAATGGTCACGAAATTGTGCACAGAAATCGGAGACTGAAAAATGCTGCTCAGTACCCGGACAGAAGTTTAGCGGAAACTCCTTTGGAGCTTCTTGGTTGTATTGTTTCATATGGAGATGACGTATCTACCAATCTGCGTGTTTCACTGCAAATACTTGAAACAATTGCTCTTTCAATTTCAATTGTCTTATTTACGTGATTCAAGGGGACGAGATTGTCTGAGTGATCATAAACTCCTGAGCATCGAAAGAGAAACACTTGAGAATATTAATTTTGACAACGTGATTGACGATTTTGCGACTGTCAATTCAAGTAAGATAAATTTGTTGTTGACTATGTCTATTCCAGTCATATATAATTTGTAAATTATATATTTTCTTTTCAAATTGATTGTTTAAAATCGTGTAGAAAATTATTAGTCTGTATTCTGCTTCATTAAAATACCAAATGCTTCGAAAATGAACCATGTAAAAGATAAAATTTTAAAAATATTTTGGGTGCTCGGTGAGCCCCCAGAATCTGTCGGTCCAAGAAGGGGCACAGACTTTGTGTCATGTCCCGAGGCGCAGATGACCCTAGCCCTAGCTACGCCACTGATTCAATTTATCGAATAAATCTTGGGCAGATTCTGAACCGTCAACCACTAGATTACGTCATAAAGTTGGAATTCAAAATTTTGATCTTCTGTTTCAAGGAAATGTACAAGTCTGTCAAGAGCTTTTCCACTTGAAAGCCAGCGAACTTCCGTCCGATAAAATTATGTTAACTTGCTTAAAATGATGGCTTAGCCTACTTTAAAATTATACTTTTAAGTTCAATCTCTCACAGAATGAAAAAATTCAAGCCAAATACACCGCTAGAAAGAATAAAAATAGAAAATGGCGTACACAGACGCCAACTAAATCTAACGTCCGGCCCCACGCGAAACATTTGTGATTAATGATTTCGTTGTTGATTTTTTAAACAAACATTTTCTTTTGCTTTATTTTAAAATTTCATAATAACTGCAGAGCGCAGAACCCTGGCAATTGTAAATATTTTTACTAGATCTCGTGACACACCTGGAAATCTCTCACGACACACTAGTGTAGTGTCGCGACACACAGATTGAGAAACCCTGATCTTGAATGATTTTTAATGGGGTTTTACCATTAAATGTTACCATTAAGCTTTGTGAATGCTTATGTTAGATTGTTGCATGGTGCACATTATATTGACACATTCTTGGTGTGATTTTGTGTAAGGGGATATGACGTCATATTGTGTTTTCTTTCAGAATTACTTATTTGAATCGAATTTTTATGTAGGCCTAATCTAGGATGATTTCCGTTGAATAAAAAAAATAATTATTTTTTTGGAAATGGCTTGTAAATACTCAATCGATTATTTATTACTTGTTTTACCATAAATCCTTTATATGTTTGAGAGAAAACTAAAAAAAATAGTTTGCGTTTGTCGTGCGATGCGTATTATAATTAACGTTCTTTTGGTAGATCTGTCTCGTATATAAAGGATTTATAGTAAAAAAATTGCTTTTTACGTTTTTAAAAATAAATTTTAATAATTTAAACGGGACGCACACACAGCGGCATAGCGTGGTTATATCCCACCAGGGACAGAACCAGCAAACTCTACCTCCCAGGGAAACATATATTGATGCTATAAAGAAAATATAAATTTATAAGTAATAATAAAGATCATATAATTACAAAGACCTATGTAGGCGCCATTTTTGTTATTATTTTGAACTCTCCTAACCGAAACTGTTAAGATTAAAAAAAAAAAAACGCTTATAACCTTCCAAATAACTTAGATTACATAAATTATACATTCAAATCTACATTTAATTAAACTTAAATAAATTAGAACAAATTAAAACACTTTAACTTATAGTATAATAATAATAATAGTAATATATTAAGTCAAGTCTAAGTCTTCTTTTTTTAAGCCTAAGCCTTCAACCTGACCTCAACGAAAATGAGAATTTTAATCTTAGTCTTGTAATAACCACAATACTTCTAAAGGCCTTAACATCAACCAACACACACACATCCTAAAAATCAAAGTAATATATCAATAATTATAAAACGAACAAAACTTAAGCACACTAACCGCACATCTATCTTTAAATTAAGTACAATAAAGGAAATTACCCTAAAACAATGGAAACATAAAATATGTAAATACAGGCAAAAGCACTAAATTTTAATCTTGCTCCTCTCCGGCGACACAGAACTGAACCCAGGCCCAGCATGATCTAAATGCCAAATTTGTACAAAGAAATGCACTAGTAAAATAGGAGCAATTCAGTGTGACACCTGCAAATGAATGGTACCACACAGTTTGCCTGCATGCTAATACACCCAAGTACATATCAATAGGCCTGGAAAATAAATAAGCATCTTGGCACTGCATACATTGTGGATTGCCCCAAATCAATTCAGACTTGATTAACTATAGGGACCTTATCACCTCAAACTTTTACAAAAAAACCCACTAGAAAAAATCACATCTGCCACACGAACCCATAAAAATAAACACGACAAATCTAATAATACTAACAATCAAAACACTCTCAAGACGCGAGTAATTAGGTCCAAAGCATAAAAAATAAAATTCCAGATTTAGATCTACTTTTACAAACAGAAGAACCAGACATAATGGCTGGTTCTGAAACTTCGTTGAACCCCAATATATAAAACTGAAATTTTTAGCAGCAATTATAATATTTTTAGAAAAGATAGAACAGACAATCATGGCGGTGTCCTACTTGCAGTAAAATCAACTCTCATAGCTGAAGAAATTACTACACAACCAAACTTTAATATAGAATCTGTTTTTTGTAAACTAGTTACACCAATCTCAGCACACTTTATTGTATGCAGTATATATAGGCCACCAAAAATAAACATGGAATACATGAAGAATCATTGCAGTCAACTAACTTCTATTAAAGAAAATCTTAAAATTGATGTAACTTGGACTTTGGGGGACTTTAACCTTCCTTATATAAATTGGAAAAACTATGCAATTGAATGCCACCAAAATACTTAAGAAATTAATGAACATTTCTTAGATACTATAAACAACATAAACCTAGAACAGATAGTAAAAAATCAACTAGGAAAAATATAACACTAGATTTATTCCTAACAAACAAACCAAGACTATTAATAGACTGCACAATTATTCATGGACTGTCTGACCATGATATTGTTAGGGTATCCAATGCAATAAAAAGTAAAATAAATAAGATGCCTAGAAGAACAATCTATCTTTAAAATAAATCTAACTTAATAAAATAACACCAATCAGCTGCTAAGTTCCAACAGAATTTCCTAAGTAAATTCAGCATAGATAGCTCAGTAGAAGAAATATGGAAGGATATTACGAAGTTCTAAAAACTATAATGGATGAGAATGTTCCAACAAAACTAACTTCAAATTAATAAATGCTGCTTCAATTCTGAATTTAAAAGTTATGCAAATAAAAAGTGAATTTATTTAGGCAATTCAAGGCTACCCATTTAAAAAGGATACACAAAAAATACTTAAAAATTAAATACTTTACACAAAATCTTAGTCGAAACCTCCAAAATGAATATATAAACAATGTAATTACTAAAGATAACAATAAAAACTTATGGCCCTTACTTTATCAATCTAAAAAAAATTGAGCTTACAGGTAGATATATAGCCACACTAAAAGGCTCATATAATAAAACAAATAATAATAATGACACTAAAGCTAATATCCTTAACACATATTTTGCATCATCTTTTTTTCTGCCTCAGGTGACAAAGAAGTTTTAATAACTTTAAATACAATTGAAGAAATAGGTAACATAACTGTAGATGATATAGGTATACATTCACTCGTAAAAAAATGTAACGAAGCTACTGGTCCAGATGAATTGCCAGCCAGATTACTAAAAGAATTAAGGAATGAACTGTCCCAAATCCTTGTATTTCTTTTTCAAGCCTCTCTAAACCAGGGTAAAGTGCGCCAAGATTGGAAATTAGCTAACGTAACTCAACTCTTTAAGAAAGGTGATAAATCAGACCACGGCAATTACAAACCTGTTACATTACTAGTATCACCTGTAAATTACTTGAACACATAATATATAGCAGAATAGTTAACCACCTTGGCAGATTTGATGCGCTATGCCCACGCCAACATTTCTTTAGAAAAAACAGATCATGTAAAAACACAATTAATAGGCCTAATAGATGATCTATCAAAAGGCTTAGATAATAATGATCAAATAGATACAATATTACACGACT
This sequence comes from Radix auricularia, assembly GCA_002072015.1. NCBI lineage: Eukaryota > Metazoa > Mollusca > Gastropoda > Lymnaeidae > Radix > Radix auricularia. The sequence continues at coordinate 472,395 of MUZC01003263.1, forward strand.
TCTCAAAGGCTTTTGACAACGTTCACCACCTTAGTTTACCTAAAAAACTTAAATACTTTGGCATCTCAGGTCCCTTACATCACTGGATCCAAAATTTTCTTTTTGGTCGGAAGCAAACTGTAATAATTAATGAGCTAAATCTGCACCAATAAATGTTAAGTCAGGAGTTCCACAAGGATCTGTGCTAGGTCCCTTACTCTTTTTAATTGATATAAATGATTTAACCAACAAGAACAAAAGTTAGGATATTTGCTGATGATTGTGTAATCTATAGAACAAATCGATTCAAAATATTTCATTCATGAAAAAGAACTAACCCAAAGTAAAAATCAAAATACTTAGGTGCAATTATAATAAATGAGAAACTATCATGGAATCCCCATGTCAATGAAGTTATAAAAAATCAAACAGAACCTTAGGTTTTAAAAAAAAGAAACTTTTTCAAATCTAATAAAGATATAAAACTAAAATGCTACCTAACCCTGGTGAGAACTATACTAGAATATGCATCTTTTGTATGAGACCCATCCACCAAAGAAGATATTGATAAACTAGAACAAATTTAATAAAGAGCTGCATGATTCATTACTGGAGAATATTCAAGATTGACAAGAGTACCACCATTAGTTAAATCATTAAGCCTTGCAACACTAGATGATTGAAGAACCAAGAGTGAATTAGTAATTATACATAAAACAATTAATTCTAATTTAGAAATACAGCACAAAGATAACTTAATACAACCTTCAGATAGGAATACCTTTCTTATTCCATATGCAAGAACAAACACATGCAAGTTTACGTTCTTCCCGTCCGGAATTCGGACGAGGTTGGGTTGCCTGAAGAAACCAGGAAAGCCAACACTTTATCAACACTTAAAACACTATTAAGAATTCAGGACTAAATACAACCCATAGATACGCGTAGAACGCAATAATCTTCTGTATAGACGGAGCGTCTGTAACAGATAAGAAAAGATAAGTGTTATTTGGCCTTAGACATTAAGTGTTTTTTGTTACTGACCAGTGATCCTAGCGACTCTGGTGGGCGCCAAGGCTTTTCCGGTGTTCCCAGCAATCTGTGCGCCAAGACTGTGTCCAATCAGGTGCATCAAAGGCGGAGCTAAGCCCTTTTGAAAATTGTAATCCAAATTGACATTAATTGAAAAGAAGCAAGTTCAAACTGACTGTCTTAAAAACTAAACTGTTATTTCTATAAGTTTTGAGGGTGTTAAAGTTCAGAGTTAATCTGGAAAGAGAAAGACTTTTTTTTTCTCACATGAACGAGCTCCAGGTGACGTAAGAACATGGCGAGTTGACGTGCGACCAGGTAGGAGTTGGCCACAGCTTGCTCGTAAGGAAACCTGTCTCCGTGGTGCCAGTCCACAATAAAAACGTTGTAGTCACCCTAGAGATCAAGTTGTTGATGTTACACCAGATGACTGGGAAATCTTTACACACCCTTATGTCAACCAAGGACGTGGTGGTTAAGAGGTAGCGCTCTCGACTGTCATACCGATGGTCACGGGTTCGAATCCACACGAAGGTGAGGATTTGTTCTCGCGGCCTGAGGAGTCCCCGAGTCACCCAGCTCCGAATGGGTACCTAACTAGACAATAGTTAGGCGGCTGGGGTAATGCGTGGAACCCCTATAGCCGTGGCCTGTGACCGCTGCATCACTTGCCAACAGATCATCTCTCATGGTCTGTGGACGCAATTATCTTCTGCATAGAAGGAGCGTCTGTATATCTAAGATAAATAAACTTGTGAGATCGACGCTCTTCCTAACATTGAATAATTTGACAAATATGTCCGACGCAGTATCTTGCGTAACTCTTAAAAATTCAGTGTTTCTCGAACTTGGAGTGCTTGAACCTCAATAATGTGTGTTGTGTGTGTGTGTTGGGGGGGGGGGTGAAGGGGTGAAAAAGAATGTACCATTCCAAGTGACATGAAGAGTAAACGACCCATACTCTCGTGTAATAGTTGAAATTTATTCCAGCATGTTTTATATTTTATGCTAGTTAATAAGGTTTTTAAGTTTTCAATTTGTCTATGAATATACATAAATACATACCTACACACACGCAAACACANTATATATAATATATGTATATATATATATATGGATGAAAATGTTTTAAATATTTTATTTTATCATGTGTAACAAATATTGAATTTTTTAAAAAGAGCATAATTTTGTGTGCTTAATGCAGTGTTCAAGAATATGTATTTTAGACGCGCTTTCAATCCAGTAAAGAATAAGTTGTGGAGAAAGTGGAAGGTTAATTATAATAGATGAAAGTACTCATAATATTTTGACGTCGTGTCCTACTGACCTTGGCCAAGAGCCCATCTCTCATACGATGGAGCCAGTCTGAGCCAGGGTCGTCGTTGAAGCCATGAATGATGAATTTTGTAAATCTGTAAACTTGAAAACAGGAGGCCTCTGGTCGCAAACAATAGAACTATCATTAATCTGCTGTCGAACACAACGTTTTTTTCCTCTTTAAACTTTAGCCTATTAATAGAAACTGCACCGAGAGTTCTAAGAATATAATCTTCTGTACAGAAGGAGCGTCTGTAACATATAATATAATATAAGAGCACACAGGGCTAATGAAGACCTTGTAACGGCCATGTGTGTAATATTAGTTACTTAGAAGTTAAAGTCGTACGTGAGTTTTGTCTGTTAGAACTTTTTGATAATATGCATTTTAAATTTACAAATACCATTCATAATATTGATATATATTATATATTACTATTTTTAAAAATGCTTTTGATTTTAAAGATTAGCATAAAAATATAGGATAATTAATAATGTTTGAAAATGATGTACATAAAAAGATAACGAAAAAAAAGTAATGAATATACATTTTTTCAAAAGCAAAAATTGCTAATATGATATATACGGTGGACAACCAACTTTGATTGAGTGAAAACGAAAGTTAAACGATACATTTTTAAAACTTAAAAAAATTCTCAAATGGAACCAGCAGCTTTAGATTTGTAAAACTTATGAAAATGGTAAATGTATCTCAATAAAAGTCAATGAAGTGACGAATTCTTCAGAACTGAAAACACATTTTTAAAAAAGTTTATGTAAGTACAATCTTTAATAAAATTTTCAAAACTGAAACCAACTGTTAAATGTAAATAATTGTTAATCAGGAATTTAAAAAAAAAATATTATTAAAAAAACATTGAAACATTTATTTTCAACGATAAGTATTTTTTTTTTTAAAGTGTGATTCTATATTGCAATGATATATTATATTGATTAATAAATAAATAAATCGAAGTTTGCTTTTAAAGCTATTTTTTTGATATAATTGCTAAGGTATAATAATAAAACTGTCATGTAGTCTTGACTCACCAAGCAACCGTTTCATGTTGTCTGGGTGGTCAGTGGCGTCAATGAATGTGGAGTTTGTGGAGTTTGTGCAAGACACGTGGAACTGGGTTTTTATGTGCGCGGGGTCTTGAGGAAGTGCGTGGAGAGTGCCGCTGTCATAGCAACCCAAGTTGTCATAGCAACGCGTGGCAGCCATCGCAATGTGCAGCCCTAGGACGAGGTGCAGTGCTACCGACATCAACATTCTCATGCGAAATGAGGTCTCCGGTCACTGTCACTGAGCCTGAGGATAGGGATGTTAGGATTAAAGTCAACAAGATTTCATTCGGAATACAAGACATCGCGTTTTGGTTAGAATCATGTTTTTCTGTGTTGGATTATGAAGATATCAAACACTTACGACTAAGATTTATAAAGTGGTTGTAAATGAAAACAGAAAGTAACACAAGAAAGTTATTTCAATACAGCGTAGCTTCAAAATACGTCACGTAATCCATTAGAGGCCGATAGGCGGAATAAAACAGAAACTTAAAAGCCTGACGATCCGATCTGCTACAAGGATCACTTTAATACACGTACAATAATGTCTCTCGAAATGCAGAACGAATTGCCACTCGTCTGCTGAGTATTCAAGAGTAAACGTTATATAAAGGAATGCAGTTTTTTTAATAGTGAAAATAAGATCTTTTCGACTGCGTAGATCGTAGAGTAAAGGTATGAAACAATTTAAATGATTTAAGTTACAAAAATTTTGAAAAAAGAAATATTTTCCAGGGAGAGAAAAATATTTTCATTTAAGGAAATGAGTGATTATATCATTGAAATACTTGTATTTATTATAACATCAATGTTTTTATCAATTTTCAAAATAATTGTTTATTATTTTAACAAATGCTTTATAAACTTTACAACGTCTTTCCCCTTTTATTATAACTATTATTGTTTTAATAAAACACTTCTTAACATCTTAACCAGATGTGGTTGGATCGCAAGACACGTACTGGTATGTGCTACTTCTGGGTAAATTCCAGGAGAGTTCCATACTTTTATATATATATAATATATATCCCCGAGATATTCGTTCATTTTGGCAGAGGGAGGCAAAGCTGCAGTGATAATTTCTGAGAGAGACTCAGGGCCTTTGTTTTCCATGACACGTGTAGCATCATTAAAGAGCATAAACAATCTTTAATTTACCGAATTGTTTCACGAAAGTCCTAGAAATTACAACGCTCATCGTTTTGCTTCCATGAAAGCGTGCTCTTTGCAAAGGGCGGCAAGCCGACTTGTTATTTGATTGGAAATCGTTTCAGATGCTCATCATAAATTCTCTGAATTCCCGTGTTGATAGAAGGCCGACATTTTCCAGTTTTTACCCCCCTCCCCCAAAAACTTTCTAACAAAAATTAAGTGTATCTGCATTGGACACAATTTTTCGATTGAGGCCGGAGGCCAATGACACCCTTTCTTTTTCTCCCTGACTCTTAAAAATTCCCCACCGTCCTGACACTTACTTATTCCCCAACTTCCTGACACTTACTTATTCCCCACCTTCCTGGCTCTTACTTATTCGCAACCTTCCTGACACTTACTTATTCCCCACATTCCTGACACTTACTAATTCCCCACATTCCTGACACTTATTCCCCACCTTCCTGACACTTACTAATTCCCCACCTTCCTGACTCTTACTAATTCCCCACCTTCCTGACTCTTACTAATTCCACACATTCCTGACTCTTACTAATTCCCCACCTTCCTGACTCTAATTCCCCACCTTCCTGACTCTAATTCCCCACCTTCCTAACTCTAATTCCCCACCTTCATGACTCTTACTAATTCCCCACCTTCCTGACTCTTACTAATTCCCCACCTTCCTGACTCTTACTTATTCCCCACCTTCCTGACACTTACTAATTCCCCACCTTCCTGACTCTTACTAATTACACACCTTCCTGACTCTTACTAATTCCCCACCTTCCTGACTCTTACTAATTCCCCATCTTCCTGACTCTTATTAATTCCCCACCTTCCTGACTCTAATTCCCCACCTTCCTAACTCTAATTCCCCACCTTCATGACTCTTACTAATTCCCCACCTTCATGACTCTTACTAATTCCCCCACCTTCCTGACTCTTACTAATTCCCCACCTTCCTGACTCTAATTCCCCACATTCCTGACTCTTACTAATTCCCCACCTTCCTGACCCTAATTCCCCACCTTCCTGACTCTAATTCCCCACCTTCCTGACTCTAATTCCCCACCTTCCTGACTCTAACTCCCCACCTTCCTGACTCTTATTCCCCACCTTCCTGACTCTTACTAATTCCCCCACATTCCTGACTCTTACTAATTCCCCACCTTCCTGACTCTAATTCCCCACCTTCGTGACTCTTACTAATTCCCCACCTTCCTGACTCTAATTTCCCACCTTCCTGACTCTAATTCCCCACCTTCCTGACTCTTACTAATTCTCCACATTCCTGACTCTTACTAATTCCCCACCTTCCTGACTCTTATTCCCCACCTTCCTGACTCTAATTCCCCACCTTCCTGACTCTAACTCCCCACCTTCCTGACTCTAACTCCCCACCTTCCTGACTCTAACTCCCCACCTTCCTGACTCTAAGTCCCCACGTTCCTGACTCTAATTCCCCATCTTCCTGACTCTTACTAATTCCCCACCTTCCTGACTCTAATACCCCACCTTCATGACTCTTTCTAATTCCCCACCTTCCTGACTCTTACTAATTCCCCACCTTCCTGACTCCTACTAATTCCCCACCTTCCTGACTCTTACTAATTCCCCCACCTTCCTGACTCTTACTAATTCCCCCACCTTTCTGACTCTTACTAATTCCCCACCTTCCTGACTCTTACTAATTCCCCACCTTCCTGACTCTTACTAATTCCCCACCTTCCCGACTCTTGCTAATTCCCCACCTTCCTGACTCTAATTCCCCACCTTCCTGACTCTTACTAATTCCCCCACCTTCCTGACTCTTACTAATTCCCTCACCTTCCTGACTCTTACTAATTCCCCACCTTCCTGACTCTTACTAATTCCCCACCTTCCTGACTCTTACTAATTCCCCACCTTCCCGACTCTTGCTAATTCCCCACCTTCCCGACTCTTGCTAATTCCCCACCTTCCTGACTCTAATTCCCCACCTTCCTGAATATTACTAATTCCCCACCTTCCTGACTCTTGATAATTACCCACCTTCCTGACTCTAATTCCCCACCTTCCTGACTCTTACTAATTCCCCACCTTCCTGACTCTTGCTAATTCCCCACCTTCCTGACTCTAATTCCCCACCTTCCTGAATCTTACTAATTCACCACCTTTCTGACTCTTGATAATTCCCCACCTTCCTGAATCTTACTAATTCCCCACCTTCCAGGATCTAATTACATTCAGCAAGGTAAAGTGCTCCAATACGTTTTCATTAAGAACGAGCAGAAAAGCCAATCCAATGACTTTTCGCCGTCGTTTCGGTGGCTTGTTGTACCTCCCCTCTAACAGCCGTCTCGACCGGCCATAAATCTGCATCACGCCAAAAATACTATTGATTATAGTTATAATAAATAACCGGTAACAACAAGGTTTTTGACTATAATTTCCAACGCGTCTCTCTCATTTCTGGTTGTTCTTTTAAAAATTTTTTTTTTAAACATTTAAAAAAAAAAAACTTATTATTATTAATTTAATTTGATTAAAGAAATTCCTTACTACACTGATATTCGGATACTATTCGGATCTGCGATCAGTATTTGCCGAATCCAGATTGTGGCTAAAATCTCGATAACCGGTCACAAAAATTGAAAACTTTATTCACACGTTAAAAAAATAAACGCCTTTCATCGTGTTACAATTGTAATAAACCATTTTTTACGTATCTACCAAATAAAGAAAGTACCCGTAAAAAAGCCACAGTTCAATTTAATATGCGTACACAAAAATGTGTGCATCGTAGTTTGATAAATAAAATATTTTTGAAATCGCACTGATTAAAATAAAGTCTTGGAAAAAATACTGCACTAAAACTAACTCGCATTGAACGTCCGCGTAGACTTGTTCAAAGAGAGATAATCTTTTTTTTTTCTGATTGGCTGTGAGAGCCTTTACGAGTTTGATGGACCAATCGTTATCGATAACCGCCAGAAAATTGCCTTTTATTATATAGGATGGGATCTGTTCATTCCCAGGCTCGGGATGTAATCTCAGAATAAAATCGCATGAGAAAAAAAGTGTTCCCAGTAGGAAAATAATTGTTTACATGTAGAATAGTAATGGATTTTATGTGGGACTTTTTTGTTGTTTGAGTTTATTGAGGTAATATTTTTCTAAAGGGGCTTTAATTTGTAAGATCAGGGAAATAGCAAATATGTGGATTAAAAAATGAACAACAAAAAACATTATACCATGGAACTTTACAAGCCACGGGTATTTTGCTAGTGTTATATTAGGAAGATTTATAATAACTGACATCAGTCAGTCATGTCATATTAATCTGATAGTTATTAAAGGAAGTAGGCAACTTTCTGTTAAAAGCCACTATTGGGACTGGGTGGGGGGGGGGAGCTTGTTGTGTTAAAATGTATCTCACCCAACTCTCAGACACACCTCTGTTTTATAAATGACAATAATCAAATGGCCATAAGTGGCAAACAATGGCCCGTCGTCTTAAAAGCTGTTCAACTTTAGTGACAACGAAAATGAAAATTTAAGAGATATGATCACTTGTTAAAAAACAATTTGGTTTGTTCGTCGCCTTATGGCTACATTAAAAAGAATTTCCATGTCGCGTAATGAAATGTTTCCAAGTCTCAATAAAAGGCTGTTTGGAGTTTTAAAAAGTGACTTTACACACAGTCACAATAACAGTATATCGATACTTAAATGTTTTGAATGACAATTCACTTTTTGGCAAAGAGTATGATGAGTATCAAACTGTATCAAACCAAATTTGGGTTTTAGTTTGTGGAAATCGATTCCCCTGAAAGCAAACACCAATTTCATGTTTAGTATTTTGAGAGAAAGATGATTTTATCTAAAATCTGACATTTGTTGGTTAGTGGCTCAAACAAATTATCAGCTTTCCTAAATATAAGTGAGTAAAAAATAATTTAAATGTCTAAATATAATAAATTAATTTGAAACGTTATAAAAATGACAACTTTACCTCCTGGTAAAACTATTGTTCCAATAACGCGTTATTTCAATGAAACATACAGCACGACAAGAATACATTAAACACTTGCTAACATAGAGAACAGCCCCTCCCCGCCCCCCCCCTTGTCAGTGATAACACCGACGGGCTTTACCCCAACCAGAACTTGGCCAACAACAAAATAACCGTACCAGATAACGTTATTTCGCAACAGCCTTTCAAGAATTGCACAATCTTGGACGAGAAGATTTTGATAATAGATTATAATTATTGACACCCCTACACGTCTGACATAATATTGTGATCGACTGGGATCTTTGGTCTTAGGCGATTGTCAAGATTACATAGTCGATGTCATTCGTATAATGATTACCAGACTCAGACCAGTGAGACTATGCCAAGTTATATATATATATATATATCTCCCCTTTCTGTCTCTCTTTCCCCACCTTTCT
>MUZC01003263.1:489208-500246 GCA_002072015.1 Radix auricularia
GGGTCAAGTTCGGTACAGAAGCTCAACTCCTTGAAATTTAGGCTAAGTTTAGAACTGAGGCCAACGATTTAATGACATGCTATGATTCCAGGTTTAATCCTCCAAAACTTGAGTGAGTCCAGCGATATAATGGTGTTTCACCTTTTTGAACACTTTAGAAGTCTTTTTTTTTTTTTTAAAACGCATGACATTCAGCACGTATCAGGACGGACGACCAGTAGTAGATAGCAGGCACTAGACACAACCCACTAAGTGGTAGTAAGAGAAACGGGGGTAACACGATTATAACTCACAAGTTAGAATTTGTACAAAGAGTCTACGCAATTCACCTCACTGTCCTCCCCATTAATTATCAGTAAAAGATGATATTTGAAATTAGCTTTTAAAAAAATTGTGTATCGCTTAAGCTGTTAGACAAGGAGTGTCTCACACCTTGAAGGAATTGAGTCAGGATAAAATGTAAATCAAGAGAAGTTTAAAAACTTTTTTTTCAGAAATATTCTAAGTCGCGCCATATCACACCATGTCACGCCTTGTCGCACCTTGATTTTGTCTGCTTTTCAGTAGTTAAAATAAAACGAAAAGATTCACTATGAAAATCCCCTGTTATTCATTATTACAATCAATTCATTTTCACAAATATTAAGCCGGATGCTTGTTTTTTTTTTCAAACTTGCTTATGATACATAACAATAATAATAAATTGATAATTTATATAGCGCTCTATCCCAGCAAGGAGCCGGGCTCACAGCGCTTTACATGGAGATAACACAGCATATATTAATTAAATAAACATTCATACCATACTAACCCCATAAATGACGATAATTTAAACATCAGCTACGTTAATCTTTTGAAAAGATGTACATGTATTTTGATTTTTCAAAAGCAAGGAGCCAGGCTCACAGCGCTTTACATGAAGATAATAACATACATATACTAATTAAATAAACATTCATACCATACTAACCCCATAAATGACGATAATTTAAACATCAGCTACGTTAATCTTTTGAAAAGATGTACATGTATTTTGATTTTTCATTTTCATAAAAATAATAAACTTTTAACACTTAGCCTATAAATAAAAGCGAATTTACGAAACAAAACAGACCACTTTATTTGTTTGATTTTGTTTACTTATTTAAACAATGTTAAAGTTTGGTTATGAGGAGAGGGGTATACAGGGGAAACAACATTGCGGTAATGTCCGTTTAGGAACAAAAACGTAAAGGGAAGGAAGTGACTTTCAAGTGACTAGTCACCGTTTTCAATAGTTTTGATGAAGGAAGGGTTACACGTATGGGGAGAGTTACAATGTTGACACAGTTCTGTCCCCTTATACAACCAGCTTCCAAATAAAAGTACGCTCCACTCAGAAACTCAACCCATTCAAGTGTCATCAACTTGTCAGTATATATATAGATATATATCATTCTCTCTTTCTCTCTCTCTTTCTATCTCTCTCTTTCTCTCTATCTCTCTCTTTCTCTCTATATCTCTCTTTCTCCCTATCTCTCTCTATATCTCCCTTTTTCTCTCTATCTCTCTCTTTCTCTCTATATCTCTCTTTCTTTCTCTCTTTCTTTCTCTCTATCTCTCTCTTTCTCTCTATCTCTCTCTTTCTCTCTCCATCTCTCTCTCTCTCTCTCTCTCTATATATATATATATATATATATATATTCCTCTCTCTTTCTCTCTCTCTATACATATCTCTCTTTCTTTCTCTCTCTCTCTCTCTCTNTAATACCGGGTCACTCTTATATAGTTTATTCATTGGAGCCACCCGGAAGTATATTGCTCAGTAATAACATTTCTTTTTTTTTACATAAAATGTGTTCCTAGCCACTAACATCGACAAATTATTATTTGAGATAAGACAAGTCGTATTAACATGAAACCAGCTATGCCTTCAAACAAAAGGCCCTGAACAGAACTCGTATTTCCCAAGAGGCTTAACATGTCTCAGAAATTCGAGATACTATAATTATTTTTTACCGCTCGCTCGTCCGGTGTCCCTGCAAGTAATAATTATATTATCCGAGCATGCAGTATCTTGCAGTGCCATGCAGTACCATGCAGACCCTTGCAGTATCTTGCAGAACAATAAAGTCCCTTTCAGTATCTTGCAGTCCCTTGCAGTATCTTGCAGTACCTTGCAGTATCTTGCAGTATCTAGCAGTATCTTGCAGTCACTTTCAGTATCTTGCAGTACCATGCAGTCCCTTGCAGTATCTTGCAGAACAATGAAGTCCCTTGCAGTATCTTGCAGTCCCTTGCAGTATCTAGCAGTATCTTGCAGTCCCTTGAAGTACCATGTGGTCCCTTGCAGTATTTTGCAGTCCCTTGCAGTACCATGCAGTCCCTTGCAGTATCTAGTAGTCCCTTGCAGTCCCTTGCAGTATCTAGCAGTATCTAGCAGTCCCTTGCAGTAATTGATTGTGTATTTGCAGTAGACTTATCAAATAAATGTGAATTCGAAGAAGATCTTTAATTTTATCAATTAATTTTACATAGACAAACTCCGCAGTAATGAAAGCAAAATTAAATAGCGGAAATTTTTCTGGATTTTTACTTCACAATATGACTCATAGGTCTCATTATTTATGATTATTTAAAGGTTCACACATATTCATGTACAATGTTCTTAAAAAATTCATGTATTTCATAACTATTCAACTCTCATTCGTAAAACGGCGCATGTTCAAAGTTCATTGCTTTTCATTATGTTATTCTCTAATTTTCATTTTAAAAAATTGAATTATAATTAATGACTTATATTACACATTTTCTTACGTTACACCTCACTACCAATTTTTAAGAACAGAAAGATTTTCTATTTTTTAAAATTCTTCCTTTGTATTAAGCAAAGCGTCTCATGGTACTGGCATCACGAGGCAGTTCTTCGTCAATCCGGGTTCAGTTCACACAGATTTTTTTAACTTGTTGGTACTAAGAAAACTTTTAGCACCATGCCCATCGGTCGCCATCAAAGACCGGCTTGGAGTCGCCGACTAAACGAGGCTATTTTACAGGGCATGGAAGTATTCGGATCAGTCTATTTTATAGGGCATTGAAGCATCCGGAGGAGTCTATTTTATAGGGCATGGAAGTATTCGGAAGAGTCTATTTCATAGGGCATGTAAGTATTCGGAGCAGTCTATTTTATAAACGGATACGTAAAACATTATACGTGGGTTAGTCAATATTTTAAATTTCCTAACTATATTTGTTTCTTCGTGCCCAGAAAGACTGCATATTACAAAGCCCTTCTGTAAGGTGACATTCCTTTTCTGTAATGGCTTTCACTTGATTGTACCATGTAGACCTAGCTATCATGTAGACCTAGCTGTCATGTAGACCTAGCTGTCATGTAGACCTAGCTGTCATGTAGACCTAGCTGTCATCTAGACCTAGCTGTCCTGTAGACCTAGCTGTCATCTAGACCTAGCTGTCATGTAGACCTAGCTGTCATCTAGACCTAGCTGTCCTGTAGACCTAGCTGTCATGTAGACCTAGCTGTCATGTAGACCTCGCTGTCACATTACTATTCTGTAACGGCTTACACTTGTTTGTGTCATGTAGACCTAGCTGTCATGTAGTCCTAGCTGCCATGTAGACCTAGCTGTCATGTAGACCTAGCTGTCATGTAGACCTAGCTGTCATCTAGACCTAGCTGTCATGTAGACCTAGCTGTCATGTAGGCCTCGCTGTCATGTAGACCTAGCTGTGGTCAAACCTAGTTTCATGCCGACGACACGTCATCAAGTTTCGTCACGTGCCCGCCGGCTCGCCACCCCTCCTATAAAGTATATTACTTACCAAGCGAGGTCGAAGGTTACCATGGTGTGTCACGTTATGGTACATGTTCTGACCCAAACTTCCTTCCGTGTCACTTAAAACTGGGTAACCACGTGGTCTTCAACATTTGGTCAACAGGAAATGATTGCGGAGATGGTCATGTGGTGGGCAGTGGTCAGTGCAGGCAAGAAGACACGGTGATCCAAATTGTGCTTTCATGTGGTGGGCAGTTGTCAGTGCGTGGCAAGAAGACACGGTCTAAATGGTGCTTTAATGTGATGGGCAGTGGTCAGTGCACGACAAGAAGACACGTGCACCGTAAAGGTCCTGTCTCGTTAATTTACTTGCTATCCTGACATTATTTAGCCACTGAATCGTAAGTTGGTAGAGACAAAATCCTCGGTAAAATCCTAGTCCCTTCGAGTCTCTTTGATACATACTTTAATTTAGAATTTTGTGTTGATTTTAGAGTAAAACTTTGGAGACAGGGCCAGTGGTTTGAAGGGGGGGGAGGTCAAGTTACAATTATTATTCCACCAGCAGTGTTTGTGGACAATGTAATTGAAAACATGAATTGTGTAAGCACAATGCGGAGAATGAAAAACAAAATTATATACGTACAATATGGAAACACTTCTGTCAAAAACTATCTTAAAAATACGCGGTGACTAATAGCAGTCATATCTGCAGTTATTTTTCTGTAACATATAATGTAAAATGTTGTTTTTAAAAATTAAATCTTGTTTTGAGGTGACCGTCCAAAACCCTGTGAATGTGTATGTTCACTAAGATATTTCTCTGAGACAAGCTGTGCCAAACCTGGGGTATACTGACGGGTTGTTGATAGATGAATGGCTGACAGTCGACGGATGAATTGCTGACGGATGAAATGTTGACGGATGAATTTCTGACGGATGAATTGTTGACGGATGAATTGCTGACGGATGAATTGTTGAGGAATGAAAGGTTGACGGATGAATTGTTGACGGATGAATTGCTGACGGATGAATTGTTGACGGATGAATTGTTGACGGATGAATTGTTGACGGATGAATTGTTGACGGATGAAATGTCAGAATGCTTTACCCATAACCTTCGATACGGAGTTAATGACTTATAAAACCCGTTACTAACACTTGCACACGTGAATGACAAATGAAAAAAAGAAGTTCTTGAAAACGTTTATTTTGGATCAAGCTTGGTGCCCCAACGACCCAACGACGGGTTAAGGCACAGTTCAGTTCAGTTGACTCTTGTACCCCAACGACGGGTTAAGGCACAGTTCAGTTCAGTTGACTCTCGTGACTCAACAAAATGCGACGCCTCTTACGTTATTTCTGATACAAAAAAGTCAAGTAATTTTCAGCTGTCATTTATTAGCTAAATTCATGACGTCTTTAGAATCAGAGCCAATAAAACAGTTCTTATGATCTGGTAGAATGATGAATGCATGTTGTATTTGCGTGAAGTGAATGACGTCACGTGTAGCTGGTCCTTTTTGCGTGAACTGTGCGCGGACTGTGTGCGGACTGTGTGCATGAGACGCCTGTGAATGTAGTCACACCGCAATGCGACCATTGAGTCTACTCAAGTGACCACTTGGGCTTCACCTTGTCGGTCAGAACTTTATCAGATATGTTCGTCTCCCCTACACCCCCAGTTTTTGCTCTCTCTCTCTCCCTACCCCCCCCCACTTTTTGCTCTCTCTCCATACCTTCCAGTACCTCTTCGCCCCATGCTACGGACGGAAACCCTGTGACAACAAAGTCATACTGCGATCATGTAGCCATTGGCGTCGCTAGGGGGCTTCGGTGGGGCGGGCCGCCCCGGGTGACACCATCAGGGGGACGACACAAGACCTTAAAATTCTATAATTCCCGTTATTTGGCACTGGAAAATCGGAAGAGCTCTATGGGTTAAATCAAGATGGTGTGACACCTCTGAGATGCAGCCCCGCATGACACGATGAGCTACCGCCCCGGGTGACACCATGAGCTACCACCCGGATGACATCATGAGCTACCGCCCCGGATGACACCATGAGTTACGCCCCCGGGTGACACCAATCCTATTGACGCCTCTGCATGTAGCTCAAATTTATGTAAGAGATTTCCATTTAGAGTGTGGTATCTGCATTAAATTTACACACTGAATAATCCTCCTGCCCCGCCCCTTTACGCTATTTAGTCTAGCATCTCTGTCAGTTAATATCAAATAATTCCACGGCAATCGTTTCTTTTACTCTCCCACCTCCAGACCCAAGATAAAGAGAATATCAGCTCCACGGGTTACAACGAAGAGGTACACAAGAGACTAATGCTTTTATTGAACGATCTCTCTTTTTTTTATTTAACAGCTACAAATATTTACTCAATAAGTCAAGTGTTTATACGGCCAGGTTTAGCATTTCATTCTTTTTGTCCTTACTGCCCATACGTTTTGTTAAGTCTGTCTAGTTTAAGAGCATCCCTTACTATCACTGCCAATATGTTTTGTTAGGTCTGTCTAGTTTAAGAGCATCCCTTACTATCACTTCCAATATGTTTTGTTAGGTCTGTCTAGTTTAAGAGCACCCCTTACTATCACTTCCAATATGTTTTGTTTAGTCAGTCTAGTTTAAGAGCATCCCTTACTATCACTGCCAATATGTTTTGTTTAGTCTGTCAGGTTTAAGAGCATCCCTTACTTTCACTTCCAATATGTTTTGTTAAGTCTGTCTAGTTGAAGAGCATCCCTTACTTTCACTTCCAATATGTTTTGTTAGGTCTGTCTAGTTAAAGAGCATCCCTTACTATCACTTCCAATATGTTTTGTTAGGTCTGTCTAGTTTAAGAGCTGGCCTTACTTTCACTTCCAATATGTTTTGTTAGGTCTGTCTAATTAAAGAGCATCCCTTACTATCACTTCCTATATGTTTTGTTAAGTCTGTCTAGTTTAAGAGCATCCCTTACTATCACTTCCTATATGTTTTGTTAGGTCTGTCTAGTTTAAGAGCATCCCTTACTATCACTTCCAATATGGTTTGTTAAGTCTGTCTAGTTAAAGAGCATCCCTTACTTTCACTTCCAATATGTTTTGTTAGGTCTGTCTAGTTTAAGAGCTGGCCTTACTTTCACTTCCAATATGTTTTGTTAGGTCTGTCTAATTAAAGAGCATCCCTTACTATCACTTCCTATATGTTTTGTTAAGTCTGTCTAGTTTAAGAGCATCCCTTACTATCACTGCCAATATGTTTTGTTAGATCTGTCTAGTTAAAGAGCATCCCTTACTATCACTTCCAATATGTTTTGTTAAGTCTGTCTAGTTTAAGAGCACCCCTTACTATCACTGCCAATATGTTTTGTTAGATCTGTCTAGTTAAAGAGCATCCCTTACTATCACTTCCAATATGTTTTGTTAAGTCTGTCTAGTTAAAGAGCATCCCTTACTTTCACTTCCAATATATTTTGTTAAGTCTGTCTTGTTTAAGAGCTGCCCAACTATCACTGCCAATACGTTTTGTTAGGTCTATTTGAAGAACTGCCCGGTTATGTAATGGTGGGGAGATTAAAGGGAAACTACTTTACTGAATACTTTGACCAAAGTCGCAGGGACACAAGAGTATTGTGGCTCCCCTAAGACGATTTAATAGTGACATAGCTTATGACGTCAGTTTATCCATACACTCTACTGCAATGGACAACACTGTTGGTGTGAGCTTATATATCCTGGTGTGGGTGTGTGGAAAGGAACTGGCCGCTATAGTACGATGGCCAGCGTTAAAAATACACACTGTAGAAATGTGCAGTCAACAGCACGTTCATCCACTTATGTGCCATTCAAGTCTTTCAGGCCGCCATCACTAAAGAGGAAGTAAGCACTTACTTCCGGTCCCCAGGAACAGCGTTATGCGTTGTTTCACAAATGTGTCTCATTTTCTTTATTTTTATTTCATCAACAAAAAAACCCCAAGAAAGCAATTACAAAGTTGATGTTGAACAGATGATGTGTAATGAAAACAAACTGGACTCGGACTATATTTCTTGACCTAGAAATGACACATGTGTTATATTGTTGACCAAGCGTGTTCATTAATTCTATCTATTTTTTTGCATTTACAATTTCGGAGTTTTCGCAACAGCGCTGCAGTTGGTTTTATAACTTGAAGCTAATAATTACAATCTAATTATAAACCTAGAGTAGATTTTTTAAATTATGTTCATTATTATTATTTATTATTATTATTATTTTTTTTGAGTTGATGAATTTTAATGAAAAATTAATTTTTGAAAATTGAAATTAGTCTGTTACTTTTAAATAGTTCGTTTTGTTTAGAAGAATAACACAAATGAAGGCCCTTAAAAATGTAAGAAATTTATGTACTTAAAAACATTTTCTTAAAGGAAATATTATCTATCTCGGCATTTTCTCTAACTGGCAATAACTGGATATAAATCAACACATTGACCGTTTGATTCAGAGGATTAAGAAGACGTGTTGACACTTCATCATGAATAACATTGGATTCATAAACATATTATGGGCAGTCTTTCACGCTGGAGGGAACATGTGGTCAGCGCTAGCCAGTAAGATTGGATTTTTTTAAAATATAACTTCGGCTCCATACAACTTAAATTTTATACTATATTTGGTTGGTAATTATATTCGATTGGATTTTGATCAATTATTAAACAACAGTTATAAATTTGACAGAACAAATAAATACAAGTGACTTATATGGTCGTGCGGATGGCAGTTTTCCTTAAGTGAAATTTTACCGACGGTTCATTAATAAACTCATGTTTTTCTTGTTTAAACATATCTCATTCTGCCCACGTTAATGAAGCCAGGGTTTAATGTTTAAACAGGTAACCAAAATGTCTCCTCTAATATTAAATCCTGTACAACTCTCATTGAAAGAACAAACTTTGATGGCAAACTAACCAACTGTTTCAGTACGGTGTTTATCGCATTACAACACTCAAACGTTGTCAGTTTTTTGAAAATGTTGTGCTATTGTCTATTTTTGTGTACATCTATGCGTTATATTATATGCCGTAAATCACATGTGAGCACTGGACAAATTACGTCATACAAAATCTGACCTCCGCTAGAACTGGGGCATTTGTTGGTGTATGACTTTGGCGTTATGTAAGTGTATGACTTTGGCATTATGTAAGTGTATGACTTTGGCGTTATGTAAGTGTATGACTTTGACATTATGTAAGTGTATGTTTTGACATTATGTAAGTGTATGACTTTGGTATTATGTAAGTGTATGACTTTGACATTATGTAAGTGTATGACTTTGACATTATGTAAGTGTATGACTTTGACATTATGTAAGTGTATGTTTTGACATTATGTAAGTGTATGACTTTGGTATTATGTAAGTGTCTGACTTTGGCGTTATGTAAGTGTATGACTTTGGCATTATGTAAGTGTATGACTTTGGCGTTATGTAAGTGTCTGACTTTGGTATTATGTAAGTGTATGACTTTGGCATTATGTAAGTGTATGACTTTGGCATTATGTAAGTGTATGACTTTGACAATATGTAAGTGTATGACTTTGACATTATGTAAGTGTATGACTTTGGCTTTAGGTAAGTGTATGACTTTGGCATTAGGTAAGTGTATGACTTTGCCATTAGGTAAGTGTATGACTTTGCCATTAGGTAAGTGTATGACTTTGGCATTAGGTAAGTGTATGACTTTGCCATTAGGTAAGTGTATGACTTTGCCATTAGGTAAGTGTGTGACCTTGGCTACATACGATGACTAACTTTTAGAGTTGTCCAGAGTCACCATGGCTATATACGATGAACAACTTCTAGAGTTGTTTAGAGTCACCATGGCTATATACGATGACTAACTTTTAGAGTTGTTTAGAGTCACCTTGGCTACATACGATGACTAACTTTTAGAGTTGTCCAGAGTCACCATGGCTATATACGAGGGCCAACTTCTAGAGTTGTTTAGAGTCACCATGGCTATATACGATGAACAACTTCTAGAGTTGTTTAGAGTCACCGTAACACCAAAAAGAAATCTTCTCCCTCCACAGTTGAGCACGGCACCAACCTGATCTGGGCCCAGAGCCCTTACGTCAAGGTTTACACTCTGTCCAGACTTGTGTCCATCCAAGGTGACCCAAAGACCTGGGCTGCCAGTCGAAAACCACAGGTACTTCAAAGCATTTACCTGGAAATACTTAGTCAGAAATACACTGTCAAACGTACAAATCACGACAAAATTAAAATAAAAAAAGTTAATATATTTAATTCACGGGAAATAAATTCAAAAAGAAATCCTCACCAATTATAGATCATAAATGTAACACAACACTTAGATAGACATATGAATAGATAATTAATGTAACACAACACTCAGATAGACATAGGAATAGATAATTAATGTAACACAGCACTCAGATAGACATAGGAATAGATAATTAATGTAACACAACACTCAGATAGACATAGGAATAGATAATTAATGTAACACAACACTCAGATAGACATAGGATTAGATAATTAATGTAACACAACATTCAGATAGACATAGGAATAGATCATTAATGTAACACAACACTCAGATAGACATAGGAATAGATCATTAATGTACAAGTAGATAGATAACAGTTGACAAATACAAGTAGAAAAAAAGAGTAAAGGAAATGCACTTAAAGGGCGTGGCTTGGACATCTGGGAGTCTCCACAGTGTAACAATCTGTTCTCATTGACTTATATGACTCTGTTCCTCTGTGTTCATCTGTGTTCTTCTGTGTTCCTCTGTGTTCCTCTACTCTACTGTGTAACAATCAGTTCTCATTAACTTCTATGACTCTGTTCCCCTGCCTGTTCCTCTACTCCACAAATGATAATAAAAAGAACTGTATTTTTTTGTGACATAAGTTTATCCCGTACCAAGTAACAACTGCCATGTTTGTCCCTCCTACATTGTAAGGTGACGTTCATAAGTGCTCCCCATTACTCCTGGGAGTTCAAGGCCTTGGGATTCCACTGGGAGGATCAAACTCTCTTCTGGAGTGAGAGCACCAATAAAAAGATACAGGTCACCTTAACTGAGTTATATCCGTAGACAGGGTTGGATTTTTTTAAAAAAATTATCTTCATTACTGAATAGTCTAAACCTATGCTTTGCTACATAATATGAACTTAGATACACACCTATATTTATATAAATAAATAAAAAATAAATGAATAAATAAATAAATAAATATATATATATATATA
>MUZC01003263.1:500485-534659 GCA_002072015.1 Radix auricularia
GATGGATAGATAGATAGATAGATAGATAGATAGATAGATAGATAGATAGATAGATAGATAGATAGATAGATAGATAGATAGATAGATAGATAGATAGATAGATAAAATTAACAGTTTTATTCCAAACAAGATATTTATGCTTAAATCTTACATTTTCTTCCTTTATTTTTTTATTTGGGCAGTTATTGAACTTCTAAACAAAGAAGCGACTGCTGTGTACAGTGCTCAAATAACGTGAATAATATTGTTCACATTGTTTCGTTTGTTCAGTGTCTAGTTTTGAACGGCTCCACTGACACCTTGACCTTGTTCTCGGGCACCTCAACGGAAGTCTACGGTCTGACAGTTGATTGGCTGTCCAGAAACCTGTACTTCACGGACGCCCTCTACAACTGGATCGTCCTGACCAGCACCGATACGAACAGCCACGTTTACAAGATCATCGTCAACGACCAACTGGACTCACCCCATGGAATAGCCGTGCATCCTAAACAAGGGTAGCGCCTTACTTTAATTTGTCGAATGTTTGTTTCATCAGAATCCTTTACAACGTGACGGATTCGGAAATCGTAATTATTATACGATATTATGCGATTTAATATTTGTACAGCGTATGATCTTCAACAGTTCCACATGAAAACACAACGAATAAAAAAAAAAAGTTTTTCTTGTTCTAACGTTGAGGAAGTAAAATGATCAATTCAAGTACACATGTTGAAGATAGAGCGCTCGCTGTGCCAAACGGAGCATAGGATAGACACAAGGAGGAGTTTCGGCTTCGGCTTCCGAGCTATGTTCTCTTTAAGGTTCGTGGCCGAACAACTCCGCTCAGCAGTTTAGAATTACTGCGCAGGAAAGTTTGATAAATATATTATATAATCCGTGTTTATGGGGTGGACAATTTGGACATATAAACGGATGCTGTCAAAGTTTGTGTAATGATTTTTCTTAATTTTGCACTTGGGCCATCGGACCATAGAGGAAACATGGCTGGCGGGTATGTGATGAGGAAGAGGTGATTGAGCCCATGTTGGCCCAGTGTCCGGCATAGGCCGAGGTTTAGGCCAGGTCTTTTTGATAACTTTGGGAGAAAGTTATATTTTGCGATGCCGACTTAAGCAGAGGCTTGTCGGTAAAAGGATGACCAAGTTCATTCTATTAGGATTTAAACTCGACACCAAAAGAAAATGTTACAGAGAAAATTTTCTTCTTAACAATCAGGGATAACTCTGTTACACCCCCGCCCCTCCCCCAAGTATAAATAAATCAATAGCAAAATTCCCTTCACACGTTACATTTAATTAATAATATTTAAATTTCCCTAAAAATAACAATACCATTTTTGCGCAATAAATTCGAATGCAACATTTATAAATAAAATGGAGTGTATTTTAAGCGAATATGTCTTGATTTTGTATCTGGGTTATTAATAAATTCTTCATTTTTATCGATTGCTA
Source organism: Radix auricularia (assembly GCA_002072015.1). NCBI lineage: Eukaryota > Metazoa > Mollusca > Gastropoda > Lymnaeidae > Radix > Radix auricularia. Next base: position 501,943 of record MUZC01003263.1, read on the forward strand.
TGGGGCCGTCCATAAAGTACGTCACGCTCCAGAGAGGGAGGGGGAGGGGGTGTAAGAACGTGTGACAGTTTGTGACAGGGGGAGGGGGTCCGGCCATGTGTGACGTCATGTGTTTTATACTTAATTTTAATTATTTTGTTAATAAAAAATATATTTTTGTATGAAAGTGTGAGGTACTTTTGTGATGTAAGGCGGGGGGGGGGGGGGGGNCCCCCCCCCCCCCGCCGTCTGCTCACAGCCTCCTGTTCTGGTCTGACTGGGGGGAGAGGCCGAAGATAGAAGTAGCCGACTTGCTGGGACAGAACCGGAAGACGTTGGTGGAGAGGGACGTGCTGAAGCCCAGAGGGCTGACCCTTGACTTTGACCGGGACCTCATATACTGGGTGGACGCTGACAAGAGTACCTTGGAGGTCATGCGGTTGAACGGTCAAGGGCGAAAGGTCATACACAAGGAAGAGGGGACTAATTTTTACGGCGTGGCAATCTTTGAGGTAAGAAATCTATCATTTCCATACGCTATATAAGTGATTGTAATCTTTAAATATTGTTTTACATCATATTAATTTTAGGGGGGAAAGATGAGCAGTTGTACTCGTTCAGAATTTCATTGAAATTCATATCAATGGCTTTAAAAACATATATCTTATCTTAACTTATCTGTTACAAACGCTCATACTGTACAGAAGATTATTGCGTCCTGCATTCATTTCAAAGCATTGTGACGCAGTAAACTTAAAATTCTTTCCTAATGTACAAGATTTGTTTTTGCTATTTTCAAATTGAAGTGCTATGGTTTGATTATCTATTTTTTTCAAACTCAAAATTTCACAATACCAATGGCAAGCAAACTACAACAGAAAGGCAAAACTATATTGAAAAAGAAAAAAAAATGTCTCCAGTTACTGTTCAATAAAAAGTATTTAAATTATTTAAGAAAGCTAATCTATAAGGGTAAAAGCTTAATTAAAAAAATTGTATTGAGACCATGAAATATAGACCAACTAAACGTGTGGAGTAAGAGTTTTGTTGTGTTACCCTCCTATATAAGTTAACGCCAGTTCTGTTCTCATGACTTTAGGACCAAGATATTTGTTGTGTTACCCTCCTATATAAGTTAACGCCAGTTCTGTTCTCATGACTTCAGGACCAAGATATTTGTTGTGTTACCCTCCTATATAAGTTAACGCCAGTTCTGTTCTCATGACTTCAGGAGCAAGAGATTTGTTGTGTTACCCTCCTATATAAGTTAACGCCAGTTCTGTTCTCATGACTTTAGGACCAAGAGATTTGTTGTGTTACCCTCCTATATAAGTTAACGCCAGTTCTGTTCTCATGACTTCAGGACTTCATCTTTGTGACAGAGAAGAGCCGCGGGATGCTCAAAGTGTTCAACAAACAGCAGACGATGGTCAGCTTCACGATAGGCAACAAACCTTATGACATCATCATGTATGACGGCTCTCAGCAAACTGGAAACTCATGTAAGTTAAAAACTGGCAACTCATGGCTGAGAGTGTCCCTGTGTCCACCCAGCTCCGAATGGTTACACATCATTCTGTGTGTTGGGAGAGGAGGGGTAAATAAATACTTCTGGGCACACACTTTCCTCCTAACATCTTCTTACAAACAAACGGTCTTTGAGTTCTGTCATACTTGTAAGACCGCAGGAAGCAATTATCTTACCTTTGAGAAAATGTATTAATGATGTTTGAATGATGTGTTCATTTCCAATGTTATGTAACATTCTTCAGCCGAGTGCCAGACGATGGCATGTGAACAACTCTGTGTCCTTGACCCCGTGTCCGGCCCAAAGTGTGTGTGTGGTGAGGGCTACGTCCCGGATGACGAGAAAAGCATTTCCTGTAAACGTAAGCAGACGAGAATGAAGTTTACTTAAAACTCTTTAAAAAAAAAAAAAATCTTAGTTCAACTAAGGGTGTACACGATTCAGGCTCCGGCTCCAGTAAATCCGGAATGCGGTAATTTTTACAAACTACGCTCCGGTCCAATTTAGCCGGATTTGGGATCAGATTTGGAAATAGCACAGTAGAACTTGAAATTTACTATTTCTCGCTGATATAAATAAGAATTATATATTTATATATGTATATAATCCACTTATTTGAATTTTAAACCTCATGAGTGTGTTACTTGAATACAGTGGTACCTCGGTATACGTGTGCTTTGATCTACGACCAACTCAGTATACCCCCGGTTAGGACGCATTTTGTTAGAACGTGTATTGTAAGTCAATAAATGACGTCACGAGAGAGATTTTTGCCGAATTCCAGCCCCCCCCCCACTTTGTCCCACGTCGTCTCAAAAAGTTAGCACTCCCCCCCCCCTTACTCTTAAATATCTGCACAGCCGCGCAGCAGTATAAAATTTCCGCACATATAGCACCAAAAATGGTTTCTGTGCATAGTGCACTTGAGATTTTTTACTTTGCATACGGACCAAAGAACCTTAGAGGGAACATTGATCGCGCATGCGTAGCATTTGTGAATGAATTCATACCGCGCGATACTAAAGTGTGTGAGTTCGGTAGTTGCTAGCATTCAGTGAACAATTCGCGCACTAACTATTAATTGTCATTGTTATTGCGAATTGTAACTGAGCTGCCAATTTGTCAATTATGTGAAAACTCAAAAATGTTTCAGCTAAAACTTTAGCTCTTAACATTTCACATTCTAATGTAGTTATTTTCCATTTCAATGATTCAATGTGAGTATATGTTGTCACGATCGTGTCTATAGTAATAAACTACAGTAATGTACAGTGACTCCACTTACCTCAGTCAAGTGATGTAGTACTTTATTTTGTTGTTTATTTGTAAATCCGACTCCTGCTCGAGTCGGAAGAATCCGATAATTCTGGCTCCGGTCTTATTAAAAAAAAATCATGTTAAGCCTGGTCCCTTTTGGAACTCAGGACGTGTTAGCGCATTTTCGTATTATGTATCAGTACTTATGTTAGATATCAGCATTATGTAGTTATCAGTAATTGTGTTTAGATTTTAGACATATTTTTATGAATTTTCTTGTGTAATGAATATACCTGACATTTTTTTTAATTTAAAAGTCATTTCTTTACATTTAAAAAAAAATTATTTTCTCTTTAATCTAACTACAAGTCACCACAAATGATGACGTAAAACTCTCTAAACTTTTACACATATTCTAATGACGTCAACAACAAAAAAAAAACAAAAAAAAAACAAACTAATTCTTTTGCACGCCTTCGCACCACTCTTGAATGCTTGAAATACTATGTATTCGACTTCCGGCAATGGCGGCCGTTCCCTGCGCTAGTGTTACCTCTCGATTCGAAATATTTTTTGGAAGTTTCAACAGGGTTTTTTAACGGATCGAGTAACTGAGTGTTGATGCACAAATGGCAGGTCAGGACATACAAAATACATATATACCTCATGGGTCTAGGACTTATGGATGCTGAGATCAAAGGTGATGACAGACGGACGGACAAAACGGGTGCAATAGCGCATTCGACTTCTCGAAAATGCGCTAAAAATGAATCCGCTACACCCCCCCCCCCCCAGTTAAAACTGGCTAAATGCTTTGAAAATTAATATTAAAAAAAAATTGCCACACTACAACGAGCAAATTTACCAATGAAAAGTGAATATATTTTGGTCATTTTAAATAGTAACCGCAGACCTTAATGCAATCACACGCTAGTCCCAAGTATTTATATTGAGTATGGGACTTTAAATTGGTAACGTTTGAAATGATGAAATAGGTTTTCACGTGCATCACTTAATTGTGTTACATCACTCCATTCATATAAATATCAATAAGAAATTCTTAGAGACATCTAAATGTGCGTATAACGTTAATAATAAATTAAATTATAATAACACATTTTGATAGTTGTATCAATTAAAAATAACATCAAAATAAAAATTTTTAAAATCATAAATGTTTTCATATCAAAAGCTTCCCAGAAGCTGGTTCATCCGTCACACATCTACGCCATCCGTGATTCCATCTGTCAATACCCAGCAAACTTAGCCGACATGTCACTCCTCAACATATCACTGGACTCACAGTGCTTCCTGGAGGATAGACAGGTAAATAAACTTAGCCGACATGTCACTCCTCAAAATATCACTGGACTCACAGTGCTTCCTGGAGGATAGACAGGTAAATGATGTGGTTTTTAGCTGGTCCGTTTATTATGTATGTTGTCGTCTATGTTCATGTGGCATTGTGCGTGGATACATAATATGATAATTGGTATAGGATAGACTGCATGTTAGATAATGTCATGTTTTGTAACATATTAGATAATGTTATGTTATTTTATATGTTAGATAATGCTTCAGGGTCATGTAATAATCTGTTTTGTTACTTATTTGACACTCATGTGTTTTTTAAAACCTATGGTCATGTAATGTTGTTTTTTGTTACTTATTTGACAATCATGTGTTTATTAAACCTATGATCAGGTAAAGTTGTGTTAAGTTTTATATGACAAAATCAAAGTCACATTCCTCCTATGTGGGTAGTTGTTCTCTTGTCCACATACTGCCAATATTCAATGTTCTTTTGGATCTTTGTAAATATAAGACAACCTTTTATGTTGCATACATTTCAGTGTTCACATAATTTTATCATACATTTGAGTGTCTACATAATTTTCACATACACTTCAGTGTACACATAATTTTCTCATACATTTCTCCTATGTGGGTAGTTGTTCTCTTGTCCACTACTGCCAATATCCAATGTTCTTTTGGATCTTTGTAAAGATAGGACAACCTTTTATGTTGCATACATTTCAGTGTTCACATAATTTTCACTTACTTTTGAGTGTACACATATTTTCACATACATTTCAGTCCCCACATAATTTTAACATACATTTGAGTGTCTACATAATTTTCACATACATTGCAGTGTACACATATTTTCACATACATTTCAGTGTCCACATATTTTCACATACATTTCAGTCCCCACATAATTTTAACATACATTTGAGTGTCTACATAATTTTCACATACATTTCAGTGTACACATATTTTCACATACATTTCAGTCCCCACATAATTTTAACATACATTTGAGTGTCTACATAATTTTCACATACATTTGAGTGTCTACATAAATTTCACATACATTTCAGCGTCCACATAATTTTAACATATTTAATTTTCCACATAATTTTAACATACATTTGAGTGTCAACATAATTTTTACATACATTTCCGTGCCCACATAATTGTAACATATACATTTCAGTGTCAACATAAGTTTTATATATCATACAGAATAGGACTGCATAAAGCTTTTTTATTAAAAAAACAAATTACACAGACTATTTGTGTAAGGAAACAATAAATTAAAGCTTTATTATCAACTAATACAAATAATGGTAGACGTTTCGGCTCATGCCTTCATCAGTACAAAAACAATTACATGTACTTACATATATATTAAAATTAAAACATAATTTTAACATAAGTTTTACATACATTTCCGTGTCCACATAATTTTAACATATATTTCAGTGTCCACACAATTTTAACATATATTTGAGTGTCCACATAATTTAACATACATTTAAGTGTACACATAATTTTAACATATATTTCAGAGCCCATATAATTTAACATACATTTAAGTGTACACATAATTTTAACATATATTTCAGAGCCCATATAATTTAACATACATTTAAGTGTACACATACTTTTAACATATATTTCAGATCCCATATAATTTAACATACATTTAAGTGTACACATAATTTTAACATACATTTAATTAAGTGTCCACATAATTTCAACCAAACAACCAACAAATAATAGACTCGACGACCTATTTTGTCATCAAGAACAAGAATTCCTATAACTGCTACATTTTAAACTTTTAAAAATTCTTATGTCTAAGTGTTTATTTCAATAGTTCGGAAATGGAAAAAAAAGAGTACATAGTGCTACCACTTACAGAGAAAGTTAGTTTTAATTTCGAATTCCATGAATTAAGCTTATTCTCCGGTCTTTCTCTTTCATTTTTAAATACACACAAGTACGTTAGTTTTGTTTTGTTGATATATATAACACCTTAGAACAACAAGGTTCTATGTAAACTTTTGGGTAGGTCGAACCGAGATATTTGCTTTTGAAAATATGATATCAGTAGAACTATATTAAAGCTAGAACCTTGATATTCTGTACTTCCAACAAAATTGTCTCAAGATACAGCGTTCATATTTTTTAATACCATGATAGATTGATACATGGACTATAACCCGATGGCTATAACAATTATTGCTCACAAATTCGAGAAAGAAGTTAAAGAACCTTGTTATTTTAAGGGGACGATTTCTAGTTCTTAACTTAACAGACACCATAAAGTCAATAAAGCACAAAAATTCTTGACTGCTAATTGGGCTCGTTTTGTGCTTGTTGATATGTAAACATTCGGCCCATGATTGTACCACGTTCCCAAAGTGGTCCGCTACCCTGAGGCGAATTAAGGGGGGGGGCTGAACGGGCTAAAGCCACGGGCCCCCGACGGTTTAGGGGCCCCCAAACTTTTTATATTTTATAATAAAAGTGTACAAAAGTTTGCACGAACCCTTGAAAATATAATAAATTAGTAAATACTATCTTAATCTATACACTTTATCTCATTCAGACATGATAGTATTGATAGTACCTGATAATCGAAAAATTTTAATTTATTCTCTTCGCATGATATAAAATATAGTTTATATATTTTAAATTTCCCATTTTCAAGAAGTTCCGCTGGCTGTGTGGAGATAGCACATGCTCTAGGTGTCACCGGTGTCGGGTTCCATTTCCAGCAAGGGCAAATATTTTTTTCTGTTCACACTCAATTATAAATGCCGCGAACACATCAAACAGTTATTTCTTCGTGTTCGTTTTTTTTTCATTAATAAAATTTAGTTACAGTCTTATACTAGCTGTTAATCATTTTATTTTAAGAATGCTGGCTGAATAGTGCCCCCGTTTGATTGCAGCCCGGGGCCCCGTGCAGTCTTAATCCGCCCCTGCCGCTACCCAGGTTTTTGCCTCACGATAAGTGACCGGGAAACAGTATAGAGTTATTGGGTTTTCCCTGACATTTCAATTTTGACTTGTTTTTGATGCGTTGCGCACTGTATGAAAGAGTATGACGTAATAGTGTGAACGTGACGTAGGGTGAAGGCAGTTGTTGCGAATGAGAGATCCGCAGTGGGTGTATATGGAAGAACCTTCGACTTGCAGTTATTAAATTTATAAACGTTTCAAAAGGTGTTGGTTTTTTTATATCTTGAGTTGACCTGTCCTTGTGGTCTGTACAAATACCCCAGATAACGACGTAACGATAAGTGACTGGGTTTCCTGTTCTGCAAACATGGACTTAATGTGAATGTTGAAAACATTGAGGAGGCTGATTCCATGGGTCGCCGTTTCAACTGGAGCCAGTAGTCTTTGAGGCCAGGGATGAAAAAAAATCATAAAGTTCTGGTCAGTAGGTGGCGTGACTTGTCAGCCTGATCAAAGCCATCCAAAGTTCTGGTCAGTTGGTGGTGTGACTCGTTAGCCTCATCAACGTCATCCAAAGTTCTGTTCTGGTCAGTGGGTGGCGTGACTTGTCAGCCTCATCAACGTCATCCAAAGTTCTGTTCTGGTCAGTTGGTGGTGTGACTTGTCAGCCTCATCAACGTCATCCAAAGTTCTGTTCTGGTCAGTAGGTGGTGTGACTTGTTAGCCTCATCAACGTCATCCAAAGTTCTGGTCAGTAGGTGGTGTGACTTGTTAGCCTCATCAACGTCATCCAAAGTTCTGTTCTGGTCAGTAGGTGGTGTGACTTGTCAGCCTCATCAACGTCATCTAAAGTTCTTTTCTGGTCAGTAGGTGGTGTGACTTGTCAGCCTCATCAACGTCATCCAAAGTTCTGGTCAGTTGAAAGTCGTTGTCAGGATGAAATCAATGAGTTGTCATTGTTTTGATGACTGTATGTTTATTTTAACTTGCAGGGCTACATGACCCTGACCTTTGATGCCCGTGAAAATATGCTGTACTACTTTGGGAATAACACAAAGACAATCAGCAGAATTCCTTTAGAGCTCGGCGGCAAGGGCAAGGTCGTGACCGGTGGGTCAGGAGAGGTCAAAGGTTAGTATTGATCACCCATCTGCCATTGTGGTCTGGTGTTGGGGTGGCACAAACATTTTTGAAAACCATTGTGTTCTATAAGTGAAGCATGATGTAAAGGGCGTGTGCATGATTGTTGCCTGCTGTGCTTGGATGAACAAAATGGGGGCGAGAGTGCTATCAGGCCAATATATTAGTTAATGGAAAACAGGCAAGCAGGGTATGAGTCAGCCTTACAGGGCGTAACATAACAAACGTTTCACATCAAAACATCTCGTGTGTAGTGTAAGGGTGTGTTGGAAGTTACAGCAGCGAGGATATGAATTGTATTGATTCGACTGTTGTGTGTGATCAGTCAAGAACCCCAGTAGAGAATTTGTTATATTTGTAGGTAACAATTAGCGATGTTGTACAAAAGATAGCGTATTCGCTGAAACGTCCAAGTCCCCCCTCCCCCCACTTCATCCGTGGTATAAACTTTCGTAAAACAAATGATGCATGCCTGTCTTTTACCCCCCACCCCACCCCACCCCGTCTCAGGTATGGCTCTAGACTGGGTGTCAGGTAATCTATACTGGACGGACTGCACCAATCGAGTTATCAAAGTCTCCAAGAAGACGGGCGCATATCAGAGGGTCCTGCTGGAGAAATTGAACAATCCAGTGGCCATTGCCGTGCACCCGGCCCGGGGGTAAGTTATTAAAGAAGTGAGGCTAAACATTCTCACCTGTGAAAAGACGAATTTTCACTTGTGAAACTAAGTTTTTTTTATTTCAGTGAGTCCTTATCAGCGAGCCTCACTGGTGAAAATTAATATCGGACAGCCTAGCCATTTAGTCTACTCGTGTTAAGTTAATATTATTTGAGAAAATATTCAATCCTCACTACTAAGGTGGTTAGGCTCCAAATAAACAAGTAATAAAAAGTCGAATAAATATTTAAACGCCATTAAAAAAGAATTTCCGATTTTTTTTCAAGGGAAATCATTCTAGATTGCATTGAAAGTCGTTTAAATAAGTAATTCTAAGAGTAAACACAATATGACCACAAGCTAAATCACACCAAGAATGTGTCAATTTAATGCGCGCCACGCAGCAATCTATCATAAGTATTCACAAAGTGAAAAAACCCCATTAACTATCATTCTAGATGAAATTATAAGTAATTTAAAATAATTAGTTTTGAAACTAACCAAAACAAGTGTTTAAAAAAAAATTATACTAAAACTACGGGAGTCGAACGAAATCACATTTTTTTAAAATTCCCCTTTCAAGTACTTCAACATTGTTGTAAATATTAGTTATCGTTTGGCGTTTATTTCAACATGATAGATGTTTTGGTTACCGAGAAATTGACAAAATACTGATATTTTTGGGGATTATAGGATCTTCTAGGAAATCCTGTAATCCTTTTCGGTATTGTTTTGGCCATTGCACATCCTTGAGACCTCCTCAGCATATTTGCAAAAGACCCGAACCGTCTATCAGGTATGGTTAAGGAAAATAAACATGTGCAGGCTTGACAAACATTTGAAATATATAAACGCAATTCTTCCCGTGGGAAATTGTGTTAAAAATCTATCGTGTGTCAATTTTTAAGGCTAATTGGTATTTCTCATTATCAACAGACTTTTTCGTTTCCATCAGTGAGACCGTGATGAAATGGATATGCCACATTGGCGTCATTTTCGGCGTTAGAGAATATTGAGTTTTATTTCTTTGCTTTGGTTAACTGTTAGATGTAGTATATACAGACACGATATCGTTGTTGATTTCAGAGAGATCTACTGGACTGATCATGGTCATCTGCCGGACATTGGCGGTAAAGTCGAGAAGGCAAACCTGGACGGATCAGGGCGAAAGATCATATTGGACAGAAACATTGGGCAACCAAATCATCTCTATGTAGATTATCAGAAAAACTAGTAAGTTAGAAGCATGATTGACATTGTACTCATTTACTGGTGAATAAATAGATGAACATTACAAGAATAAATAGATGAACATTACAAGAATAAATAGATGAACATTACAAGAATAAATAGATGAACATTACAAGAATAAATCGATGAATATTACAAGAATAAATAAATGAACATTACAAGAATAAATAGTTGAACATTACAAGAATAAATAGTTGAACATTACAAGAATAAATAGTTGAACATTACAAGAATAAATAATTGAACATTACAAGAATAAATAGTTGAACATTACAAGAATAAATAGCTGAACATTACAAGAATAAATAGTTGAACATTACAAGAATAAATAGTTGAACATTACAAGAATAAATAGTTGAACATTACAAGAATAAATAGATGAACATTACAAGAATAAATAGTTGAACATTACAAGAATAAATAAATGAACATTACAAGAATAAATAGATGAACATTACAAGAATAAATAGATGAACATTACAAGAATAAATAAATGAACATTACAAGAATAAATAGATGAACATTACAAGAATAGATGAACATTACAAGAATAAATAGATGAACATTACAAGAATAAATAGTTGAACATTACAAGAATAAATAGTTGAACATAACAAGAATAAATAAATGAACATTACAAGAATAAATAGATGAACATTACAAGAATAGATGAACATTACAAGAATAAATAGATGAACATTACAAGAATAAATAGTTGAACATTACAAGAATAAATAGTTGAAGATTACAAGAATAAATAGATGAACATTACAAGAATAAATAGATGAACATTACAAGAATAGATGAACATTACAAGAATAAATAGATGAACATTACAAGAATAAATAGTTGAACATTACAAGAATAAATAGATGAACATTACAAGAATAAATAGGTGAACATTACAAGAATAGATAAATGAACATTACAAGAAAAAATAGATGAACATTACAAGAATAAATAGTTGAACATTACAAGAATAGATGAACATTACAAGAATAAATAAATGAACATTACAAGAATAAATAGTTGAACATTACAAGAATAAATAAGTGAACATTATAAGAATAAATAGATGAACACTACAAGAATAAATAAATGAACATTACAAGAATAAATAGATGACGATTACAAGAATAAATAGATGAACATTACAAGAATAAATAGGTGAACATTACAAGAATAAATAGATGAACATTACAAGAATAAATAGGTGAACATAACCAGGAAAAAATGTGAATACATAAATAAATACGCGATACAAAAATAAATACACATATAAACCAACACAGCACACACAATTAATATGTTAAAATCATCGGGTGTTTAAATGTATTAATTTCATTTCATTGAAAATAACAACAACGAGGTGAACATGTATTAAGCCAAAGTCACATTTTACAGTATCAAGTCATTTTACAGTCTTGAGGCATCTTGTAAAGTCGATAGACAATATCAACTCATTTTGAATGTGTGACTGCAATATGCTCTCAAAGCGAAGCATTGTAATTATCGAAACGTCACGCGCTCGAACACAAAAGACCCCTGTTAACACTTAGTCCCTAATGTGCACGCTGACACAATTAACTTTCGTTAAATATAATCAAGTGTGTCTGATCTAGTCGAAGACTCGAACCCCTTCAGTTAGGCACCCGAGACATACTCGAAACTTCACTCTGGAGCATGCCAAGTCGTCTGGTTCACTCTAGCTTGCTGGGTATCTAGATCACGTGATCTATAGAATTTCAACCCTCTCTTCTTCTTTTTTAGCGCATTTCCGAGAAGTCGAATGCGCTATTGCACCCGTTTTGTCCGTCCGCCCGTCCGTCCGTCTGTCATCACCCTTGATCTCAGCATCCATAAGTCCTAGACCCATGAGGTATATATGTTTTTTGTAAGTCCTGACCTGCCATTTGTGCATTAACACTCAGTTACTCGATCCGTTAAAAAACCCCGTAAAAACTACAAAAAAATATTTCGAATCGAGAGGTAACACTAGCGCAGGGAACGGCCGCCATTGCCGGAAGTCAAATATAAAGTTTTTCAAGCATTGAAGAGTGGTGCGAAAGAGTTCAAAAGAATTAGTTTTTTTTAGTTGACGTCATTAGAATATGTGTAAAAGTTTAGAGAGTTTTACGCCATCATTTGTGGTGACTTGTAGTTAGATTAAAGAGAAAATAAAACTTTTTAAAATGTAAAGAAATGACTTTTAAATAAAAAAATGTCAGGTATATTCATTACACAAGAAAATTCATAAAAATATGTCTAAAATCTAAACACAATTACTGATAACTACATAATTGTGATATCTAACATAAGTACTGATACATAATACGAAAATGCGCTAACACGTCCTGAGTTCCAATAGGGACCAGGCTTAACATGATTTTTTTCATAATATATATGTATTCATTAGGGCTGTTATCGATTAATTTAAATTTAATCGTTAACTTTTGAAAAAAAATTACCTAATAATTAATCGATAATTTTGATTAAAGCTGAAAATAAGATTAATGACGTCATGAAACTGAAAATTTCATAAAATGCCCATAACTTCATTTTTAAATTTTTAAAAATTGTATTTTTAGGACATATATTTTAAATATAAGTTGTTCAATTTAATGTGAATGAATTTTTAAAAAAATATTGTTAATTAAGTAAAAACCATGTTTAATTTTAAAATATTTTCTTTAATTTCAATCGCTATTTTTTGGATTTAAAAATTTTAATCGCTAAAAATTTTACCGATTAATTGAAAAATTAAGCGATAATTTCCGCAGCCCTAATATTCATATATTTCGTAAAAAGTAAAGCTTTTTTTTCCCAATAATTCAAAATTCAGCCTACCGAGTTAGCACAAATCTGGCTTCGGATTTTTAGCTAACATAACGAGGATTTGAAAGAGTGAATGTCTCACTGCATCTCACGGTTGGTAAATAAAGGGAAATAATATCAGGATTTAAAAAAAACAACAGCCTCCAGTTGTCTAAAATTGTTTCTTTCTGCCTGCAGCCTGTATTGGGCGGACTCCATCTTGTACCACGTACGGAGGTATGACCTCAACTCAGGGGAGATCACTGTCGCTTACGAACAGCCGAATGTGAAGTTTTATGGAATCTCACTCTTTAAGGTGACTCTTTAAAATATGGTCTCCCTTTGATGCTGATGATCTACACTGTTGGTATGGGTTGTTCAAAAATATAAACTCATTTGCTGTCTTAAAAATTAACATATTTATAGATATGGATGAATGATTAAGTGTCAAATATTAACATTCATCTATTTCTTGTTCAAACATACGATTAACGTAATTAATCTTATTGCGAAAAAGAAAGTTTGACATAATTTTAACTACGTTAATAAGCGTACATGAAATTGTGTGACATTTAATTCATTAGAAACCATTGAAAACCATTAAAAACCATTTAAAAAGATGATAAAAAAATTTTCCTACTCGGGGAAATAATGACAGCTGGTTAGATTTCATACATATGGGACTAATGACAGCTGGTTAGTTTTCATACATATGGGACTAATGACAGCTGGTTAGTTTGCCTATATATGGAACTAATGACAGCTGGTTAGTTTGCCTACATATGGAACTAATGACAGCTGGTTAGTTTTCCTACATATGGAACTAATGACAGCTGGTTAGTTTTCATACATATGGGACTAATGACAGCTGGTTAGGTTGCCTATATATTGAACTAATGACAGATGCACAGTTTGCCTACATATGGGACTAATGACAGATAGACAGTTTACTTACATAGGGAGCCAATGACAGATGCATAGCTAGCTTATATTATCGTTTTATCGTTGTGTATAAAATTAGGAAAGCTTACCTGACAATGAGGACACTAGAACTCGTATGAATGATTTATGTCACATCGTATGTTGGCCTTGACCTATTTCAGGACTACCTGATCTGGACGGATACCGAGGACCTGAATGGCATCCACATCGCCAGGATGGACAGGAAGGAGAAGGTCAGGGGAATCATCCACCCAAAGAACGGGATAGCGGCTGACCTTATCACCTTTGACCTCCAGAACCAACCGGAGATGAACAGTAAGAAGTGACGTCACATTGTGTTTCTTCGGGGGGGGGGTGTTGGTGGGTGGGGTTGTGTACCAGTGTTTATTGGAGAAGTTCTTTACACACAGAGAGAGAGAGAGAGTCGAGAGAGGGGGGGAGGGGGGTGAGAGGGAGAGGGAGATGGAGAGAGAGAGAGGGGGAGGGGGAGGGAGAGGAAGAGGGAGATGGAGAGAGAGAGAGAGAGAGATCGCATCCACAGCTCCCTATTCAGTTTGTATGGATTATTGTATAGTCAACTGCACACATTTACACCTGTCCAGTGTTAAGTAACACTAACCACGTACATTTCCCCAACACATTCATCTTACCGCCCTATAACTATTCCCCACCAGACTCGTGTATTGAGGGCGGCCATCGTTGCTCGCAGCTCTGTCTTGTGTCTGAAGGAAACACGTCGAAATGTTTTTGTGGATCTGGATACGAGATCTCATCAATCGATGGTTTTACTTGTAACACAGGTGAGTCATGTGACGCATGACTTGTAACACAGGTGAGTCATGTGACCCATGACTTGTAACACAGGTGAGCCGTCACGTGACCCATGACTTGTAACACAGGTGAGCCGTCACGTGACCCATGACTTGTAACACAGATGAGTCGTCACGTGACCCATGACTTGTAACACAGGTGAGTCGTCACGTGACCCATGACTTGTAACACAGGTGAGTCATGTGACCCAGGACTTGTAACACAGGTGAGCCGTCATGTGACCCATGACTTGTAACACAGGTGAGTCGTCACGTGACCCATGACTTGTAACGCAGGTGAGCGATCACGTGACCCATGACTTGTAACACAGGTAAACCCTCATGTGCACTCTAAAGTAGAGTAGTGCTAGTACTATTCGTAAGTTATTTCGCATCAGTTACCTGCAACGTAGGTAAAATACAAACGTCAACGCATTTCATCACTCTTAACACATGCAGTATAATACCTACATCATATATACATACTCTTTTAACACTTCTGAACCATTAATTTTAAGTGTCAACATTTATTGCTTTGTATTAATTTAATTAATCGTATCTTTTACATCAATGAGATTGAAGTCCAACGCGTACTTTTTCTTTAGAGAAACTATGTATAGCTAACCCTTATTCAAATAAATTGGCGATAAATGTTTTAAGCTTTGTTTGATAATAATGTAGACTTCGAAGTTAAATATCGTGTTGGCGCAGACTCTGTAATTAGTACTCCCATCCACCCCCGCCCCCCCACACACAATTTATGAGCCTCCGTCAGAAGTTGACATAGAAAATGTCCCTGTTCAAATCATTCCCCAGAACCAGTGCTGGACAACTTCCTGTTACTCAATGACGCCTACCAGAAGCAGATCTTCCAGATGAGTCTGGTCACAGCAGTCGTCGGTGCTGTCAACCTGTTTCCAACCCATGAACCCGTGGCCTTGGCATATGACCCCTACGAATTCAGGGTGAATAATTTAAAACACATTAAAAAAAATCTTTCGAACATTTAATTTTCAAACACTCTTTGTTGTCAATAAATGAAAATTAATATGAAGGAATGATATAAGGAACTTTTTTTAAATAGAAAAAAAAAGAAAAAAAAAGAACTCTTCCCTATCCAAAAAGAGGAACTTAATTTTTTTTTCACATACAAATTCAAATATTTGGAAACATAAAATGAACTAGGTATACTCTAACTGAATCTTTTATCGAATGCCAGCCAGAACCGCTAATTTTTATTTGAATTCAACCCCCACTCCTCATTCCCCTAATCCCCTCCCCCCAATTAAAAAAATAAAAATGAAAGAAAAAAATTATTGAAACAAAAGTTATTTCAAATTTGTTTGGTTTAAATCATGTACTGGGATTATATTATAAAACAAAATCGATTTCTCTGTCCCCAATTGTTGAGCTAGTAAATGTGAAGGTTACTCTAATGTCTACAGGTCTATTGGTCAGACAACAAACAGAACTTTGTCAAACAGGCCACCATGGACGGACACAACGAAAAAATAGTTCTGTACCTGAACAACGGTAAGCTGTGTAGTAATACAAATTCTTTGGTTAGTCACAAACATAAGGTTTCCAAAATACTATTTACTGATTGGCCAACAAAAATATCAGGTTCTCGTTTGTTTAAAAGCTCGGGTTTTCAAGCTCTTATCTCGTAGTACAAGATGTCACGCAGAACCATCTCGCTCGGTGACAGTCTCGTTTTATGGCATTCAACTCACTCGTGGTGACGCTGGTCATTCACCATTCGGTCTTGTCTTGTTAGTCTCCTGTAACTTGTCTTTTGGCCGATTTCTTACTTGTAGGCGTTAATAAATGGCACACTCCAGCACACAGTAAAAACATGGAAGTCCCTTGTAACACAAACAACTTTAATTCAGTACTGAAGGTATGTAGATCTACACTCAGTGAAACAAATTGAGCACCTCTCTAGTCTTCATATACACACGGATCTGACCTGCTAAGCCCTCTGGTCTATCACATTCATCACGTGATCTCTTTCAACCAATCACATGTCATGTGACATCGCCCTTCAACGAGTAACGCTGTTTATATGGGATCGACTCATGCATTTAACGTTACTCTCGCTCCATGTGGGAGCCGGACCAATGGTTGGTCCGCCGGAAAGGTTTGGCCTCTAAGCGGCCCGAGAGACGAGTAAGGTATAGACCCAACTATACCTGAAACAAACAAACCTGACAGATGGAAATGTCAAATTTACCAGAACCCCCCAGGAGTTTAGGGGAAGGGCTCGACCTTAACGAGAGGTCTGGTGAAGGTAACGGGGAGAGCTGTACTCCCAGTGCCTAACAGAGCCCGGCACGGCAAGCCGAAGACCGAAAGTTCATCCGGACAAGGGACATAGCGCAAACGCTACGTCCTCAATGGAATGAAGATTTCTGTTCAACCCCCTCTCAAATGGACTACAAAAATACGAATTCTTCCGCAGGACGTGGCGCCGTCCTTCTAACGCGCCCCAAAAAGATGCTTCGGAGCGGGGAGTCTCAAGGGTTGGCTACCCCTCCTCCTCTATTGCCGGTGACGAACGACAGGCCGGCACTAGTTGTAAAGCACACCACTGACCGTGTACGAAAGGCTGCTGACAGCCAGTCTACCCATACTCTCAATGTATTGCAATTGAATGTGTGTGGTATCCGTCCCAAAACACAGGAAGTGCTCAAGCTACTCCACGATCGAGATGTGAACGTAACACTCTTCCAAGAAACGCTTCTGAAAGGGAAGCCGTTTCACCTTACAGGATACTCGCTGTATCACTATAAGTGTGGCCCCAGGTGTCGGGGGATAACCACAGCGGTAAGAGACGACCTTGTGGTTGAGGTACTAGGCACAGAGTGCCTCAACCAAACTGACACTATCACGACAAAGGTACGCAAAGGTGATCGGGCCTACACGATCACCAATGTGTATAACCGTCCCAGAAACCCAATCTCGTTGCCAATTGGTACAGAGACCATATTTGACAAGAGGCTCATAGCAGGTGATTTCAATGCCCAATCACCTGACTGGGGTTACGCTGACCGGAACCCATCGGGCCACTATATTGAGGAAGTTGCCCTCAATACAATTCTCATCAGGCTCCAAAGTGCAGAGAGCCCCCATAATCTCTTGCATACGGGACATAGCACCGAGTCCCGACCAGACTTATCCCTTATATCTGCGGATTTAGTGTCCCAGCACAGTCTGGAAGTCTTAGCAGAGATAGGAAGCGACCATCTTCCAATATTGATGAGATTTTAGCTCAGAACGACAAAAGCACGGTGCGAGCAGCGCCATTGGCAGTTCCGGAAAGCTAACTGGGATCGGTATGTGAGCGAGTCTCACATACAGTTACTACCACTTAACGTCGAGGTGGACGACGTTGATGTGTGTTACCGAAAAGTGTGCAGCGCGATACTCGGTGCGTCAAGGAAGACAATACCGAGATCGAATGGAAAACAGAAGTTCAGGCCTTACTGGAACAAGAGCCTGAAGGAGCTAGTGAAGTTGCGAGCGAAGGCCCGGAAAAAGGTCGTCAAATTGAAGACACCGGAAGCTCGAAGGGCGTACAATAGATTGACGGCTGAAGTCCGGGACGCCGTTCAGAAGGCTAAAAAGACAAAATGAGTTGGTACGTGTGAAAACCTCGATCTCGACGGCAGAAAGGTCTGGCGGTTGGTCAACGCACTCTCTGGTATGGGAAAAGTAAGAAACTCGAACCCACTGGTGACAGATGGGGAAAAGATAGCAAGTGAAGAAAAGCGCGCACGTGCGCTGAATAAAAACTTTGCCCAATTCAATCGGAAGACCAGATATACTGAAGAAAGCCGGGCCATAAACCGAATGAGAAAGGTGGAGGTTCGAAGGCAAAGTAAAGGCCCACACCTAGAGGTGTTCACGGCAATTTTCACATTGAATGAGTTGCAAACAGCCCTCGATAAGTGCGAGACAGGCAAAGCACCAGGTCCAGATAAAGTCCATAATGAGATGCTCAAGCAGTTGGGCATCGAAGGCAAGAATAAATTACTACAGTTTATCAACAGGACATGGACTACACGCATTTTGCCGAAGGAGTGGAAAAAGGCCACAGTTATCCCAATTCAGAAGGAAGGGAAACCAGGCGAAAGCCCCGACAGCTACCGCCGATATCCTTGACATCGTGTCTTGGTAAGGTAGCTGAGAGGATGGTTAACGCCAAGCTCTATTGGTTTCTAGAAAAAAGTAAGTGCATTCCTATGACTCAGGGTGGCTTTCGCAAGGGACGCCAGCCGATAGATCAGGTAATAAGACTTGTTCAGTCTATCACGAATGAGCTACAGATGCGAAACCACACATTGGCAATATGTTTCGATCTAAAACAGGCCCATGACAAGGTCTGGCGTACTGGGCTTATGTACAAACTCCAGAAATTGGGAATTACAGCGAAAATGCATGGCTGGATACGATCGTTCTTGGAGAATAGAACGATAAGAACCCGCATGGGGGAGTCTTTATCCAACGAAGCTCGACTCCAGGACGGACTCCCACAAGGTTCTGCCCTAAGTTATACGCTGTTCCTTGCATACGTTAGTGACATTCAAACGTCAATCGAGTGCAGTTGCGCGATGTTCGCAGACGACTTGGTTGTCTTTGCGTCCGGGAGGGACGTAGCGAATTTGCAGATCAGACTACAGCGCGACCTCGATAAGATCGGGGAATATGCCAACAAGTGGAGACTCATAGTGAACACGCAAAAGACCGTCCATTCCATTTTCACAAATGGCAGGAATGCACTGAAACATGATGTTGTGCTTAACATCTGTGGGAAAAGGCTGAAATGGGAAAAGGAACCAACGTATTTGGGCGTGCGGCTGGACCAGAAACTCCAGCTACACAACCATATACGTGAACTGCGCGCAAAAACCACTTCCCAATTGTCACTGGTGAAAAAGCTAGTAAGCACTGATTGTGGTGCTGATGCAAGAACGCTAAGAGCTCTCTATCTCAGCAAAGTGAGAGGAGCCATTGATTACAGCCTCCCCATCCAGGCCTTTGCGAGCAGAACAGCGCTCGAGGACCTGGATAGAGTCCAAAACCAAGCTCTAAGACTGGTTTGTGGGGCGTTACGTACTACACCCAACGCCGCGGTAGAAATCTTGGCAAATGTGGAACCGCTCAAAGTACGGCGAGAGAAAGCAATACTAACTACGGTGGAAAGATACCGTAGAATGGATCGCAACGAACCCTGCTTTCAGATGCAAGACAGATGGGTAAAACGCACACGACAGAAACGGCCCTCCTTTATGGATGCGGTCAACGAGCTCGAGGTTTCAGGTAAATTACCCAAAAGAAGGGAAAAATATCCATGGTACCGGCAAGGGGACACCACGAATGCTACTCTCCGCCCGATCTACGTTTGTCACTGGCAAATGCCGCGGTGGGGAAAAATAGTTCAGTCGAGCTTCAGCACGAAGAAGCACTAAGGACTATCGAAGCCTACGGTACAGGCGTAGTAAGAGTCTATGCAGACGGCTCATGCTTCACAGATGGACGAAGTGGGTACGGTGCACTAATTGAATACCCTGCTGGAGGTCCAGCAGTAACTGAACTGTCTGCACCATGTGGAAGACTAGCTTCGAGCGGAGACGCTGAACTAGAAGCAATTCACAAGGGTGTGAAAGAGGTGCGCCTACGCCTATGTAGACGAAAGAGTTTTCCAACAGTCGTAGTCTTAACCGACTCGAGATCCTCCCTGGAACTCTTGGGTCGGCGCTCTATGGAGACGAAAACTGTCGATGCTGTACTGGAGATCGTTAACAACATTAGATCTCGCGGGGGCATGGTCGTCCTGCAGTACATTACAGGCCACGCAAAGATACCACAGCAAGAAAAGACAAACTTGCTGGCACAACAGGGTGCTGCCCAGCCCCAAATCGAACGCCCAATGACCCATTTGGGGGTAAAATTGTGGCTAAAAGACCATTTCACCGAAAAATGGCTAAAAGGTTGGGAAAATGGTGACACAGCACGAACGCTTTACGATAATATGCCGCGACCGCGCAAGCGAGATCCCTGGTGGAAACTGCCTCGTAGCTGCCAGTCCCTCGTTACGCAGATAACTAGACACTGCTCAACAAACAGTTACTTTCACAGGCTAGACAAAAACAGGGAACCCGGCTGCCGTTTATGTGGTATGGCCGAGGAGACAGTGGCACACCTGCTGACCGATTGTTCTGCGGCAATTGGGGACGCGGTGAGGTCAGGCAGCCATCGCACTGCGGAAGAATATCTCCATGGCGATGCCCTTATGTTTAGGCTCGCCGTTGGTATTGTAGGTCGGGTTATAAGAGTCTGAAGGACTCAACCCTCCAATGAGAATGTCACATATTTAACGTTACTATTCGAGCAAAAATTGGATGTTAAGCCGAAAACCATACCAAGACACCATATTTACACCGAAACAGAAATTCCGCCCGCCACTTGGTATATTCTGTAACAAGATTTTGTTGTCGAATGTCACTGATGGTCTTTGACTAGAAGTTATAGTCATGCAATAATTGACATCATGTACATAGAACTTAAATTGGTAACGCACCAGTAATGAGGACGAAAATACTTTCATTGATTTATTTAAGGATTAATTATTGGAAATGTTTCTGGTCCTAATAAATTCTCTTCTTTTCTGAGATTGTCATGGAGTTGTTGTTTTACAGTGCCGAGTGGTAAAGCCAATGAGCTCATAACAAACGAGATTTTGAGGTGTACCGAATTTCAGCTCCAGCAAATCCTAAATCTGGCCATTTTTAAACATCCGGCGCCGGCAGATTTTCACGTCATGTGTCCGGCCTGAGCCGGATTTCTGAAATTTGAATCGGGTAAATCCCTAAATATTACACCCAAGTCTAAGGTATTCAAATTTATCTAAGTACACAAGAAGTCACGTGTGAGTCACCTGACATGTTTCTCTCTGTTTGACCCGATGCTCTCATCCAGCGTCCATGTGCGATGGTCTGGCAGCAGACTACCTCAACAAGCTGCTCTTCTTCACCGACACCGGAAATGACGTCATTGGCGTGGTTAGCATGAGGAACTACGACTTCTACACATACATCATCACTTCCGGTCTGGACGAGCCTCGGGACATTGTGGTGTCTCCTAATCTAGGGTAAGGACATTGTGGTGTCCCCTAATCTAGGGTAAGGACATTGTGGTGTCTCCTAATCTAGGGTAAGGACATTGTGGTGTCCCCTAATCTAGGGCAAGGACATTGTGGTGTCTCCTAATCTAGGGTAAGGATATTGTGGTGTCTCCTAATCTAGGGTAAGGACAAAGTGGTGTCTCCTAATCTAGGGTAAGGACATTGTGGTGTCTCCTAATCTAGGGTGTAAGGACAAAGTGGTGTCTCCTAATCTAGGGTAAGGACATTGTGGTGTCTCCTAATCTAGGGTAATGTCAATAGGTTTTCCAATGTAGGTAACGAGATTTAGGTGTTTAAGAATCTGCAGTAAGGAAATGTATTTTTAAATCTAGGGTAAAACAAATCTAGGGTAAAAGAACGGTTTCATTTTATCTATGGTAATGCATGGGGTTCTGTCACTATCTAGTCACGAGTCTAGAGTAATGACTTGCTGGTTTCTCCACATAGAAAAAAAGTGAAACTTTCTCTCTACAAAGTTATGAGAGTATGGTTCTCTCTTTCTATAGCAAAGAGCAAGAGGGGTGACTCACTACTTGAGATAGGGCTAATAATTATTTAATATCCTTCAGTTTTCTTTCAATTTTTAAAAATTCAAATCAATGCTCATAAAATATTGTGGCCCTAAATGGCAAATGAAAAAATAAAAGCATCGACCCAAACCAAGAATAAGGACACGAACTTCAGATTGTGTTATACATCAAGTATATATTTATGGGGTACTGTATTTGCAACGAAAATTTAGTGGTAATTGTCTATATCAACCATATTTACTCTTTGTACGACAGGCTGATCTACTGGACTGACTGGGGCCACAGTCCCATGATAGAGCGGTCAAACATGGACGGCACAGACAGGCAGACGGTCGTCAACTTCACCGGAACTGCCTGGCCCAACGGGCTTGCCCTTGACCTTGCAGGTCAGTCGTTTTCTGTCATAAGTAGGTGACCAATGTCACGTGGTTCACTGAAAGATGCTATATGTCAATGTCATGTGGTATACCATCAGTGGCTAGATGTCAGGTCATGTGATGTCATTCACTGTCAGTAAACAGGTATCGATTTCTTAGAACACTATTGTAGATGTGTTGAGTCATGTTGACTTACTTTAAATTTCACGTGTTGTTCATAAACTTTTCATATACGCAATGTTAAGTTCTCTCATTTGAGATATTTGAAAACATAATAACAATCCCATTTGTTCCCCCCCCTCCCAAAAAAATAAAATAAAAAATAAATCACGTAAACAACTGTCGCAAAGTATTTCATTAAATACACTTATTTGGTTACTTTATATCGGTCACAAATGATACAATAATCTTTGACGTGTTTCCAAATGGGCAGAGCTTCTCAAACATGTTGGTATGGCGGACCGGCAAAAATATTTGTATTGCACCAGGGACACTATTTCCCCTGTACTGACGTGGCAGTGAAATGTCATTTATTCCATCTTATTTGTTTCATTTGATGTGCTTATTGCCGAAAAATGGACATGTTCTATAGGGTTAATATAAATGTTTGCAGATGTAGGATGATAATGATATTTTTCTGTCATTTCTTGGTCATTAATGTGGACCGCTCACCAATTTAAGAATCACTGATACATGGAATAGGCTGCATGGTTGACTTGACACTGAGTTCGTGTTAATTATTTGATGAGCATGGGGAATAAGATAGTTGAACCCGGGTTGATATCAATTATATAACACTGGGGAATAAGATAGTTGACGCATGAGGCTTATGTCAATTCTATGACATGGGGAATAAGATAGTTGAACCCGGGTTTATATCAATTCTCTAACACTGGGGGAATAAGATAGTTGACGCATGAGGCTTATGTCAATTCTATGACATGGGGAATAAGATAGTTGAACCCGGGTTGATATCAATTCTATAACACTGGGGAATAAGATAGTTGACGCATGAGGCTTATGTCAATTCTATGACACGGGGAATAAGATGGTTGAAGAAGGGATTTGATGACTTGCAATACAGTGTTTAACTCCCACCTAATCAAGTACTCTCTCTATCTTTGACCACTATCTCTCTACCAGAGAACAAGTTGTACTGGGTGGACGCACATGTGGACAGTGTTAACGTCATTGACCTCGCCACTAACGTCATTACCAAACTGATCGAGGAGCCCGGGGCCCATTATTTTTCCCTGGACGTCATTGGCTCCTACCTTTACGTCACCGACTGGAAGAAAAAGTAGGTCCATGACTTAATGTAATCCTGCAGTTTCCAAACTTGTATTATATCAAAGCAAAATTTAATTTTCTCATTAGAACTTATGTTTTTTTTTTAAATTTATTAAATGCATTAATATATGTTTATTTTACCTATTACAGCGCTAATTTATTTGTGAGTCTTATTAATTTTAAGACCTTTTTCCGGCCCCTATGTTATACTTACCTTAAATTTCAGTGAAAATTGAACATGTACGGCATTGGCACTTTAATTAAAAACTTGATTTTTTGACCCCCCCCCCTGCTTTCAAACATTCCTAGTGACGCCCATGATCCTATCTGTAATGTCTTTGGAATATCTGATTCCAAATTCATTAAGAATGCCTACATAGGTGTAAGTTATTATTTGAGAAAGTTGTCGAAGAGTTTCATTACATTTCCTCAGCTACCTGAGGAGGATGAGTAAGAAAGGTGGAACTCTGGATCAGTTCGGTCCGGCCTTATTCACGAGGCTCTACGGGATCAAGGGATTTAACACGTCAGAGGCTTTCAAAGGTTAGAGCGAGTTACGGAACTTGGGGTCGCTCTCTATTAATGCCGATTTAGCAGGCTCGTCCATGGGAATGTTTTTCCCATGGGAAACGTCCCATGGGATAGGATGGGATGGGACAGGCATAAATTGCCATGGGATGGGTTGGGACAGGATTAATTGCCATGGGATGGGATGGGACAGGATTAATTGCCATGGGATAG
This sequence comes from Radix auricularia, assembly GCA_002072015.1. NCBI lineage: Eukaryota > Metazoa > Mollusca > Gastropoda > Lymnaeidae > Radix > Radix auricularia. Next base: position 526,705 of record MUZC01003263.1, read on the forward strand.
GATGGGACGGAAAAATATGTACCATGGACAAGCCTGACGATTTGTTAATTCCTGTCGAATATACGTCCTCATATTTGTGTGCACAAACTTATTCATTAAAACATTTTAGTTTCTATTCAATTAAAGACATGATGTTCAATAATGTTAGAAAATAATAATAAAATAAAACAAAAAGAATTAGTTGACATGATTTGATCCAACCTGATCCATGTTTCAGGTATCAGTGTGTGCGTCTACAGCTCTTGTGAACAACTGTGTCTACCTAAACTGAACAATCGTTACGAGTGTCGTTGTTCTATAGGCTACGTGGGCAACGGGCAGTCTTGTCTCAAAGGTCAGTCTTGGGTCATAGATCAGTCTTGGGTCATGGGTCAGGCTTGTGTCATATGTCAGTCTTGTTTATAGGATATTTAGCAATTTATCTTAGATATACAGACGCCCCTTCTATGCAGAAGACAATTGCGTCCACAGACCACGAGAGATGATCTGTTGGCAAGTGATGCAGCGGTTCCACGCATTACCCCAGCCGCCTAACTATTGTCTGGGTGACTCGGGGACTCCTAAGGCCCCGAGAACAAATCCTCACCTTCGTGTGGATTCGAACTCGTGACCATCAGTATGACAGTCGAGAGCGCTACCTCTCGACCACCACGTCCCACATTAAGGATTTCGTTGAGGAAATAAACATATATTTATCTTACAGTTCTTAAGTTTTTGTTATGGCGAATGTAATAGTGTAACTATGAAAAGTGAAAAAGTTTTTATGCCTTTTTAATTTGTGCTGAATTATATGGTTTTTGTTAAATTAGTAGATGAAAGTACAAGAAAGTACAAGAAATGTAACATTTTATTTTCTTATCTACTGGGTTATACATCTTGATTTTTTGTTGGTGTAAATGTGACATATGTTTTAGATAAAATAAACTAACATTTTATTGGTGTATATGCCATATGTTATAGATAAAATAAGTTAACATTTTATTGGTGTATATATGGCATATATTTTTAGATAAAATAACTTGACAAAACTAACATTGTCACTATGTGCTGTTAATTCCTCTAGAGTCCAATGTGACAGTGACATCCGCCACAACAGAAGCACCCACATCTACCACCACCGCCTCCACAGCAGAGTCCACGACTGCGACTGCGCAGAGTACGGTCACGGTGACATCAGACGAGTCCATCACCAAGCTACCCGTAACCATGACAACGGATTTGGGCGAAGAGTCCTCAACGACCTTTGACGTCACGGTTGACATTACCACGTATTCTGAAAACGGTGAATAAGTTTAGCATATTTGTCAACACGTTTAACAGTGTGCACAAATTGTGTTTACAGTGTCTACACGTTTCTATAAAATAGACATTGAAAATAATCTGCTATATTTTAAATTTCTGTAGTTTTTAAAAAAAATGTATCCTTAATATCTCTTAAGGTTTTCTGGTTATGAAGGTTTAAAATCACTATTAAAATGCATGCTTAAAAATCAGTACTCGTCATTTATTGTTAGAAAAACTAGTTCATTCATAAAAATAGGAATACTTTTAACTATTAAGAGTTGTAAGTGGAACAGGTTTTAATGTAATTATGTAAATGTCCTTCATGATGTCACGTCCGGTCAACATTTGGAGCAATAAAATAAAAACAACTCGTGAAAACAAAGTTTTTGACGATAAATCCCTTATATATGAGACGGAACTAAAAGTAGTGATAATATTCAAACTAGTATACACTGCGCGATAAACAAACATTTACAGACTGAACGTGACTGTACTCTCTTGGTGTAAAAGGGGGATGGTCTGGTTTGGGAGTGTGGTCACACTGACTGGACTGAACTCCAGCAAACATGTGAATCAACAACAGACGGCTACCATACATTTATAGAGGGTTAAACTAAAAGTGCTTTAATTTAATTATGCTACGGTTGATCAATCTGAAATTTTGATACAATGCATTGTCAGGCTACACGCGTCTATGTGCAAAGTTTCAGCTCGATAGCATCACGGGAAGTTGGTCATTTTTTACTTTTGTTTTTCCGCCCGGCAAATGGACCAAGACAGATCCGGCGGTGAAGTTAATTTAAGGGATTTAATGATGAAATGAGCTTTGACCGCTGGCCAGGCATTATATCCAACAAAGTTATTTGTTCTAAAGCCACTTTGGAAGAAACAGATAAAATTATCAATTATAATTATTTTTTACATTTCTAGTTTTTACTCATGGATCTAGTTAGTGGCATGCCCTAGATCGTGACTTGGTTTTAGTGCCACCTTCGGTACTGGTATTTAATGCCTGTTAGCATGTTAATCACATGACTGTGTTACTGGGTCGCTGGTTTTAAAACACGTGTACTACTTTGATAACACTTTGATACTACTTTCGATAGCCTCGTAGAATTCCTTGTAAGTGTATGATCATTTTTTGACGTTTTCCCTCAGTAACCGGAAGTACTTCAGTGGTGAACACGTCACAGGTCAACGCTTCAGTCGGAGAGCTGACACAAAAATGTGAGTAGACGAGATATAGGTGAGTTTGGGGGCGCAGAGTCGAGATATAGGTGAGGTTGGGGGCGCAGAGTCGAGATAAAGGTGAGGTTGGGGGCGCAGAGTAAATGTCGACTACTCGGATTTGTTCACACTAAATACACACTTGAAATATTGGCAAGAAAACAGAAATTTTACCGTCTTTTTACGTGTCATATACATCTACCACATAGCATCACCTTTAAGAGAACTAAAGGTTAAGTGGTTAAACGCTGAACAAGTGATCCGTGTCCAAGTCTAACAAGTGATTCGTGTCCAAGTCTAACAAGAGTTTGAGGTGTACCGTAGGATAAAGCGTTCTTTTAAACGAAAAAAAAGTTTACTGAAATGTGTTTTTGAATAAAAAAATTAAGCAAATCGTAATATTCTCTTTTTTTTTAAAAATTTAAACGACAATTACGTTGATGGTGATACGATTTTACAGGGTATAGTTTTCGTTAACCTTCGTAAAATAATAATAAAGATGTTTGAATTGAAGAAATTTACACTCCTTTTTCTTCTTTTTTTTCCTCATGACAATTTTATAAACTTAACTAAAAAAATATTTTTTTTCGACAACGTTCAAGTGCAGACATGACAACGAATTTTTAAAAATACATTATTATTTGAATGAGGTTTATATTAACAAATTAATTATTTGAAAGTTATTAAACTTATTTTTGAGTAAGCCTTGATAAGTTTATGTAAGAGGAAGTCACTCGAAAGATTAACAGTAATGAATAAGACAATAAGGGCTAATTTTGTTATTTTAATCGCTTGCACGATTGCATGAAATGTTGAATTTATAGCATACATCTAATTCCGTTTAATTTTATGTTTACGATTTACAAGATATTGCCCTTGAGAAGCGTCTCATCATTATCATTTGTCTTTTGGGTTCCTTGTGGAATATAAAGCCTCTGTCAAGCTGGCCACTGTGCACGGTCCCTTGCCAGTCGCTTCAATTCTTCCCAGCTCTTCCCAGTTCTTCCAGCCTTATCTAGCATGCTCCGTCTCCATGTACGCTTGGGTCTTCCTAGCTGGCTTTTGGGCCTGGGGATTCCAATCTAAGACCTGCCTCACCCTTCTGTTATCTTTCCGAAGAGTATGTCCAATCCATCTCCTCTTTCTTTCCATGATCTGATGTTCTACCGTCCTTTGACCACACCTCTCCCACAATTTGGAGTTTTCGACCTTGTCGAAACATTTTATTTTCAGAATATTTTTTAGCCATCTGTTAACAAAGGTTTGGAGTCTATTTTTTTTTGTTGTCTCACTATTAAACTATTCTTACAGCATCAACAGGTCCATCAATAGCCGTCATTGTGGTCATCGTATGCTGCGTTGTTCTGGCGGTCATCATCATAGTGCTGAGTGGTGTCTTTATATCAAGGTAATCACCCCCTGTACCGCAATGTTTCGCTTCTTCTTTAGTCTAGTTTGATCGTTTGCAATACAAAGTTCCGTTTCAGTTTATTGATTTTTTAGTTTCTAATAAAGTCGTAGCTGTTCCTGTGGTGTACCATAATAATGATATAGTTTTATTAATCCAGAGGCGTTGAGAGGGCAGGGGTTGCATATATCACCAGGTTCAGGGGCGCAAAGGTACAAGCGCGGCAAGGTACAGGGGCGCAAAGGTACACGAGACCAAGGTACAGGGGCAATAATCTGACGCCTGCATCTTCAAGTCATAGTAAACATCAAGGATCATGTATTAATTAAACGAAACTTTTTTTTTTTTGGGGGGGGGGGGTTAAAAGTCAATTTTTATTTATAGTTTGTCCTCGGTCATAAAGTTTTCCAAGCTATGAACGACGCCTCTGAAATTTTCAACAATTAATAGCTACTTTGTCATTACTACGCATTGACAATTTCAACTAATTGTTTTTGTATACTCCGCCGTTGTGAACATGTTGAGATAGTTGAAGTTGCCGGTGTTTTTTTAAAATACATCTTTTTATTTACTCAATTCTTTTTTATATTGAGACTTTACTCCCATCAAATAGGTTGTCTTAACAAACCAACACAATATTAACATTCAAAACTCGAATTCAAATGCAACACTAAATACAAATCATGGATAAGCGTAGGACGCAATACTCTCCTGTATAGAAAGAACATCGGTGATCCATAAGACAATAGGGGCTAAATTTGTTGCTCTAATCGTTCGAACGATTTCATTAAATGATTAATTTCTAGCATATATCCAATTCCGTTTACTCTTATGGTTACGTTAAATTGGTTTCAACAGATGATAATGATCTTGATCTAGGCGCCTGAGTCGTATCTTAGAACACGTTCATTTTATTCAGCTGCCATTCAAATTTTTATCCTTCAAATGTCAGACAACATAACACTGTCCAAAACACACTGTGTCTGATTAAAACCATTTGATCCGCCGTGCTAACTATATCTACTAATTATGCTATTTCTAAGAAGTACTATGTCTTGATGTATATATTTCTTCTATCCTTGAAACATTATAACTTAAACTTATCCCGTTTTTGTCCTCCTCCAAAAATGAAGTACAATGAACTAATGTGCTGACTCATTCCAGACGCTACAGGTATAAAATACGGCACGGGAAGCTGATCGAGGAGAAAAATCCTTCAGATTTCTACAAGATTGCCTTCCCTTCCCCTGGTGAGGACAGCGTGACGTTTGACAGCGGAACAGGCATTGAGAACCCAATCTACGACTGCCTAAACGACCCGACGTCCAATTTGACGTAAAAGTCGTTAATATAAGTGTGTTTGTCCATATCGTCTGCTGTTTAACGCTGAATCTACGGGAGTAGAGCCGGATATGAACCCTGAAAGAACATATGAACCAACATTGGGCCAATGGTCTGGTGTTATTCCTGTCTAAAATACTATAAGAAGTTACAGTAAACATTATAAAATATGTATAAGTTTCCAGACATGACATGCGTGGGACAAAAGTGAATTAAGACATTCGTAGGATTGATAGAAATGTTGCGCAACAAGTGAAAATGTCTTCTTCAGCAGACGATTCCAGTTTTGTATTGTGGGGATACGTTAAAAAATATTCAGTTAATTATTCGAGATGCAAATTTCAACAATCGTCTTATTCATAGTTTATATTCACCGACTAATCTAAAAACATTAAATTCTAATTGTGACATCATTTTTACTTATTTAATTTAACATAGTTGGTTTCTCTTGCTCAGTGTTGTGTGAGGAAGAAGGCATATAAGTGTTATAAGACAAAAATGTCATGTTTTCTAGTTTAGGGATTTAGTTAACTTATTCTGATTAGCCAGCCAGAAGCTTAATCCTAACTGTCCCTGATAGTCACACATAACTGCAACAAAATACTGGATAGGATTTAAATGGACATTGTAATATTATTTATTTTTAAAAATTTAATGTTTTACAAAATAATTATAAAGCGATATGCCTCAGTGGCGTAGCTAGGGGAGGGAGAGTTGGGCCCCCAAATGAAGGTAAGAAATTTTTTTTTACATTGAATATTACGCCACCGCAATGTACGCTGGTCTCTCAAAACAGGCCACGTCTCACGGGCGCCCAAATCCCTACAAATCCATAAGCTACGCCACTGCCGACCCTTTAAGACAGATTTTTCAACAGAAATAAATTAATTCTTGAAGCAAGAAGACCTCTCCTGTGACATGAGAATCTTGAGTCACCGTTTACACAGTGTCAGTGTCATTGAGTCACCGTTTACACAGTGTCAGTGTCATTGAGTCACCGTTTCCACAGTGTCAGTGTCATTGAGTCACCTTTTACACAGTGTCAGTGTCATTGAGTCACCGTTTACACAGTGTCAGTGTCATTGAGTCACCGTTTCCACAGTGTCAGTGTCATGCACTCCTTCTTGCTTGGCCCTGTGGACAGCTTCGTGTCTTCAAACTGCGTCCATCGTCACGGGACGTGTATCAATAATTTGTTATATAACGAATGAAAGGAATCATTTCAACCCATTGATTAGGAAAAAGTTAACATGATATAAAGGTGTACCGACAAGACTGGGGATCACTACATTTAATATTCATGTATCCTCACGGATAACTCAGTGACTTAATAATTGCATAACTACGGATATTCTAATAAACATGAGTCTAAACCAGGGGTCTCCAAACGACGGTCCGCGGGCCAAACTTGGCCAGCCAGGACCTCTCATCCGGCCACTGGGGACCTTTCAATCTCCAAAAAAGATATATTACCTTTAGTTTACAACAAAGCTATGTGTAGTCGGCGCCCAAACTGCTGTGTGAAAGTTAATGCGCCCCTCCGCTGTAAGTTTGGAGACCCCTGGCCTAAACAATGAGTCTATAGCTATGAGCATTACATTCACGTAAAAATAAAATATATTTTAAATGACGTTGTACATGAACGCAAATAGTTGAAGACGAAAATAAAGGCAACTTATTGTTTTTATTCTTTAAACAGTAATAAGAAACTTTTACAAGGATGTTAATTTTGAAAGTACACCGCCTTGAACCGGGCGAATTTATAGGATGTTTTAATGGTACGGAATAGTACACATACATTAACAGGAATAGTACACGTACATGTACATGAATGCTAAAGTTCAATCACGTATCATACTTCGAATAAATCATACACAATCTGATCTCAGAGTTAATTAATTTTTATACTCATTAAATAAAAACTAAATCTAAATAGAGACTCCTGTTCAAATCAAACTTGGAAATATCATATACTAAGAGCCATGACACAACAGTGTTGTTTCCGGATCGCCCTGACTCGTTACTGATACTGAAGGTTACGATTGTAAATAGTACATCTACGTCACTAAGTTTTCTAATGCTCCTTTCAAACTTAGTTCACTGTTACGGCCATCGTCTCGACATATTAGTAAGCAAGATTTTTGTTTGCTCCAATCATGTCTTATTATAGTATTTGTAAAAATTTACATCTTCCTCTATGTTAAAACGTGTAAAAAAATTAGGGCTATTATTATTATCGATTAATTTGAATTTAATCGTTAATTTTTGAAAAATAAACCGAATAATGAATCGATAATTTTGATTAAAGTTGAAAATAAGATGTATTACGTCATTAAACTGAACATTTCATAAAATGTCCACAACTTAAATCTTTAATTAAAAATTTATAGTAATTTTAGGAGATATATTTAAATATAAGTAGCTCAATTTCTGTCGATGAATTTAAAGTTTGTTATTGTTAATTTTTTTAAAGTAAAAACAATGTTTATTTTTTGTTATCATTTTTCTTATAAAAACTGCTTATTTAAGGTTTATACTTATAAAAAAAATTCTTTAAATGGAGGAGATGGAACGTAAAGAATACTAGAAAAAATTGTTTAAAGTATTTTCTTTAACTTTAATCACTATTTTAATCTTTACCGATTAATCGAGAAATTAATCGTTAATTTCCGCAGCGCTAATATATATATTATAT
>MUZC01003263.1:535369-556556 GCA_002072015.1 Radix auricularia
CAATGGGATATATATATATATATTTATATATAATATAAAAGCCAAAGTCGCTCACTCACTGTCCATAACGCTGAGAGACATGGTACAACAGTCCAGAGCAGTTTAAAAAAGCGTGTAATGTATATATATGTAATTTAGTTTTTATGTTTTAGTATTTTCAAGATACATAAATATATATCCTGTATAAGGACAAAAATGACTTTATGGGCCCCTGGCCCCATACGTCTTTCTTGTTGCTACCCTTAATGCTAAAAACTTATCCAGAATGTATTCAACAACTTCCCGAAGTTTTATAACGATCTGATGAATAAAATAAAATAATATTGATATTGCTCATGTAAGGGGGAAAAACGACATGTTAACTCCATCTGGATCACAGAAAAAGAGAAACTGACTAGAAATTATTGCTCGTACTCGTCGGGATTAGCCGTTACTACTCACAAACATTGAGTCGGTCATAGATACACTCATAAAATCACATCATTATCATGTTCTTTCAAGACGTTCATTGGTGACAATTTTATTTTAAATAAAAGTTATAATTTCAATATAAATAATATACTAATCTTCACCAAAATTTTGCTTTTTATCGGCAATTTTCGTATTATGCATTTATGTAGATTTTTCAATCGGGGATCCTCGGGCAAGATTTGAATATAAAATTAATAAAAAGTGATCCCAAGTTTAAAAAAAATAATTCGGGAACCACTGGCTTTAACTAATTTCAATAAAGATTTATATTAGAATAAAATAGATTTTGGGCCGACGCCCCATACCATCTTTGGGTGTTAATGTTTTAAAAGATAAAATGGACAGTTCAACATCTCGAATGCGTACAAAAACGAAATTTAAAAAAAAAAAAATGAAATTCGAGTTTATAAATGAGGGTAAAACTCTTTTATATGTAGATTCTAACAAACATTTACGACACAACTCTTATGATACAAAAATTATGCGACACGATAGTGTAGCGATTGCAATGGCATAAAAGGTTGTTATATCTGTTACAATCCTTAATTTTGATTAGATCTCTATATGGTGTCTAGATAGCTTTTCCGGGGGGGGGGGTGAAACTATGACGTTGTTCAACGACTTCTTGTCGTAGGACAGGAGGGGGTGGAGCCTTAGAATTACATCCCCAATATGTAACATAGTTAATTCCAATTTTGGAAAAAAATCATTGAACGAAATAATGTCAATACACTTGTCTGTTTGCGTTGGTGGTTAAAAGATGTCTTATAAAGGAGATTCTACCATAATTAGAAGTACCAGATTCAAATTTTTGAAATCCGGTCGGAGCCGGATTCGGTCAGATTTTTAAAATGAAATACGGCTGGAGTTGAAGCCTGTGACCAATTTTTAAAAACGGCCGGATTCTGGATTCGCCGGAGCCGGAGCTATTATATTATATATATACATTTTTATGACTCTACCGGCCAATTAAGTAAAATTCTGCCGGGGCTGGATTAGTAAAAATGGCTTTATTCCACATTTGCCGGAGCAGAAGATCAGTGTACCCTTAACCATAACATTAACGATAGGGTTGCGTCTGCCTCACACTAAAACAAGCATCTCGCAGTTAGGGTACCAGCTGTGCGTTAATGTGAATTAAACAAAAGACGTAATGTCTTTTTGATGAGAGGACCCACAGTTGAGCAAGCGGCAAGATATGCGCACAATTAGCCATTAGTGGTGAGAATAGATTTTTAATAATAAGTTCTAAAGCTTATACTGCTATGAATTGTAAACAATTTAATGAGTTGTCCGGGTGATTGTTTTTAATGATGGCAAAAAACGTGGTCAGCATTCTGATCACACCTGATCAAGTTAATTAAATTTTTGTATAGATTTTTCTATACTTGGATAATTAGAATTATTGTAATATCCAACGGTTAATTTGAGGATTTTTTGTCAATGGTATAATTGGCAAAAGGTATACAAAAGTGTACTTTTTTCAGTGTTGAACATTTTGATTACTTATTCACCCGTTTTCAGGTTATGAATTTTTTTAACAACGTGTAAGAAGAAAATAAAAGGTACACTTGACTTTGTTAATCCGGTTTTTCGATGGATATCTGTCCCGAATTACAATGGGTATATAGCTCACATTACAATGGGTATATATCCCACATTACAATGGGCATCTTTGATTCCCATCTCACATGACAAAGCGTATCTTTCTGACATTACAATGGTTACATATGTCACATTACAATGGGTATCTATCTCACATTAGAAGGGGTACCTATCCCACATTACAAAGGGTATGAATATCACATTACAATCGGTATCTATGTCACATTACAATGGGTATCTATCTTACATTACAATGGGTATCTATCTCACATTACAATGGGTATCTATCTCACATTACAATGGGTATCTATCTCACATTACAATGGGTATCTATCTCACATTACAATGGGTATTTATCCCACATTACAATGCGTATCTATCTCACGTTATATCGGTATCTATCTCACATTCGAATGGCTATCTATCTCACATTAGGATGTGTATATATCTCAAATGTCCAAGGTATCTATCTCACATTCGAATGGGTATCTATCTCACATTAGGATGTGTATATATCTCAAATGTCCAAGGGTATCTGTTAGGGCTGTTATCGATTAATTTAAATTTAATCGTTAACTTAAAAAAACGAATAATTAATCGTTAATTTTGACTAATGCTGGAAATATGATATATGACGTCATCTAACTGAAAATTTCATAAAATGCCCATACCTTAAGTATTTTATAATAAAAACATTTTTAGGATATATATCTTCTATACTAATAAAAGCGAAAGCTTTTTCTGACTCACTCACTGATTCATCATTAATTCTCATATTTCCCTTGTAGTTAGAAAGAAAGCATGAAACTTTGTGAAGTTGTTGGGTACTCTCTTAAAACGAAAATTGGCGAAACAGAATTTTGAAATTCAAACTCAGACTCATGGGGGCCGGGGCCTCAAAATCATTTTTTCTTATGTAAGCTTTATACTAATTGAAAATCAATAATTCTTCTATTACCCGTGTAGGTAGAAGCATGAAACTTTGAAATTTTTTGAGTAAATGCTTCCGACGTTAATTGGCGAAAGAGAATGTTGTATTCCCACTTAAATGGGGGGCACAAAAATAATTTTATACATTATATTTAAAAACGGACTCATCACAAATTCTCAAATTTATCATGTAGGTAAAACCATAAAACTTTTGGAAGTTGTTGGGTACCCTCTCACGACGAAAATGGGCATAAAATAATTTTAAAATTCATACTCATGGGGGCGAGGCCCTAGAAACGTGTTTTTTTCCTTTTATTTTCTATATAACAAATTGAAAATCTACAATTCTCCTATTCTTAGAATAGGTAAAGGCATGCAGCGATGGGGGTATTGTTAAATGCACTTCCACGAAGGTAGCAGGTGAAAAAATATATATAATATCCCTTTTCGGGGCCTGGGGATAAAATATTTTTTTAAATGCACTCACTCACTCAACCATCACTAATTCTCAAACAACCTGTGAAGGTAGGAGCATGAAAATTTGGGATGTTGTTGAGTACCCTCTCACGACGAAAAGGAAATTTAAAATTCCAAATTATATGGGGCAGGGGGACAAAAAACTATTTCTCTTTATCTGTCAAAATTGATAATCATTAATTGTCCTTTGTGCCGAGTATGTAGAACCTTAAACATTAGGAAGTTATTAAGTACACTTCCGCGATGGTAACAGGTGAATATATATTTAAAATATCACTTATTACGGGTCGGGGGCCCCAATGTTGCTTTTCCATTAAATGAGCTACACTATAACTGAAAATTACTGCTTCTCCTATTTTCTGTGTAGTTAGAAGTTTGAATGCTTTGTAGTTGTTTAGTAGCACCCTGCGATGGTAACAGGGCAAATAATTTTATAAATTTTTAAAAAATCAACTCATGGGTGGCCGGGGGCCCAAAACCTTTTTTTCCCCCCGAAAATGGGCTATATGAATATAAAATTGAATCCACACTAATTCTCGTTACCGCTTGAAACTTTGGAAAGTTGTTGAGTACCCTTCTGAGATGGTAAGAGGCAAAAAATATAAAATCATCCCTCACTAGGGGGATGACTTCCTAAATATAGTTTTTTCCAATATGACCTATATAATAAGACGCATCTTTTTAAATCTACAAGTTTTTGTGTACGTAGGAGCCTGAACATTTGGGGAAGATGTTGAGTACCCTCCCGCATAAGGTAAAAGAGGAAATAAATATATTAAAATTATCAGCTCAAGTAAAGTATGTAATTTTTAAATATTTGTTAACGTTGTTATTGTTTTTTCGTGGAGCCATGACCGACAGACAAGACGGTTTAAGATAATATATTTCGTACATCCATCTTGATTCACATTAAAATGAATAAGTGTATTGAATTGGTGTTACGCGTATTCTCAACATTAAATGAAATCCTAAATCACCACAGCAAAGCGCGGGAAAATTGCTAGTTTAATTATTAGTAGTTCAATTTAATGTAAATGTATTTTAATTTCGTTATTGTAAATTGAGTAAAAACAAAGTGTTTTATATATAATTTTCCTTATAAAAACTGATTATTTTAATGTTTACACCTTAAAATTATATTTTTTATTAATTGAGGTGTTGGTACGTAAAGGAAAAACTATTATTGATTATTAATCATCAGTTATTTAGTAATAAATCGAAAACATTATTTAAAATATTTTCTTTACTTTTAATCGCTATTTTATCGATTAAAATAATAAGTTTAATCGATAATAACTTTTACCTATTAATCGAGAAATTTGTCGTTAATTTCCACAGCCCTAGTAAAAATAAATGATGTTATTATTGTTATTTACTTTTAGTTTTCTGATAGAATCCTTGAATCGCCCCTCCATTAACGAAGAGCTCTGAGAAATTTTTTATCGTCCGCTCTTAAACTTTTTCAATTTTTTGAAAAATATTGATTCTGGTTATAAAATCATAGCGTCACAAGAATTTTAAAAAAAAAAAAAAGAAATTGTTAAAATGTAAAAGAATTTAAGAAATGAATAAATTCATATTTTTAAATATCAGGTAGATCTACAGGAAATACAATTCTAGAATTCCAATTCAATAACTTCCTAAGTATATCACTTTTAATGATTTATAAATTTGTGAAGTAAATATTTAGTTCACTATTATAAAACAAGTAAATAAGTAAACAACCTTTTAGGACTAATTAAATATTTTCTAGCCTAAGATTATTTGTGTTATATTAGGATATCAATACTAGATGGAAAACAACATGAACTTCACTATATAAATATTAGACTACTTTTGTATATCTGTTACTCCATATTAAATTATAATAATAAAAATAACAATGGAATTTAAAGTGATAAGATTAAAAAAAAGAACTAATCTCGTTCAGATTCAAGAAACTCATTAAACACTTCATATGCCTAAACCTCCTAACGTAATAATATTAAAAGATTTTGGCCACATTCCTGTATATTCACAGCCCCTCTTTAGTATGTCATAAGCATTCATCACATATTAAATGTATTCATGTAAAGTATATAATGTATTGTGTCAAACAATCCTCGGCATCACATATATGAATGGCTGAATGTCACGATGTATCTCTTGCTAAATAAACGTTTCATGATTTTGAGTTTTCTTGTTTATAGCAAATGTGTATGGCAATGATGTCACCGTAAGTAGGTGATGTCCTCTGTAACGTCATGTTTATATATTTACTAATAGATTATATAGAATAGAACTGCGGTAGAGCTTTTCAATAAAACACAAGATACACAACTAATATCTCTGCGATCAAATAATAGATTAAAACTTTATTTATGGACTAATGAACAATGAGACGTTTCTGCTAATGCCTTCATCACTACAAGTAAAACAGGTATACACATTAACATTCACGTTATATAACAATAACATGTACTATCAAAGGGAAAATAACTATGCAGAAAAAAATCAACAACGCAGAAACGATTGTGCTAACATCGCTGTGTTGCTTTCTATTTGTTTGTACACTGTTCAATTGCTACATTGGTGTAAATTGTTGGGAGGGTATATACGTAACATAACATTTGAACTAGGCTATACTATTATTACTATAAACAATGTTAGGGCATATACGTAACATAACATTAGAACTACAAACATTGGGAGGGCATATATGTAACATAACATTAGAACTATAAACATTGGGAGGGCATATACGTAATTTAACATTAGAACTATACACTGGGGTGTCAAATATTGGCTGGGTATATCGTTCTTTGCTATGAGTACACTGGTATGTGCTGCACTTGAATTAAAATTTCGCTAAAAAAAACTCTAGGAGCTGCGAAATTCCAAGTTGACCGTCAAATATTTAAGATATCCTGCACACATCTCAGGTGTGTGATATTCCTCTAGGGTCAGTGCATTTCAAATCTTGAGTCAAAATAGTTTCAGACTCCCAGACCGTCCTCCTCGTCATAGAACTCGTACAAATCATCACGAAGTTTAGTGGTGAGACATAGTTACATCAACACCACCCCCTAGTTTGAGGACCGCTGGTTTGACTTTGGCAATAGCAGACGTGGCTTTAAGTGTGTGGTAGACTGTTTCCTATAAAACGGTTGGGGACTTGTGTAACCTAATGCAGTTAGTGGCATTGTCTTCCCGAAGCCCTCCAGAGAATTATATCCATCCTGCTTCTGTTCAATCCCACAAGGTGCAAAAAGAAGGTACTTGGTTTTATCTAGAAATATTCAAGAAATTTTGATTCATTTAATCTTTTATGTATTTTTAAATTTAAGCAGGTAACTACGATATTTTTAACAAAAAAATATTTTAATGTATGCCACTATTTTCCCACTTATAATATTGATTAACATTATAGTACATGTTGAATGGTTAAAGACTGTAACTGGTAAACACATTTTTGTATGTTTACTTGTTCAATTTAAGCGGTTAATTACTTTCAAATCAGCATTTTAAACTACGTTATATAACAAAACAATATTGTTTTTGCATTTATAAACTTCTTTGTTAAAATTATGTTAATAGAGTTTAGTTAGAGACTTCACGGGAGTTCGTGCCACCCAGTTCGGTAGCTCATGGTGTTACCCCCTCATGACTTACCCTAAAGACCTCATTCGAGTTTGCCGGTGCCAAATAATGGGGACATACATAATTTTCCCCTTTGTTTTCATTCCTTTTGATGGTATCACCCCTTGCGATCACACAACGGTACCCCTAGTGACGCCTCTGTAACATGTTTGTTTTCACGTTTTCTTGTAGGCGATATTTAACAACAATAATATCTACTTCACAATAATACGTTTGAAATCCTCAATATTCACAAAATAAGTTGAACGCAGCAGCATATGATGTATACACAATTTTTAATAGATAGGCTTGTCAGAGACCTACACCTGTCTCTAGTGCCTGCCACTCTCAACTACTGCCTTCTGGTCTCTCCTGACTTCAGTCACGTGACCTCCTCTCAATCACGCATTTCCTTACGTGATAGCCTCTGACCAAAGTACTAGCCAGTTATTTAGCCCTTCCCTCTCGTCTACGGATGGCAGCAGCAGATCATCTTCAACATTTTTGGTCATTCTAAGGAAAACTGCCACGTACGTGAGTCCTCCAGGCATCTCTCTTTCAAATACCAGCCTCCCCAGGTATGGCCAGGTTTTTTTTTTTTGCGTTCACGTCGCAATCTCCGGGCCAAGTATCATGTTAGAATTTTTTTCAGTTTCCCTTGAAGATTCTAGTTAAAATTTTTCTATTAATGTTGGAAGCAAATGTATGTCTTCAGAACTGCTCTTCTGCACTGCTTTAGGTTCAGGCTGCTATCATTAAGAAGCCAGTGACCTTCGAGCTCCACGGTAGCCGGTCCCAAGCCCGGATGAAAGAGGAGGAGGGTTGTGCGAAAGGCCAGCAACCCTTCCCGTAAAAAATCCTTGCTACAAAAACAAGAGCGAAGATAAAAATAGGAAACTCTAACCTTGGAGATGATGGATCTCTATACAGAGAAAGTGGGTGGCCAAAGCAAATCGGAAACCATCCGGCAGAAAACCATCCTCTCCACTAGGACCATCACCAGCTTAGGAACATGGAACGTAAGGACCATGTTTAAAGCTGGTAAGACTGCCCTAGTTACTGACGAAATGCGACGGTACAAACTAACCATCCTAGGGATTAGCGAATCCCGATGGACTGGCTCAGGCCAGATGAAGCTCAACACAGGAGAACTGCTATTATATTCAGACAAGGAAGAGGAAAATGCAGCTTACATCCAAGGAGTATCACTGATGCCCTCCAGAACTGCTCAGAACGCCCTTATAGGATGGGAAGCCCATGGTCCCAGGATAATCACTGCAAGATTTAAGACCAAAAGCAAGCAATCAATATGGATCTTCTACAGGTATACACTCCTACCAACGACAGTAAAGAAGAGGACAAAGAAGACATCTACAAGAGGCTGAGAACCCTTATCCAAAAGTGTCCCAGGAGCAATGTGATTATACTCATGGGCGACCTAAATGCAAAAATTGGCAGCAGCAATAATGGATATGAAGAATGCATGGGAACACATGGCCTGGGAGAGAAGAACGATAATGGTGAGAGGCTAGCAGATCTATGTGCTACAGATGGACTGGTTATTGGTGGAAGTCTCTTCATGCATAGAAATATCCACAAGGCAACATGGATATCACCAGATATGTCTACAGCTAACCAAATCGACCATATCTGTATATGTAAATAGTTTAGAAGATCTCTCTAGGAAGTTAGGGTAAAAAGAGAGGCAGATGTGGCCTCAGACCATCATTTACTAATTTCCAATCTAAAGCTCAAATTGAAAAAAGAATTGGCCAAACAATGGAAGCAAGCGCCAATGTTTTAACACTATTCTTTTGAAAGAGGAACCAAAACTTAGTGAGTTCAATCTAACGTTATCCAACAAATTCCACATTTTACAAGATCGCGGTAACGAAGAGACAATTGACCAAAACTGGAGAAACATCAAAGTGATACTCACGACAACCTGTGAAGAAGTGTTGGGCCCCAATCAACAAACGCATATAGAATGGATTTCTAATGAAACCATGGAGAAAATGCAGCATAGAAAAAAGAAGAAGGCAAATCTTAACAACAGCCGCACCAGAACTGAAAAAGCTAGAGCATCAGCAGAATACGCAGAAGCCAATAAAGAAGTTAAACGAAGCATAAAGTCAGATAAAATGAACTACATGGAAGGATTAGCTCTTGAAGCAGAAGAGGCAGCATATCATGGTAATACAAGAGAAGTATTCAGCACAATAAAAAAACTATCCGGAAAATTCAAAAATCCAGAGAGACCTGTTAAAACTAAAGTTGGGAAATCAATACATGATAAAGAAGGTCAGAAAAAAGGTGGATAGAGCATTTAGAAGAACTCCTCAACCTACCAGCCCCACAATACACACTCAACATTGAGCTAGCGGAACAAGATCTTGAAATAGATTGCAGCACACCCACAAAACAAGAGATAAGCACAGCAATTAAACAACTAAAGAAAGGCAAAGCGGCTGGTCCAGATACAATACCGGCAGAAGCCCTGATAGCAGATATTATGACTAGCTCTGAAATACTTCACATTCTTTTCAAGAAAATATGGGAGGAAGAACAGATTCCAACAGAGTGGAAAAAAGGACACCTCATTAAGCTCCAGAAGGAAGGTGATCTTAGCTCATGCTCCAACTATAGAGGAATAACACTGCTATCCATACAAATCAAAGTATTTAATATAGTGCTGCTAAACAGAATGATAGAGGCAATAGGCACTTATCTTAGAGACCAATAATCAGGTTTTTGAAAGGATAGATCATGCACTGACCAGATTGGCCACTGAGAATTATATTAGAACAATCCCTGGAGTGGAACTCACCATTAAACATCAACTTTATTTACTATGATAAGACATTCGATAGTGTTGACAGGCCAACCCTGTGGAGTTGCTAAGACAAAAGCTGACTAACATAATTAAGACGTCTTATGAAGGCCTTACATGTAGAATCATTCATGGCTAAAAAACAACAAGACTGGAATCATAAAGGGGTGTTTGCTGTCACCCTTCTTATTCTTGCTAACCATTGACTGGATAATGAAGATGTCTACAGAGCAGAAGAGAAATGGTTTCCAGTGGACACTATGGATATAACTTGATTACCTGGATTTTGCGGATGACCTGGTCCTAATATCACACACACAGCAACAGATGCAGGAGAAAACTAACTATGTAGCACAGTTCTCTGCTTATGTTGGCATGAGCATCCACAGGGGAAAAAGCAAAGTCATTAAAATAAATACATGAAGCAACACCCCAATAACACTGAAAGGAACAAATCTAGAGGAGGTGGATAGCTTTACATACCTCGTTAGCATCATAGACATACATGGAGGGACAGACGCTGATGCTAGAGTGAGAATTGGCAAAGCAAGAACAGCATTTAAAGAGCTAAAAAAAAATTGGAGTTGCAACAACTTAACCCTCCAGACAAGGGTCAGGATATTCAACACCACAGTAAAGCCTGTCTTGCTTTATGGAGCTGAAACATGGCGGATTACAGCAGCCGTTTCGAAAAAGCTTCAAGTATTTATAAACACATGTCTCCGAACAATTCTCCGAATGGCCCAATATCATCACCAACGAGGACCTCTGGCAACGTACACAACAAGAGCCAGTGGAAGAACTAATACGTCAGCGCAGATGGAGATGGATTGGCCACACCCTCAGAAAGCCTACATCCAGTATTGTGAGACAAGCCCTCACTTGGAATCCCCAGGGCAAGAGAAAAAGAGGTCGACCCAAAATGACCTGGAGAAGGGAACTGGAGACAGACTCCAAAAAAGAGTGGGCACAGCTGGGGATGCTAGAGAGATTGGCACAGGACCGGGATGCCTGGAGAGACTTTGCCCCAGATGGAACGACAGGCAATGAAGATGATGAGTGACTTTCGAGAATTTCTGTTTGTCAGTCATTGATAAAGCACTTGATTCCCTCAATGAACACAGTCATTGTTCTCAGCTCCGTGCCATAAAGCCGCACAAACTTTAATCATGGTTTAGAAGATCTATAGGGCCACATATCTTTAACGTTCGTGTGAAATCGAAGGCAATCCACCAAGCTCAGGACCAAACTAAACCTATGAAGGAAGCTCAAATGAGTTTTAGTTAGGAAGTGGTTCTATTATCTGAGTCACACTAAGTTACATGCCGTCCCAGCCGTGAAGCGTCCATGGACAGTTTAACCAGAGGCGCCGGTATGGTGTGTGTTTGGGGGATGCAGTTTGCATCATATTTTAAAATTATATATCTTCCCGTTTTTCTTTTGTACTGGCAGACTAGGAGAAGATCGACAAAAACTATTGGCGGCTCTGAGCTTAAATCCATCATTTATATGAAATATAGCTAAAAGTATTGATTATGTTCAGTATAGTACGCACCGCGTGACAAACATTTACAGAATGAACGTTACTTAACTCCCTTTGATGTAAAACACGGGGATGTTGTCATCGATGGCTGGCGTGAACTCCAGTGACCCGTTAGGGTCAACTATAGAAGGCGGATGCATAGAGATACATAGAGATAAACTAAAAATTAATACATTAAACAAGGTACTTTCGATCGATCTAAAATGTTGATGCAATGCATTGTAATTCGACAAAAGTCTATGTGCAAAATTTCAGCTCATTAGGATCGCGGTTAAAGTGAGTCATTTTTTACATTTTCTTTTCCGCCTACCCGACCTACAATGCCAGACAAGACGGTGATGTTAATACAAGGTTTTAATATGAAACCCAGTAGAAGCAATTTTTTTAACATAAATCCCTAATATATGTGACGTAATTTCAAGTATTGATCGTGCTCAATATAATACGCAGCCTCGACAATCATTTACAGACTGGGCATGACTGAACCACAAGTGTTGTAAAACTGGAGGAAGTGGTCCGATGCTCCATTTAAGCTGCGCGGTTGCGTGGCCGTGCATACATCTTAAGGAAGCCACGCAGAACTTTCGAATTACCGCACAACAAATTTGGTAAAAAAAATAGCACGAAAATAAATGCTGTGCAACTTTGCACAGCAGTTTTTACTCTTTTCACACGGATTAACAAACCTAAGAGGAAACATTGATGTGTCTATCGATGGCTGGAGTGATCTTCAGTGACCTGTGGAGGTCAACTGTAGCAGACGGCGTCATAGAGATACATGGAAATAAACTAAAAAGACATTAATTTATTACAGTACATTCAAAATATCTGAAATTTTGACACAATACATTGTTAGGTGTCGATTCAAGTCTATGTGTAAAATTTCAGCTCCATAGCATCACGGACAGTTTTTAATTTTTTTTACTTTTGTTTTTCCACCGTACCGGACGGATGACCCGACGGGCGGATCAAGAGAAAGAGAGAAAGAAAGAGCCGACGGTGAAGTTATTTTAAGGGATTTAAAAATACTTTGTCTTTGGGGACATTCTATTTCTCGTTGCAACAGCATATTAGATCTTCTACTCTTTCAATACCACTTCATCAGAAGAAAGAATGCACATTTGAACATTACAAAAAACCCGTTTATAATTCGGGACTTCATGACTATTCATTACAGGCTAAGCATTTATTGTGTAATGAATAAAACTTATCATATCCATCTTTGTATCGTCTGCCATATTCTCCAGGATGCTGTCACGGAGTTACTTCCTCTTGTTCCTGCTCATAACCACCCAATTCCTGACTGTGTTCGGAGTGTGTCGAAGGAGTGAAGTAGTTGGAAAGGTGGATATTCCAGGGTAATTGTTTTAACGTTATTTATATAGCTTAGATCTAATTATTGAACTATTATTGGATTGGCTCACGAGGGGAAGGGCGTTTTTCTAGCTTTGACTCCAAAAAAAAAACAAACCAAAACCTAAGCGCCTAATATAATATGAAAAGCTTAAACTGATTTATTATTAAAATTTCAAATGTAGAGAAATACACTGTATAATATTCTTTTTAAGGACTAAGCCTTTCATTTTAAATAGCATGTATTTTGAATGTCAGGCTCTACCAAAATAGTAATAATAATAATAATAATAATAATAAATAATATAATAGTCCAAGTCACTCACTCACTGGATCTGGAACGCTGAGGAGCGATGTACGAAAGTCTACAGCAGTTAGTTTAGTTGAAAAATCTGTGTGTTGATGAGCGCTGTAAAAATATTTAATATGATGACGTCATTGTTTGGTGTGCATCGGTGCGCAAAAAACAACCCCTATTATTAAATACTTTGCATGCATTTCATGAAAGTTCTATATATAAAAAACACTGACCTTACCTGACCAGAACAAAACACTGACCTTACCTGACCAGAACAAAACACTGACCTTACCTGACCAGAACAAAACACTGACCTTACCTGACCAGAAAAAAACACTTACCTTACCTGATCAGAACAAAACACTGACCTTACCTGACCAGAAAAAAACACTGACCTTACCTGACCAGAACAAAACACTGACCTTACCTGACCAGAAAAAAACACTGACCTTACCTGACCAGAACAAAACACTGACCTTACCTGACCAGAACAAAACACTGACCCTACCTGACCAGAACAAAACACTGACCTTACCTGACCAGAACAAAACACTGACCTTACCTGACCAGAACAAAACACTGAGCTTACCTGACCAGAAAAAAACACTGACTTTACCTGACCAGAACAAAACACTGACCTTAAAAACGATATTCTAATTTATTTTTTTTATTTTTAAAAAATGTTAAATGCTTCAGTAGGTCAACGTATTCCGTCATCGTCCATCGTTACAACTGATCCACTGAGTTTGGATAATAAAAATGTCAAAATACTTTTTAACACACTTTCTTTGGCCCAACATCGAATTTCACCAATAATATTTAATCTTTAACTTAAAGTGTGGTGAAAAGATGTGTAGTAGGCTATATGTTTTGTCTAGGGTATTATTTGTATTTATACTTTTACACTCACAAGGACGTACATTAGTGATCTCCGCTAATGATGAACAAAAGAACCATATATAATATAAATGATTAACGTTTAATGTACACTATTTACAATGACAATATCTCTAAAATTCAATAATAACTGTATCCCTAAGATTAAAGTATTTAAAGTCTTATGGCTCGCTAATTATCATCATTACAGCTTGCCTTACGCCAAAGTTTCTATTTTTGAATACTTATATTAAATGGTGTCACGGAGTCCCTGGTTATCCGGTGTAGGCTTGTATGCTTGTTGTGTTGGTGTACTGCGTGACTTGGCCTCATTTCGTCTCTCTGCGATGTGTGTGTGTAAGCAGCTTCCGGTGTTGTGCTCCTCTCACAGTGTTGACAATGTGACGTAACAGTCAGCTGGATCGACTAAGCTTGTGTAAACAATGTTGGTACCTGTATTATTTGACCTAGATAGATCGTACACAGTAGAGTTGGCTCTCACTTCTCTCCACGTGTGTTGTTGATAAGATTTTCAGCTCACACGGTCACACAGCTATGGTGTGGTATGGCTGGCATCAGCTAACACGGTAGTACGTGATGAGCTGAGCAGAAGAGAGCACAGGGCTCTGTGGCGAATGTTGCGCGTCTCCGGCCTACTGTACGGATGTTCAATCCTACAGTCACGGCAGATGGTAGCACTTGTGGATTAGCTATCGACCTTAGCTGGCACGGTCACTTGGATATCTCGTGGCAAAGGTAGCAATCCTTTATCGGCAATGTAGTATCGTTGGGTGGGAAGGCTGTGCGTCTCCCTCACCGTGGCGTACTTCTACTGGTGCAGCTCCCTGGAATTCAAGTGTAGCAGGAACCAGACTATAAAATAGAAACAAAAATCCAGGAGTTTTCTATCGCATAGACTTATGCATGGTCCTCCTTCCAACGACAAGCCGTTCAGAGCAAGACGCCAGAAGGGGGTAACAATTTGACATAATAATATGAATTAATGGTTTAGTCTTACTACCACGGGTGTTGGCCTATTTGGCGAACACCTTACACGTGGGTTCAGCAATCAATAAAACAATTTAATTTATTTACTATATAATTTAACATCCACACATGCTGCTCCATCTATTTGGTGGAGATCGCGTGTGTAGGCACATATTATTTAAGCAAGCGTGATATATGTAAGAATATCACACGGGTCCCTACACTGTAAATTTATCCCGTGGGGTACTAAATCCATGTCAATCGAACAAAATAAATGTCAATCTGCTATGAAAATACATATAATTATAAATGTACGTCATTAAAATAAGATATGAGTTCACTCATACTAGACGGGTTAGATTACCGGCTTTTCTCCTACAGTTCAGAGATATGATCCTGTGGTGCGCCATTGTGCGAAGTTTCGCCTTGTACAGTTAGGCAGTGAAAAGAATAAGCCTTCCGTTTTCTCTG
Organism: Radix auricularia; assembly: GCA_002072015.1. NCBI lineage: Eukaryota > Metazoa > Mollusca > Gastropoda > Lymnaeidae > Radix > Radix auricularia. The sequence continues at coordinate 550,829 of MUZC01003263.1, forward strand.
ATTATATCTTCACTGGTCACGTGACTTAAGAACTCTTGATTGGTTTTATGATGAGTGATAACCATTGGTGTGTGGGCCTCCTTGTTTTAGCCCCGTTGATGAAATTATGTATAATTTATTCTGCCCACATGTTAGATTCCCAGATGGGAGTTACATCCCCTTATCTTTCTGGTGTGGTCTAGCGGGTGGGTGTTACTTGGGCTTAATAGTCCGATAAAATTTCATCACATAAAGAACACAACACATAAATTAAGCAGTTGATATAGGTTAATCGAAGAGGTCGTTGTTTGAGTGTTATCACTTAGAATGATAGTCAATACATGCGCATAGCACCAGAAGTGAATTTGATTAGGTGCAACATCCCTCAAACCTTTAGTAAACCCATTGTACTGTCCTTGCATTTGGGATGACCCATCTGTAGTATTAACGACACAAATGTTAATATTTATGTTTCATACAGTGACTCTCTCTTGAAATAATTCAAGCATACGTTTTACGAGTAGTTGATGTACATTTTGGCAATGCATATCGAACGCCAATAAACTTTACCTGTACATATCTTATAATTATTGAAAATTGGTCCTTCACACTTACATCTTGAGTTGTATCTAAAATTGGTCCTTAACACTTACATCTTAAGTTGTATCTAAAATTGGTCCTTCACACTTACATCTTGAGTTGTATCTAAAATTGATCCTTCACACTTACATCTTGAGTTGTATCTAAAATTGGTCCTTCACACTTACATCTTGAGTTGTATATAAAATTGATCCTTCACACTTACATCTTGAGTTGTATCTAAAATTGGTCCTTCACACTTACATCTTGAGTTGTATATAAAATTGTTCCTTCACACTTACATCTTGAGTTGTTTCAAATTGAACTGGAAACATAGCAGCAGGTTTAATTTCCTCACACATTATTTTGCTCATTGAAAGCAAACATATAATTCAATGCCGTCTTCGATGTGGCGGTAAGTGAAGGCGTGATTGGGGTGCTAAGGAGGGGTAGTACCTCTGGTGGGGGGACACGTCGTACTCTCTAGGGGGTAATTCTCCCACTCTTGGTCCCCACTTGACACTTAGCTCTCACCAGTGGCTCCTAGAAACTGTAGCGTGCGCAGTGGCCACACCCCGGACAACAGCTTCGACTGGCTGGCTAAACCTGGTGAGGGTAGCCGTGGGTCTCAAACCCTCGGTGACCTAGGTATGTCTACCTGTGCACGTGAAGACTGGACTCGATGGACTGAGCGGAGGAACCACTAGATGGTCAACGGTCAAGAAGGCGAGTCTCAGCAAAGTGTGGTGGAACGCTAAGGGCATGACAAGACAGACAGGACATCATGGCCATCCACTGCACCCGTCTCCATCACCAGCCGTCTCGACTCTGTCGTGCCTCTGGATCATGATGGTCTCGGGCGAGAGAGTGAGATCGACGAACTGCGCAACTCTTTCTCACTTAAATCCAAGTCACCGCACAAGTCACTTTTTTCATCCATCCCGTTCGTCCGTCGAATCCTCGTCGTCGATTCGACGGACGAACGAATAAGTGAAGGACAGAGATTTCCTCTCTCCTTATTCGCTAAATTAGATGCACTTCTATCATTACTTTTCTCAATGACTTTATCAAGATTGTTTTTAAAATTGATCTTGAACTTGAACTGTCCCTTAACCCGTCATTGGGCACAATTTTGAACTGCACACTATCTCGTGCCATGCGTCCCGGTCCTGTGCTGCCTTCTGGGAGTCACTAAATGACAGGCCGGTCCACTCTTTGGTATCATCCGCCTATCTCTTCCAATATTCCTTTGTCAGCCTCATTTTCTTCAAATTAAGACCGTGCCTTGCATTATCGTCTTTGAGAGACCTCTACATCTTGCTACGTTTCCGTACCATCGTAATTTTATCTTTTGATTTGAGGTGAGAAGGTCCTCGTAAGGGCCGATGACACCACTTATTTTCTTGTGAACCGCTTCGTTCGTGATGTGCGCCATGTAGGAGATGTTTAGTACCTTTCGAAAACATCTGATCTCTAGCGCATTGATTGTTCTTTGGAGGTCTGCAGTGAGCGTCCAAGCCTCACAACCATACAGGAAGACTGACATCGCCAAAGAGCGCATTAGTCGAATCTTTGATCTCAGGGAGAGTTCCTTGCTTTGCGTGATGCGTTTTAGTTTGCTTAACGCTCCAAGTTTGCTTAAGTTGTTTGGGCCATTCTGGCTAGAATTTCTGGATTTGAGCCTTCATTGGATATTATAGACCCTAGATATTTAAAGGTAGGGACCTCTTCGAGTTTTTGCCCGTTTATCCTAATTTAATTTTGAATTTATTGTATGTTATGACCTTGGTCTTCTCTGCATTGATTTCCATGCCATAGGCCTTTGATGTCTTCTCTAGCTTTGCAAGGAATTCTTTTACTTTGTCCTCGCTGCCAGATAGACCGTCTATGTCAACGGCGAAGCGTAGGTTAGTTATAGTTCTCCCTCCGATGCTGATTGTTCTGCCATGGTTTTCTCGCATATCTGTAATAATTATTTCAAGGAAGAGGTTGAAGAGGATGGGGGAGAGTAAACACCCTTGACTGAAACCAACAGTGGTCTTGAACCAATCTCACAGCTTGCTGTTGTAGAGTACTTCGCTAGTTGCTCTGTTGTACAGTTTCATGATCACTTCAATGAGGTTAGCATTAATATTAAATTTGTCCATAGTTGCCCACATTTCAACATGCCACACTCTGTAGAACCCTTTTTAAAAGTCTACGAAGACATGATAGAGGTCGCTCTGGTGATGGAGATGTTTTCACAGAGCATTCGCAGGTTAAAGATTTGTTCCGTTGTGCTCTTTCCTGCTCTGAAGCCTGCCTGCTCTTCTGCAATGGTTTGCTCTGCTTGTTGTTTCAGTCTGTTTAATATTATCATAAGCATGACTTTGCTGGGGTGACTAATCTGGCTGATTGTATGGTAGTTATGGCACATCTTAAATTACCTTTTTTTGGAAGCATGATAATCAGCAATTGCGTCAATGATGTTGGCCATTCTCCTGTCTGCCAGATCTTGTTGCACATGTTGGTTAGGATGTTTATTACAGGGTCACCTCCTGCCTGAATCAGTTCACCTGGGACGTTGTTTGCTCCAGCTGATTTCCCCTTTTTCAGTTTTCGTACAGCCAGCTCCACCTCATCACGGAGAATAAAATGCATGTCTATGTTAGTTGACGTCGGGCATTTGAGCACTGATGCATCGCCTTTGGAGTCTTCATTATACAGCTCAGAACAGTATTTGGTCCATCTTTTGATTCTTCTTGTTCTTCTATGATACATTTTGCAGATTTGTCTTTTATGGTTGAGATACGGCCTTGTTTTTTTTTACTTATTGTGTAAAATTTTGACATGAGTAGTAATATTTCAAAAAAAGTTACATGATCGATTGTATTGTCGTTTAATGTACAGGCAGTAGGCAGCATTTTTTTTTACTGTTAGCTAAGACCACGTTTCACAACCATTTTCAGAATCTCAAATGCTATCAATGTCTTTTTCACTTACAGACATTATATGAACTCTTCTGGTGATATTTGCTATTTTCATCTTCCTATTTTCTTTGATGCACATGTTTCCAGGAATTAATTCCCGCTGTGAATGAGTTTGTTTTTTCCGTTGCCATATTATGCTAAGCATACTGTGCAAAACAAAGATTTAGGTTCTTTAGATTTCCTATTGATACCATTGCTTGTGAAAAATACCAGATGGGCATTTGTAAATAATAGATCAGTTTCACTTGCATTTAGTTGTATTTAAGCGAAATTAAAAAAAATAATTATTGTAAAGTATTCTGTAAAGGAGGGTTGAAATAGTAACTGGTGTTTTTAATTAAAGTTTCTGAACTATCATTTAAGTGATATAGATCTGCCCTTGCCAGCGTAGTTTGCATAAATATTGTGTTGTCAATGTCGGGTCGTGTACTTGTATTTGTTGAGAGATGGTGACTTTAGTTTAAATTAAAATGGCTTTTAAAAAATCGACTACGTTTCAGCATTTCGCTCCATCGTTACCAAGAAATTTATATCTCTTACTTTCTCCAAACCACTTTTACATTTACGTTTTAAATTTATGACACTCATAACGGTTAGCTATTTTATATCATTAATTTTAATTATTATCAACTAACAAATTAAAAATAATTTTTATCAAAGCAAACTCAGGGAAAAATGGAAGATGCCAATTGTAATAAGGCGGTCACTGGATGTACGGGCAGTATCTTAAGATTGCATTTTTTCTTTATGATTGATTTTTAAAAATTTATTTGTGTAGCCTCTAATATCGCCCCATAGTAGTTATTAATTATTTTTATATCACCGGCCCTGGCTGCCCACCGGGAATTTCCTTGTTGTCCCGGTGTCCCAGTTCACCCTGCACTTATTAATGATATTCTTATTACCATCAAATTTAATAAAAATCTTGGACTATATGATGTCCTCTACATTAGAGAGATATATAACTTATTATGTCACTAAAATGACTGGTTCTATCTTTTACTTTAGAGAGATATTTAACGTGTAATGTCACTAAAATGACTGGTTCTATCTTTTACTTTAGAGATATATTTAACGTATAATGTCACTCAAAAATGACTGGTTCTATCTTTTACTTTAGAGATATATTTAACGTATAATGTCACTAAAATTACTGGTTCTATCTTTTACTTTAGAGAGATATTTAACGTATAATGTCACTAAAAAGACTGGTTCTATCTTTTACTTTAGAGAGATATTTAACGTACAATGTCACTAAAATTACTGGTTCTATCTTTTACTTTAGAGAGATATTTAACGTATAATGTCACTAAAATTACTGGTTCTATCTTTTACTTTAGAGAGATATTTAACGTGTAATGTCACTTAATCGACTGGTTCTATCTTTTACTTTAGAGAGATAATTAACGTGTAATGTCACTAAAATTACTGGTTCTATCTTTTACTTAACAGAGATATTTAACGTGTAATGACACTAAAATGACTGGTTCTATCTTTTCCAAAATGAACAGATATCAAGGGATGCCATGGATATACAATATATGTACTGACGGCACAGTTATTACACCTCAAGCAAGCTTTACCAATTCAACGTAGGTAACCCATACCTGTAGTTGGCCAATTCAGAGTAGGTACACATACCTGTAGTTGAACAGTTCAGAGTAGGTACACATACCTGAAGATGACCAGTTCAGAGTAGGTACACATCCCTGTTGATGACAAGTTCAGAGTAGGTACACATACCTGTGGATGAACTGTTCAGTGTAGGTACACATACCTGTAGATGAACAGTTCAGAGTAGGTACACATACCTGTAGATGAACAGTTCAGAGTAGGTACACATACTGGTAATTGAACAGTTCAGAGTAGGTACACATACCTATAGATGAACAGTTCAGAGTAGGTACACATACCTGTAATTGAACAGTTCAGAGTAGGTACACATACCTATAGATGAACAGTTCAGAGTAGGTACACATACCTATAGATGAACAGTTCAGAGTAGGTACACATACCTGTTGATGAACAGTTCAGTGTAGGTACACATACCTGTAGTTGAACAGTTCAGAATAGGTAAACATACCTGTAGATGAACGCGTGATTGATTCAGGAAGGAATAAACACACTCACACACACACTCACACAAACATAATACATACACATACTATCTATCTATCTATCTATCTATCTATCTATCTATC